>OY720344.1:112697635-113227635 GCA_963082975.1 Labia minor
AATTGATATGCCAATATTCTCTGCAACTACCTTAATTTTCCAAAACCATTTTCTTCACTGTTTCAATGTTTTCTCAAAGTAGAGTCACAGAAAGCCACAGTCAACAGTTTAAGTGCGTTGGAGCAATTTTTATTTTTAACGCAAAATTTAATAGAGAATTCTTTGATTCATTTTTTACCGACCGACGATAGTAAGGGAGGTATTGTTTTCACACCAAATTTCACATGTGGAGATTTTTACATATCTCCACGAATCATGCATTTTCTTAACAGAAAAAGTATTTCTAGCATGATGTCTGTCCGTCCGTCCGTCCGTCTGTCCGTCCGTATAGATGTGTGCAGCCTGAACGGCTCAACGGATTTTGATGAAATTTGGTATATTTACTTAATGCATCAGTGGGATGAATTGATCAACTTTTGGTGCAAATCCGGAAATAGGAAGTGGTAGTATTAGCGATCGACGATAAGGGAAGGGTTATTTTCACACCAAATTTCACATGAAGAGATTTTTTACATATCACCACGAATCATGCACTTTGTATTGGTTTTATCCTCGAGAAAATCATTTTTATTAGTTTTTTCTCAATTTAAAATTATATGACGTCATTCAGCCTTTCATGACGTCACAGCCTAGTCTTACTTATATATTATAAATAAAATAAAATTAAAAATATTTATGTTATATCCATATCTGTTTTTTATTACATTAATAGATATATTAAAATTATTTGAAATTGTTTCTGTAGCTGGAAATTAATTTATTTCAAACCGTCGGTCGGTTCGGACCTGGCCACAGGTCAACTTATTTTAAGTAAAAATTCGAAGAACAAACAAAAACGTGACTAACTTTTTCAGTTGTCAATAACAAACTACTAATCCCAAATGGCTGATAATGTCAACCTTTGAGAAACATATGTGTACCAACATAACAAAAAAAAATTTCGATAATCGAATGTACACATCCCACGAAAATTCAAAATTCATCTTTTTATTTTGAACAAACCTCGTATATAATAATATATCTATAAGCATTTGAATTAATAAAAATTCATAAAAATATATATTTTATATTCTTCAATCTAGGACAAAGATGATTAATAAAATTACTAAAGCCTTTAATAAAATTCAATTGAAAAGTAATCAATCCTAGTATGATATTCTTAATATATAATTATAGTAAAGTGTTCATTCATGAAAAAGACATCGTAAATGAATAATAATAAATAAATAAATAAGCATTTTGTTTTTTTTTATATGATTATTAAATTTATATATAATAAAATAAAGATTGAGATGGTATTTTAATTTGTGAAAATATATTTATAATATAGATTGTATGTTCAAGTTAATTTCATTTTTGGCCTAACTAACTTAACTTGTGTCAATTACGGAACGAAATTAATTGGTATATAAAATAAATCTGTCGTCTTGTATTTTCTAATGAATAATATATAAATCTTCGAGTAGAGATAAAAAAAACAAGGGATGGTAAGAGAAAGGTGAGGAGGGAAGGGAATACGAGAGGAAATAAAACAAACAGCACAAAACAAAACAAACTTTGTCAAGCGTTTTCTCTAATTACCTGTCAAGTAATAATAGATATGACTATGTGTTTAATTGCATTTGTCAGAAAAATGGAGAGGGGAAATAAGTGGTATGAGGGTGAGAATAGGGAATGTGTATAATTAAGTGAAAACTCCAAAAAAAAAGGGCGACATCTTCAAATATAGGCAGGTAGTCGGTCTTTTTGTTTGCTAAATTAATTTCAAAGGGAAAACATCAAAAGTTATCTTATCTTATTATGCTAGCTAAAATTGTATATATGTATTTATCTATATATATTGGTTCTCAAAAACCGCTCTAACGATTTTTTTCAAATTCACACTAGATATAGTATTTATAAAGAAAAATTAAGTTTTATTGATGATATCTCTTGAAACATACAGCTTCATTATTAATTTCTTAATTGAAAATTATATATGGAAAACGTCAAAATTTTTAATACTGCCTGCTAAGACAGTAAAAAAATGACAATTTTTTATCTAAATACATATAGTCCAGCGGTTGGACTGATGTTTTAACGAGTGGATTTCGTCGGTTCGAAACTCGCCGGGTGAATCGTTATTTAAAAATGAAAATAATGATTTTGTTATTTTTTTTTCTTTTTATCTATTGTTTACTTTTTAATAAATTACTATTCTATATTTATTTATTCATTGTTCTTTTATTAATAAAGTTTTAGATAGTTTTATAAGTTTTAATATTTTTTCAATAAAATATTATTCAATATATTTATTAATATTATTTTATTTATTATTATTGAGTACCCGAAGTTCCATTCATTTTAATCAGATTGATGCAATGATGCAACAGTTAATAATTGTAATATTGTAATAAATTTCTATCTTGAAAATTGTTACATATTATTCAGGATATTTTAAAAACTATTTCTTTCTTTAATTAATATTCATTTTTTCTATAAGTCAGATATATTTCCAAATATTAAATAATTTTTGAAGTGAAAACTTCTTTAGCGGCGTTGAGCACTTTTGCGGGATGGGGAAAAAGTATAGAACTCGCGTGATCGTGACCAACACCATGAAACCATCTGCTTTCAAATTTCTTATAACAGAGCGCGAAATTTGAATTGTCATTAGAACTGTTTTATAAATTATCTCTAACATATAAATATATATTTATTATGTAAAGTTCATTTCATATATACATATATAATCAAAATTATACGAAATGAACTTCACATAATAAATATATATTTTATGTTAGAGATAAGAATTATAAAACAGTTCGTATTGCAATATTTTAAACAAAGTTGTGTATTTATATATATATAAATATAAGTTACAAATTTGTTTAAAATATATGTTTAAAATAATATATAAGTTATATATATATACATGCATATGAAATTCATCTTTCTCGTGAAATAGCGCGAATTTCGTCTGTTTTAAAATTTCTTACGCAGAAGTTTTCACTTCTGTCGGCCAGTCCCACGACTGCCAATTTTGCTTTTTTAATTCCGAAAAGCTGCAAAGCACGTTTTTTTGTCTTTAGTTTGTTTTATAACCACTTGGGGCGCTAAACAGTTTTTCAAAAAAACACTATAGAAAAAAAATATATGTACCTATATATTATATATTTATGTATTATTGAGGAGCACAAGTTCATTAATTTTAATCAGATTGATGCAAATGTGTAACATTTAATAATTGTAATAAATAATTAAAGAATTGTGTATCAATATTTTTTAAAGGGTAGAGCGAGAGCTCGGTGTCCCAGGTATTAATATTACCAGCCAAATCCAATAATAATGAATCATTTTTTTTAACTTAAGTACCGAGCCGAGGCTCGGGGTCCCGGTACTTCATCATTATCATTAAATATAATTTTTGAGTTTAATGTATCGTTAGTTGTTTTTTTTTATCTGAAACCTCATTTGAAAGTAGAAAAGAAGCCTTTTTCTCACCCTACAAAAATCTAAAATTGATAATTAAATAAAAAAAGATAATTTATGTGTGTAAAGCGATATAAATGATTTATAATTAATATATTATTCAATTAATTGCTCAATTCTTAAAATAAATAAATATTAACTAATTATATATATAAGTAAAGGTTTGATATCTGGAGTTTTTGTTTTAAAAAAAATGGTTTTGAAAGAAAAAGTACAAGTTACTTTTTCTTAAGTTTATTTATTTCCAAATAACAATACAAAGCTTTACAGTTCGTGGAGAGTAGTTATCAGTATAAGAAAAATAATGATTATATAACATATGCAGGTAATCTTTAGGTGATTACTGAAGTAATGAATAGATAATCAAAGTGATTTCTATTGGGAGCAAATGCAGGTGATTCGCAATGAATCCCTGAGAGAACTAATGCAGGTGATTCGCGATGAATCCCTGAGGAAAAAGGGCAGATCCTTGGGCCTTCAAGTGAGTTGCCTAAGAAGTGGCTATGAAAGCGAGAAGCCATTTTTTTATAACTAATTTAGTGATGAGGTTGCAGAAATCATGACGTCATGAATTCTGTTGGCGTTGCAGAAACTGAGTCTGTGTTCTTACCTTGGGACAGAGTACTTCTTGAACAATTTTATTTATTCTTGTAAATTTTAAATTAACTCTTATTCCTTGAAGATGTATAGAAATATAATATAATTTATCAGTTATAGTTATTTTCACATTTTATTGTGAGATTCGTGTTAGGCGCCCATTTTGACGCCACTTTCAAGATAAATATTTTTTTGGGTTTCTGCGTCTTAGGCACAGACCATAAACAAGACTGGACACGCCCGTGTTATGGTCTGAAACCTTATTTGGCGCAATCTAGGTAAATCCCAGCCAACTACTTGATGGAAAAGTGGGTGGGGGGGCTTGGTGGGTTTTTTGAATTTATTTTTATTTAGAATTTGGCGCCATCTATTAACCCCCTAGTAACTACTTGATTGAAAACGGTTGGGGGGAGCATGTTGGGTTTTTTAAATTTAATTTTTTTATAAGGAATAATTGGAATGAAAAATATTGTGAAAATTTCAGTTAAATGAAAAATTATTTATTTAGAGGTAAAACTGACATTTCATCAAAAATTTTTTATTTTTTCATATTTTTGCTGAAACGTTGGTTTTATCTCCAAATAAATAATTTTTCATTTAACAGGGATATTCACAATTTTCAAATTGCAGCTAGAAAATTTACACATATAGATAAAAAGAGTAATGTTTTATATGCAATTTATTTATTTAAAGAAGAATAAAAATGAAAATAAATTATTAACAATAAATATTAACAATCACAACAAAATCTTTTTTACATATTTTTATTTTATGATAGTAATTAAATAATCAATAAACTAATAACAATTATAAATTAATAATAAATCAATTAAAAATTTTTATAATTGATTTTCGGCATATTTTATTTAAGAAAGTTGTGATTATTTCTTTTGAAACGGAATTCTTCCTGGATAAAATTCTGTTAGATTATTATTAGATTATCATTGGTAGGAAAACAGAACATGGAATCCCATTCTTCTCTAAGAAGAGCATTTGTTTTGCATTTTGCATAAGCACAACCTGGAATCTGCAAAAATATTAAATTATTATACATTTTATATAATATATATATGTATATAATTATTATAAGATAAATAGTAATTTATTTATATTGAAAAATTAATACAAAAATTCCAATGAGATTTTGGGTTGAATGGGTGGGTAAATTAGTTTTAAAAAAATAAGAATATATACATCAAAATATATTTGAAGTGAAAAATAAATTAATGTGAAGATACATTTTCTTTTTTCATTATTATTAAAGTTAAATTTCTGAACAAGATTGGAAAAAATTTAAAAAATAAATTTTAAATTTTAAAATTATATAAGTAATTAATTGAAATAAATATCGTGTGTTTGTCACCTAATTAAAATAAAATTCATATATTCTTGTAATAAAAAATACCTTCATAAAAACTAATTAATCAAAATTAAATTGATAACATATCAATTAATGAGAAAATTAAATTAATTTTTCTTATAGGTATGTGGGTGGTAACAAATGTATCGCTATTCCTATTAATAATCAAATAATTTAATCATTATACAATAAATATTCATATACAAAGAAGAGAAAACAAATAACTATTAATTAATTAATATTAATAATTAAAAAGTAGTATTCATATATAAATGAATCAATTCACGTTTATCCAGTCGATTTAACATCTTTTCTTATTCACTGAACACACTAAATAAAATCTTCATATAAATATTTCAAGTGAATTGGATGAGTGGTTTATCGCTCGATAGAAAGAGAAACACCAGAATTGTATTGTACTAACGATTAAATACATTTTGATATCATAAATACCTTTAAGAATCAACATTATTTCTATAATACAGTGATTCTTAAACTGGGAGACGCGGCTCTCTGGGGAGCCGCGAAAAAATTTTCTAATGATTGAAACTTTTGGTTCTAAAAAAAAGGTGAGATTATTTTGTGGGTAAACTTTTGAACATTTTCGATTATTTTTAAAATTTTTTCAATATTGTTCTAAAAAAAAGATCAGATGATTTTGCGATGCTCTGAAACATTTCTGATGGAGGGAAGAAAAGTTTTCCAATTTTTCAAGAGAATAAAATATTTATATAAAAATCAGATCTATTAAGGGAGCCTCGGGAAAAATCTGATTATTTAGGGAGCCGCAAACCAGAAAAGTTTGGGAACCTCTGCTATAATATATTGAACTAAAGCGATTTCTAAACTTTTAGTTATTAAATTCCCTTTATAAAATATACAAGCACTTTGTAAATCATTCCCTAATTTATAAATATTTATTAAAACAATATAAATTACAAAAATTGTATAAAAATAAAATTTCTTTCATATTTAAATGTGAGGAGGTATAGGTTTGTTTTTTCTTTAATTCAGTAAAACTCTTTTGAGGGAAAAACTTAGCATATTTTCTTTTTCTGTGATACTAATAAGAGGAAAGGATTTTCCATTCTCCTTATTCTTCGATTACCTAATACCTTTTATGTCCGACAGATGGGAGGATATATCAAAAACGCCTGGCAGATATGCAACTAAAACAATTGGATAAATTGTTCTAATATTTTACACCTTAAAATGGCAATTAGAATTTAATGTTGAAACTTCAAAACCAAAAGATATCATTCAAGTATTATTTATTTATCTACAAAATTGCAGAATGAAAACAAATCTGATGTATTGAAGAACTGAATTAAATAATTTTTTATTGAAAATAAATTAAATAATGGAAAGAAAGAAGTCATTAATTTTTTACATGAATTACTTATTCTCTCATGGGTTTTTAATTAATAATATTACTTTTATTAAAGAAATATTTTGAATGTTAAAAGAATAAATGAATATCAGTCATAATTTCACTCATCACTCTGTTTTTATCATTTATTTCACTTTTTTACTATCTCGCCAGAGATAGTATTGCGATCATGAAAATTTTCGATGTTGAGATTTTGATGTTTTTATACGTTTTGAAGGTTCCTGAATCATTTTCACTAAGGTTGAGAAAAATGTCTCTGTGTGTGTGTATGTGTGTGTGTGTTTTTTTGTATAGAAAAAAAATGTATGTGTGTGTGTGTGTGTATGTGTGTGTGTATGTATGTAGACAAGATTACGCAAAAACGGTTTGAGCTAGAATGATGAAATTTGGTAAATGGACATTATTCAAAATTCATAGTTTTCTATCAACTTTTGAGAAATGTAGCTCAACCGGAAGAGGGTCATTACCTACAACGTTTTGATTTTTTTTCCTCTAAAGTGACCGTAAAAATAAAGATATATGTTTGATAATTTTAATAACATGATTAATAATTGTATAATAATTGTATAAAACTGCTATATATAGAATTTCAGCTTGATTGAATTGCTGAAAGTACCAGAATTAATTTTTTAACACTGCAAATCTCACGCGCCAACACGTGCCATGGTGCCATCAATAAAAAGCCAAACATGCGCTGGTTTAATATTTATTATTTATAATTTATAATTAATTAAATTTAATTTAAATATAATATATTATGTTATTTAATCCAATTCAAATTGCGAGATAGTCGAGTGGAGACACTCCAGCTAATTCTTAAAGTGAATCATCATCATTTGGTTCATATTTTATATTTATATATCTTTTATGTTTATTAACAATGTGAGCGAGTTAATTATTTAAAATAAAAATATTAAGATTTAAGAAACCAGATTGAAAATTCATCATTTAAGTTTTTTTAGAAAATTTCAAAGTCAATAAAATCTTTTTAATATTAAAGATAATTTAATGGAGCGAGGTTAATTAAGATTTGTTGGAGATATTTTAGAGAAAACTTGCAAAAAATGAATATCACTTATGTTAAGTGGCACATCTAATGACGCGATTTTAGAAAAATATTTGTCTTAACATCCCATGTGTTCCACTTGAATTAAAAAAAAATTAGAATAAATTAATAATTATTTATATAAATAAAATTAATAAAATTTAAATTTAATTTTTTATTTGAATGTTTCATAATAACTTGGATGTTTATAAATAATATATTATTAAAAATATATTATATATAATAAATTATATAAAGACAAATAGAATAAATAAACAATATTCTTATGTATGTTCTGTGATTCATACATCCTAGTAAAAACAAAAGAAAAGTTTCTAGAAAGGTCTCCCGGTCTCCCACAGACCATCGCTGAGATTTTTAGGGCAAAATTGAATTTCCGCTTCCCCCTTTAGGAGTACTACCAACATATTATATTAATCACAAAAATAATTCTGCCATAAAAAAATCTATTTTTAAATTAATTCATTTTTTTTTTTGGATTTCATGAATTTATCTTTAAAATTAATTGAAAAACTATTATTTTGATTTGATAAAGAAAAAAAAATTTATTCCATGTGATCATGAAAAATTTTAAAAATATTTTTTAAACATTTACTAATATTTTTTCTTTTTGAAAAATGTTAAAAACAATTTTAATTAATTGATCTCCTCTGAAAATATACACTTATCAGTTATTTTTTATGTTTGTTATTAACTAAGTTGAATATTATTTATAAATATATATAAATTTATTTTAAATTTGATTTTATTTAACTATATTTATTTTTATAAATAAAGGCATTAATTAAATATACTTCATTTTGTGATTTAATTTATTAAATTTTTTATAATATAATATATATATATATATATATATATATATATATATATATATATACTGGTAAATGCATTATTTAAATTATTAATATTAATATATAAATATTAATATTATTTATAACTGGATAATTTAATATTTCTATTTTTTTAATAATGATTTGTATTTTGGTGTAACTGAATGTGCTTACAAGTTTGATTGATTGCCACTCGAGCGCTCCAATCGTCGTCCATTTGATAAACAAGATTATTTGTTTCTTAGAGCATTTATATTTCTGACAATATCTGACCATTGGTTACTTCTATTCACTCCTATCTACAAGTTTTTTTATTCTCCGTCTATCCAAGTCTTATCTTCTATTTATTTGCACTGTGCAAATAGTTATTTTTTTTTTTAATTTTATTTTTTTAAAAGCCACCATTGCTTCCCAATCAACTATGGATGTGTTTCTGATGATTCGGCGTAAAAAATTGACCATCTTTACTGATGCCAAAGATTCATCGATGGTATTCGAATTGAAAAAGATAATTGAGGGAATCGTTAAGGTTCCCCCTCATCATCAGCAACTTTATAATGAAAACAATGTTCTTATGGATGATTGGAAGCCTCTCCTTGAATATGGACTCTCATCGAATACAGCGAAGGCCCAAAGTCCGGCTGCTGTCGGTCTCGCTTTCAAACAGGATAACGGCGAGTTTGAACCCCTCGATGTGACTCCATATTCCTCACCACCAGATATCCCAGACGTGATGAAATCTCAAGAAAACATTCAAGAACCCTCGCCATGAAACATCTTCGTCATCTCTTTTAGTAACAATCTCTTTCTCTCCTTTTCTTCACACAACGAACAATAACTACAATATATATATATATATATAAATAAAAACAATTCTTTATCCGTATTTAGCACCCTTAAGCATTAATAAATTTTAATTCAAACATATTTATTCACACTATATTATGTGTACATAAATCAAATGTATATGTATTATATATTTCTCACATCCTTCAATATCTCTTATGTTTCCAATTGTATTTATTTATTTAAAAAAGAAGATGGAAATATCAAGAGTTATACAGTTTAACATAAATTATATTATAAAAAGGAGTATAAATATTATAATATAATATATTCAAATATATATATATTTATCTTAAATAAATCTGCCCAGTCATTTAAAACTTATTACTATTTCTTTTTTTCAATTTAAATATAAAAAACAAAACATATTTTATTATATAAAAAAAAAATAAATATAAATGAAAAAAATAATGAAGAAAATATTTTATTTGTAATTGTTCTATTCTTTTTTTTTAATTGTAATTTGACTAAATAAAAATTATTTTAAAATTTTTCTATTTTTTTGATATCAACACCTGATTTTTTTAACTTTTTTTTTTTTTAAATAAATTTAAAAGATTTTTATTTTTATTTATATTATAACCTGTATTCATATCAAACAGCTGGTTTTAGCATTTGCATTCTATTCTAGAAAATATTTAATCTCATTTATTATCAATATTATTTATTAAAAAATCAAAATTTTATTTCTTTGCAAATTTTTAATTATTTTTATTATTTTAGAAACAAATTCTTAATTTTAGACAAATTTTTATTTATTAAAAATCAAAATTTTAATTTTTCGCATATTTTTATCATTTTAGAAGCCAATTCTTAATTTTAGATAAATTTTTTTAAGATTATAAAGTAGGAAATTTATTTTATTTATCATTTTATCACATTAAAAATCTATTTATAATGTTTAAATATAATTCTTGGACATCTAGAAAATTATCAATATTAAAAACATTTATGTGAATTAAATTAAAAAATGTTAAAAGGGATTTTTGAATTATATATAATTAAATAAAAGAAATTTAACAAAATTAAATAAAGAAAACCAATTTAATATTAGCAATACTTAATAAGTTTAATGAAAGAATATGATTTAGTGATTTTAAAGAAAACTATTTTTTTAAAATGTTTTTTCTAAAAACTAACCTAATCTTAAATTATGACATTTTGCTGATCTCAGGCGGTTAAATCGACATCCGTGCTAATGTTTTCTCATTATTTAAAAAGAAATATATTTTTAATTCGTCGTAAATATTCTCTCAATCATGTTGAGAAAAACAAGACGGCGACGATGTTTGAAAAAGAAATTGAAATCTTTGGACGTAAATTCACTCGTGATGATTGGACTAATGTAACACCAAAAATTCTCACATACATTGGAAAAAACATTTATCAACAACAATATCACCCTATAGCATTTTTAAATCAAAAAATTATTAATTATTTTTATAAACGATTTGTAACAAATCGTGGTAATCCAATTTTTTCTGTATTTAATAATTTAAATCCTGTTGTTACTGTGCAGCAAAATTTTGATAGTTTATTAATTCCTGAGAATCATCCAAGTCGTAAAAAAACTGATTGTTATTATATTAATAAAGAATGTTTATTAAGGGCTCATATGACTGCCCATCAATTAGAACTTATTCAAATGGGGCTCAATAATTTTCTAATGTTAGGTGATGTCTATCGTAGAGATGAAATTGATTCCAAACATTTTCCAGTATTTCATCAAGCCGATGGCGTACGTCTCTGCACCAAATACGATGTAAATATCTAATTATATAAAAATAAATAAATCAAATCACTATTTATAATAATTTTATTAGTGAAGGTTTATCGAAAATTTCTTTTAATATTGTAAACCTTATTAAATAATAGTTATTTATTCCTAAAAAGAATCGACTATCTATATTAAAATATATTCTTTTAATTTTTAAACTTTTTTATTTCTTTTTAATCTTTAAAAACTGAACTTCATTAATTGTTTAATTTCCATTTCATTATTGTGACATTTCTTCAATTATATTTAAATTAAGGGGAATAAACTGTAAATTGTATTCCATCTGCACATGAATTATTTTAAAGTGTTTAATATGAATAAAAGTAAAATTCAGTTTTTCTAACAGTTTATAAAATGCTTTTAAAAAATATCTCGATTAAGAATTATTTTATCAAAAAATACTTTTATAATAAACTATAAACTTATTATCTTAAAAATGAAAATATAATTTTAAGTTTAAACTCTTTAACTCTTTAATAAAGTATAAACATTTTTTATAACTATTTTAGTTATCTAACATTCACAAAAAAAATATAGAGATTTTTGATAATAATGGACAGGAAGAAAACCCTCAAAAACAATCTATGTATACAATGGAAGCCACAAAATTAATGGAGAAAGAATTAAAATTAACACTTGTTGGTTTGGCAGAAAATCTTTTTGGAAATGGTAAATAAATATTGGTATTAAAATAAGAAACTTAAGTATTTCTAAATAAGAACTTGATTTAACTAAAGTTTTTTATTGAAACTCCCTAATGAACTTTTTTAATTTTCATTTTTTCAATATTAAATTGATATTTATAAATTGAACTTATAATTTATTTTGTTCCTTTAAAATTAATCTATTTATATTATAACGTGACCAATTTATACACTCCATTTGTAAGAGTCCTCCTAACTGTCCCGTTTTTTGAAATATTTAGGACATTTCGTACTTTTTCTCAAAATTTTTTCAATCTGTCTCTTAAAGAAACAAAAAAGGTCAAACGTTTTCTGCACTAAGCTTTTGAACATTTCCGAATTTTTTCCAAAAATTTTTTCAATTTGGTTTCAAAGGGAAAATATCCTGATTTGGTGTTTTCAAAATATGGTCACCTTATATATTATAAGAATAAGATTACACAAGAATAAGTCCGAAAGAAGTTTTTTATCGAAATTGGAATTAAAATTTCAAATTTTAATTAATTATATTTTTTAATAAATAATGAAATCATTCTATCACTATTTAATGATCATAATTTGTAATAGAAAATTAATTTAGTTCTTTAAATATATATTTGTTATATTATTTTTGAGATGTTAAATATCGTTGGGTGGAAACAACGTTTCCTTTTACACACCCTTCATGGGAATTAGAAGTTCAGCATGAAGGTGAATGGTTAGAACTACTCGGTTGTGGAATTATGCGTCATCAAATATTGCAAAAAGGTATGTTTATTGATATTTTATATTTTATCAATATTATTTTATTTAATTAAGTTTCATTATTTTCCAGGTGGTGTAGGAAACGACCGGATTGGATGGGCTTTTGGGGTTGGGATTGAACGTTTGGCCATGCATCTTTATACCATACCAGATATCCGCCTTTTCTGGAGTCAAGATACAGGATTTCTTAACCAATTCAAATTTGATGATATCGATAAAATTATTAAATATAAAGTTAGTTAAACAATTTTTGTTTATAATCTTATTTAATGAGATGATACATGTCATTTATTGAAATAAATATAAATCATTTATTATATTTCAGCCAATCAGTAGTTGCCCTCAATGCAGCAATGATATTAGTTTTTGGTTACCAGAAAATGGAATATATTCCTCCAATGATTTTTATGACATAGCCAGAAGTATCGGTGGGGATAATATTGAACAGGTATAGATAGAATGAATTAAATAAACATTTTATTTATATAATATAAAATGAGAAAGAATGAACTTATTTAAAAATTCAAAATAGAATATTAGTTATTTTATTTATGTTAAACTTTTTATATTAACGATTATTATTAATGTTTTTTATAGATTGAATTAATTGATAAATTTGTTCATCCAAAAAAGAAACGTGAAAGTCATTGTTATCGAATTGTTTATCGACATATGGAGAGACCATTGACTCAAGAAGAAGTGAATATTGTACATAAAAAGATTAGTGATAAAGCCATTAGCTTATTGCGAGTGGAATTAAGATAATAAAAATAAAACAACAACAAATGTTTTCCTATTTATTTGAATAAAAATAGATATTTATAAATTAATGTATATTTATATATATTTATATGTAAATATTAATAAAAAAAAGAAAATTATGAGTGTATATATTTGTATGTGTATGTAAGTGTGTATGTGTGTAATTAAGAGAGATTTATGAAGATAATTTAATGGAAAAAATTTTTTCTAAATATAATCTAAATACATTCAATAATAATAAACATTGTTAATATATTACAACCATTTATATTTTAATATATATTGATAAAGTATATAATTTTGGAAATAAAGTTAATTACAAAAATGCAAATTTGTTGATTACAATAGATTTACATAAAATTTAATATAAAAATTTTTTTGTTTTGAATTTTTTGGCATTTAAGAAAGGAATGTAAACATATTGTTTCAATATAAATTTGCATCGAAATAATATATTTTCCCACTTGTATAAATTTAATGAAAATTAAATTGAAGTGAAAATCAAGAGGTGGAATTTTGTCTATATTTTCTAAGTATAAATAAATTTATTTCCAAAATTTATATACTTTATAAATAAATAAGAATCTTATTTGAAAATTATCACTTTCTTTGATTTTTATTTTTTTATATAATTAAAATTAAGAAAGTTTAGTATAACTGGGTGGTGAAAATTTTTTGCGTAAAAACTTTAAGATATATAATGGTAAACATGAAACAAGTGTGATTAGGCATACTTTCCACAAAAAATCTGATGTACGAATAAAATCTGAATCTGAAAAATTAAATAAGAAAATGTTAATTATCATAATTAAAAAAATATTCAAATAAATAGATTCTATAATATCTAAACTCTATTATTTAGGTTCTTTATATCAATTTTTGTATAATATAATAAATTATTTAATTGCATGTGTTCTTACCAAAATAATCTTTTAGAACTACTAAAGAAAGAATATAAAGGCCAAGGCTTAACAATTCGGCTAGAACCATAATATAATGCCAGGTACGGATAGTTAATGCCACCATAATCAATTCAGTCAACACAAGCGATGTAAAACTAATCGCTACAATGTGAATAAATTCCGCTTCAAACAATATAAGGGCGCCATAAATAATAACACCACCCTAAAATTAAATAAAATATATTATTAATCAATTATATTAAATTAAAATTTAAAAATTCTGATATTAAATTATATACTACAGACATATTCAGAAAGTAAGTACCGTTTTAATAAAAAAAATTTTCAAACAAATTTTATTTTTACACTTAATGTAGAGGGTTACTAGCTTTTCTATACCATTCATAGAAACTCATACCAATGACGGTATACAGGACTTTAGAATTTTTCATTTCATCATCATATGCAAAGCGCTGCCGCATTGTTATGAAGCAATTCAATTCTATTACTGAACATTTCTTTCCGTTTGTTTTGAATTGAAGCCGAGCTTTCTTAGTCTCATACTCAGGGAAGAAATTCAATAAATCAAAACCTCTTTCCTATCCCAGAACATGCTGCCATTTTTCGATTTAACTTAGTTTTTTTTTTTATTTTTGACTATTTCTTCGCTTTGGATCTGATGAGGTGAAAAATGCTGTTTTGTCCAGGAAAATGTCATAGAAGGAAAGTTTCTATGAATAAGGTAAATAAAAGTTGATAATTCGGTAGATGAAGTGTGAACATTGGCAGAAACTTTGTTGAAAAATAGTTTAAGCTATGCTTTTGATATAAATATTTTTTTACTAGTTTTTTTACATTAAGGTACTTACTTTCCGAATATGTCTCTTAATATATAAAATTTATTTTATGATTTAAAATTTCTTCTTTCTATTTACCTGATAAATGCTGATTAGAACCCACATGAAAAATGTTTTAAACGACAACGATCTACCTTTACTTAATTCTTTATACAATTCTGGATATGTTAATGCAATTTTCCCAGATACATCTTTATCCAACACAAGTGAAAAAACAGGAAACATCGTGTAAAGTGTAGCATAGCTAAAGAAAAGAAAATTAGAATGTTAATATATTTATTTTTTCTAAATTTTGTAGTTAAATTATTATCATTTTATTCTTGAAAATAGATTTTATAATAGAATTAAAAAAAAAAAAATTACAAAACAACATAAACCAAAGAATAAAAATTAGATTATGTATATTGAAAATATAATATTTGAATACTTAATAGCTAAATAATAATTTATTTATTAATAATATAGAAATTATCAAAGCATTTCGAAAAAAGTAATAATAAATAATTGAAAATATTAATTGAAGTCATTTACCCGACCATAAGGAATCCCTGATAAAGGGCCACACTACTAAAATAGAAAACGCTACTAAATATAGCTTGCATTGTTGAAATTGCAAGACCTCGGTGGATTACAAATTGAGAAAGAGATGCAGATCGTTTATAAGACCGTCGACCGTGAACAAGAAGAAGTGCAGCAAGAAAACGAAATTCGGGAATTGAAAAATCAGCAGCAAGTGACGCATGGAGACCTTCCTTACCAGCAATGCCAATCCCTAAATAACAATCAAAGAAGCATTAAAATAAGACTGTGTTAAGTTAATTATTTTTTAAATTAAATAAAAAAGAAAAAAGAAAATAAGTTAAAATTAAAAATATCGAATGGTTCAAAAATTAAAATGAATTGGTAAAAAATTGATATAATAGAAATCAATTTACATAATGATAAATAAAGAAAAAAATATACCAGCGTCAGCTGCTTGGATCATAGAGACATCATTTCCTCCATCACCAACTGCAGCAGCTCGTTTGCCTGTATACGACTGAATCAGACGTACAACTTGTGCTTTTTGAGTTGGTGAACATCGACAACAGACAACACATGGAGCGGCACAAGCCAATTCAAGAAATTCAGTCTGATAATATTGTAAACAAACCTAGAAAATTAAAAATAAAATAAGAATTTTTTAAAGGATTTTTTTGAATTCTTTTGTTCTGTATGATTTAAAAGAAAATTTCATAAATTATACATTATTATCAGTATTAGAAGGCCAAATTATTCATATATATTTTCATTTATTACCTCTAAAGATTGTCCACTGATGACTAAAGCACAATCGTGTTTTTTACGAAATGTATTTAATTCTAAATGAGCATCCGTTCTTGTTTGTACATTTCTTAATACATGAAGACTTTGATTTCGAGCAACAAGTCGAGAACTTTTTGCAATACAGCAAGCAGTTTCCAATTTATCTCCAGTTAGCATCCAAATCTAGAATTATAAATATCAATTTATAAATTAAATTAAAAAAATACGAGAAAAAAATATATAAACTGTTTTAATCAGACTGGAATTTATTATTATAGAATTTTAAATTTTAAATCTAAATGAATTTAGTGAGTTTCAAACGTGATCTTCAATTCGGAGGACCAATACTATAAAGAAATAAAGATTATATTTAATTTAATTTATACAGTCATTTATTCACTTCATTTATAAACTTCATAATATTTAAAAAAATATATTAATTTATAGTTTGTAAAATAAAATATTTTATTTTTTTTAATTTTTATCTTCAATTAGTTTAATTTTTTTTAGATGGATATTGATTTTATTATGTAATTTTTTTAATGTGTTATGAAAGATTTTTGTAAAATTTTAGTGAAAAAATATTTATTAAATTAATTGCAATTTTCTATCAGAAATCATACCTTAATTCCTGCGTTATGTAACACTTCTAGAGTAGGCCGTACACGATCCTGAAGCCGATCTTCAACTCCAGTCACACAAAGTAACTCCATTTCTCTTTCAAGACTTTCCACTACGGCCGCCACCCGAGATACTCTATCAGATACAGCAAGTCGTGCTGCAGAATAACGGGACTAAAAACGAAATAATAAAAATAAAATTAATTTTATATGGATATTTAATTAGTAACAAATTTCTAATATTATAATTGATATCTGAAAAAAAATAATTTACCTCAAAATCTTGATAATGTTCTTCACTAAGAGTTTTTTTTGCTACAACTAGTGTTCGAAATCCTTCACGAGCCATATTTCCACATTCTTCTTCAAGCCAATCATTATATTGAACTATAGCAGACATTACAACATCTGCTCCTTTTAAATAAAATATAATTTCCCCAGTTGAATGGTCCTAAAATTTTTTGTTTTACCTGAATTTATGCATTTAATTGTTAAATTTTAATTCTTAGTGATAAAAAGTACATACCCGAACTATAATTCCCATTCGTTTACTTTCTGAAGTAAATGGAAATGTATTAAGAATGGTGTATCGGAGAGTGGCTCCAGCACTAGTTTTTAATTCAATTGTTGTTAAATCTCTATTAACTAATGCCAAGCCAACACGTTCAGTCCAACGAACAAGAGCTACTTCATCGGGACTTGAGGCCTAAAAAAAATAAAAATATAAATTATATTAGAAAAGTTATTTTAAATTATAATATATATTATATTTATAAAGTTTAATCATATATATATATATATATAATATATGTATATACTAAAGTTTATTATGTTAATTCTTTTATGATTTGTCCCGTTTTAAAAATTTGGCTATATATTTATAATGCATTTTATTATATAATTATATAAGATATATTTTTAATACTACCTGATAAGAAACATGTTGTTCAGTTGTATTTCGAGGAAAATGTTGATCAACTTCCGGTGGTGATTCGGTATTATGTTTTGGACTACCAACTGGACTGGATGAAACCCCAAGATTAATGACACCGCCCTCTTCATTTAAATTTTTATTCTCATCTAGAAAATATTTTATATTATTGAGTTTAATTATGAAGCAAATGAATGAATTAATGTAATATCTGGTCCATATTTCAATCAAATATATAAAATAAAAATAATAAATAAATGTTGAATGAATATTTGGAAAAAAAAAGATGATGAATAATAATGAAGAAAATAATCTTTTCTTACTTTCATAAACGGGGGTAACATTGTGACATAATGCAATAGCACGAACTGCCTCTAAAACTCGTGATACTTCACTCCGGCGCATTTTAGCTGTTGTTGGTCGATTTGGTGAAGATATGGTTGCTGATCCTGGCTCGGATGTATTTGCCTTGCTTGTATACAAATGTGGTTCCGATTCAAAAGCTGTCTTTAAATGATTCGAAACCTAAAAATAATTTCATTTTGTAATATTTTATACAATTTTAATTAACAAATAATTGTAGTTTTTTTATAAAAATAATATTTACTTCATCAAAAGTATCAGAAGCATAGGCTCCAGTTCCTAAATGCAATTTTTTAAACACCATTTCATTATGAGTTAATGTGCCTGTTTTATCTGTTAAGAGATAAGAGATACGTCCAAGTTCTTCAGGTATTGTCGTAGAACGGACAACTGTTCCAGGAATTTCAGGATCTTGTTGAATTGACCAAGAATAAAATGCCTTTCCCATATCTAAATTCACGCGTAAACTGAAATGAATAAAGTTTATTATTTAGTAATAAACGATTCGATAGATAAAAGAAAATAAAAATTACCTAATTGGGATAATATATGAAAAAAGAAGGATAAATCTGAACATGTAACGATACCAGGGTCCTGAAAAACCCTTCAAACACATCATAACCAAAGCCAAGCCGATGACAGCACAAAACAAAACCTGAAAGCAAAACAAAAGGATATTCTAAACTTAATAAATGATCAAAGATATGTTAATTTTCAGAAAATAAAATTAATAAAATACTTATTATGTTTAAAATGATCTTCTAAATTAGAATAGTCATTTACCTTAGTTAATTGATTGATTTCCATATCTAATAGGCCGACTTTACTCCTTGGTTGAGAATTATTCATAACACTTCTTGTTTCAGTGCCCGTGTAAACGACCACGCCAAGTGCTGTTCCACTTGCTACTATACAATTGGCCCAAAGAGTGTTTTCAACATCCAGAGACTCTTCGCCTCCTGGTTCATCGTGCTGATCAAAGATAGAAAATAAACATAAGGTGAAAGTTTTCTTAAATTGTATTTGAAGAAGAAAATTATTAACGGGTGTGAAGAAAAAAGCCAAAATTCTCAGAAAAAATGAAATTGATTAAAATAAAAACTAAATGGTAAACAAAAAAAAAATTTTACCCTAGTAAAGGTCCCAATAAAACTATGAATGTCACGTTGCGGTCGTTCGGCATAAAGGGATGCTCGTATTTCATATAATTGTAATTCGGATTCGAGTTTATTTGTCGTAGGTACTGCTAAACGTAATTTCCAATCAGTTTCGCCATCAAGTTGGTCTGTTCGTACAAAACAAGCTCCACCACGCTCTGTTGTGCGTAAAAGAACAAGATCTGCAGGCACTCGTTGATCTTTATCAACATAAATCTAAAAAATAATAATAAAATACCTTATGTGAATAAATAATAAATATATGAATAAAAAGGAAATAATTATTCAGTGCTCTTCTCAAAATTTGTTTAAATTTTCTTAATTTTTTATAAAAATATTTTTTGGTTTTTTATCTATATTTAATAAAATTAAATAAACAAAAATAACTAAAAATATTTGTTTATCCCCTACCAAATCTCCGACTCTAAGTTTTGAAGACGGTACTAATTCTGTACGATCTGTGCCAGGAATTAAACGACGACATTTTTGACCATTGAGTTCTTTATCCCGTTTAAAACGACGAAAATCATCAACGGCTTCACGACAGATCGTCACAGTTAAAACAAAACCCTGTGAAAAATTAAAAAATATAAATATTAAAAGAGAAGAAAATAATTAAAATATTAAATTTACATAAAAATCTTGGAGAAATATATAAGGATTCTTATTAATTATGATTTTGACAACATAAAAAAAAACTTCTTACAAGAGGTCCCCAATACGTATATGGATATCCAATACGAATATCAGGAATAAATTGACTAGTAGCCATGATTAAAAAGTAGAGATTTAAAAAGAATTTAAACTGTTGAAATAAAACCTGTAATGAAAATAAAAATATTAACATTAATAATAATAATTAATAATAAATTAATTTCTATACTAGATGAAAATATATTATACATATTCAAAAATAATATTAGGTCAAATTTAATAATTATGTTTCAAAAGTCAAAAATACCTAATAACTTAAATAATTTATAGAGAAAGTTAAATTTAGATTATATATAAATACCTTGATTTTATATTTATTAATTACGATTTAAATCAATCATATAATCAAAAATAAACATAAATAAATATAAAACTTACCAATGGTAGAAATGTAATAATATTATATTTTTGATTTCGAATAACATTGGCAGGGAATTTTTCCGTATTTGGTCGGCCAATAACTATAGTTCGTGATGCAAGTTCTCGTTTTTGACAACATTTTCTCCAAAACCATGAACAAAACCTGTGATCATAAAATCAAAATAAAAAATATAATTTCTATATACCAAAGAAACATATTATATATAAATATATAAAATTTCAAATTTTCATTTTTATAGTATCATAGAAAATGGTTTCTATTTCATAAATTGTACAATCATTTTAATATAAAAATATGATTTAAAAAAGGCTTATAAACTGAATTGAACTGACATTTTAGTTATTTTATTTGAATAAGAAAAATATTCACATTGAATATAAATATAAAATGGAAAAAGAATTAAATATATGAGTATTCAAATGAAAAAATAACTAAATTAAGTTTTGAAAATACACCTGCTACAAAAATGTTGAGTCTCTTTTCTTATTAATGGAATATCTTCCTTTGCTAAAGTGCTTTGTGAGGTGGAATCTGCCGAATTTATACTTCCCATCGCCATATCACCCAGGGTTAAGAATTAAAATTTTCTAATTGAAACCAAGATATATATCACTATATTGATTTATTTATATATTATAATATAAATTTTACACTTTATTTAATAGATTAACTTCTCTTAACGCTTTTGATTTGTGAAATAAGGAAAGGAATTAAAAAGATATTTGAATGTATATAAAGTTTGACATTAATTGACAATTGATAACAACTGAAGTGAGTACTTTTTGAAAGAAATTTGCAAATTGTTTGAAAACTAGATGCAATTATTTTAAAAAAGAAATTTATATAGAATAATTTTAATTTTGAAATATAAATTAATTTGTTCTATATTTATAATAGCAATTAAGTAACTTATTTGAAACTTATTATTTTTTTATAGTTGGTAATATATATTACTATCAAAATAATTGAACAAATTTAAAAATTTACACCTTTTTTAATTATTTTCTTGGAATATATAGTCATTCTTTTATGAAACTTAATTTTAAGTTCATTGTATATAGAAGGAAAATAGGATAGAAAAATACGTATAAACAATTTCTTTTAATGTCCATTTACTAAATTAATATTTTAAGCTGATATATATTATTAATTTAATAATAAATAAATAAATAAAAAAATATTTTTTCTATTTATATTAATAATTCTCTTTTGTGATTTTATGTTGATAAAAAAAGAATATTGTTATAAATTAAAATAATTTTAAAAAAATATATTCTTTAAGAAAAAATTCTCAGTTTTACTATGTAAAACGATCTATTATCCTTAATAAAATCAAAAATAATATTTATAAATTTAAGATAAAAAACAAACTATACCATATGTTAAGTTGATTAATTAAATCCACTCTATTAAATATAATTTCTTCCTCATCTTTATTGTTATCCTCCTCGTCTTCATCATCATTAGAAGATATTTCATTATCTGACAAATTCCTTAATTGCATATATATCGACATAAATAATTATACAATAAAATGTATAATATTGTATTTGATAAAAAAAAAGGAAAAGAGGGGAAAATAATTTTTATCTTATTCCTTATCTATTTAAATAAAATTTCAAAAGGTGATATATTAAAAGAAAATGAATTATCTAATCTTTTCACGTGATATTTTAAATTATTTAATTATCAAAAAAGATATATTTTTTAATGTTCATAAATTATTTACTTTTATGCTTAAAAGTATTGATTTACGAGATAATTAGCGAGAGTTCAAAAAATAATTGTACATTATTATTGTTAATTATTATTTTATTAAATTATGTCTGTAGGTACCTTATTAAATTATAGATTATTTATTTTTAGATATTTCTTATTTAGACTTGTACGAAAATGATTTATATTTACATATTACATAAAAATTTAATTATCAAAGGGAATTCTTTCTTACCTCCAATTTATCAAAATTGGCTTCGAATAAAATAACTTCCCCACTCATCTTTTTCATTATATATTTATATATTAATTTAGTGTTATAAAATAATTGTAGTTTTTTCATAGTTAAGATATGAATTAAAAATGGTTTTAATATTTATATTCACAACGAATATAATATATCAATTAAATATTTTTAGCGTTTACAAATTTTTTGTATAGAATTCAAATGCATAAACATGCTCTTATTATAATTATATCTCTAACATAGATAGAAATTAAATTTTACACATAAAAAAAAATACAAACCCGCATAGAAGAAATGTAAAACAATTGTAGAAACGTTTGGAATTTCTGTATCTTGTAGTGCGTATTCGAATTTGATGATTTGGTGGTTGTAATAAAAAATCACTCTCATCTAATTCAAAATCACGCTCATCAGAGCTTAATCGTAGTGGCACTTCTTCCATTCGGATTCTTGTTTTTTTTTTAACTAAAATATATACTATATATATATTTCACATATAGATACATTTAATTGTATAAGTATATATAAAAAGTATATATTTTCTATACATAATTTTTATTAAATATTTAATTGATAGTTACAAAATAATTGTAAAAGATAACAAAGTTTAGGATTTAAGGTCATTTTAATTATTAGTTTGACAGTTCAATTGCCGCCTGGCTGCTGGCTGTCATCTGTCACCCGGCGTTTTTAGTTGGGTCACCTGCCGCTTGGTGTGATGAAGGAAATAAAAAATTAGGGTGGTGTCGAAACCTTCTTTCTAGGCTAATAAATTAAAAATAAGATATATTTTAAAATTTTAAAAATGATTTATGAGCAAAATCTGCCTCCCCTATCAGAGTACTCCCTCTTCCTCGATGTGCTACTGCTAATGAAATCCAAGATAAGAATATTTAAGGAACTTTTGCAGCATATTTTATCACATATTTTCTAAAACCAAACTATTTGAGCGGGAGAATTCATTTAGTAATAGGAGTAGGAGAAATACGTTATCAGGATCCGCTCTAGAGGGCGGCAAACTGGGCATTTGTCCAGGGCGACAAATCTGAAGGGTGGTATTTTGATTATGAATGTAATACATTTTACGATTATAGGAGCGGCAATTTATTCTATTGTCCGGGTCGGCGTAAATGCTAGAGCAGGCGCTGACGTTAAGCATCTATATCTATATAAATAATCTTTTCTATTAATAATTAATTTTCTAGTAATATAATGGTTCTATTTTTATAAAAATTTTAAACTATATGATTTTATAGAGAGAAATTGATATTCTTTCCCAGGAAAAACAAACTGGATGAAAAAGTCAAAACCAAAGGGAAAATATTAAAGAAAATAACAGCGTGGGTTAGAGATTACTGGACAAATATGTTCATTTTTGTTCCAATCATTGGTCTTTAATTCTTTGGATTCTGAAATACTACATATTTAAAAGGAAATTTATTTCTGTTTTAAAAACAAATTCAGATCTTGTTGAAATAAAATCGTTTTTAAAAATACAAAAAGTTTATCCTTTATATATTTATTAATTTTATACCTGTAATGAAATATGAAAACCAATATTGAGAAATAAAATAAATTTCTTTGCAAAATATCACTTTTATTGGAACTGATTATAATTTTTAAAGAAATATTTCCTAATTATTTTATCTATTAGATGTTTAAGTCCTTAAATCTTAATAATTTCTTTCAGGATGCCTAGGTATTTATGAAAAAAGCGAAATATAAGGTCTTTGAACGGTGTTTGTTGTTACCTGGCTGTTGTCAAGGAAACGAATTGATTATTCATTTTATTACTCACCCCACCTATCCATGTGCATTATATTTGTCAGTTGAAATGTGTTTTTTGATTTAAGAGTCATTTAAGGATTTGTTTTTTGCTATTCCACTGATGAGTTGTTGTTATTGTTGTATTTCGTGTTGTTATCCACGAAAAAGATGGGACCACCACGGTTACTTGAATTCTGTCTCCCATTCGTTTGTTATTTGATGCGAAACACTTTAGAGGCAAAATATATTGAGGGTCATCTTATTACACAGAGGGTGAGTTTATATTTCGAAAAATAAATAAATATGTAAATAATTAAATAAACAATATTTACCTACTTACATACTTAAACAATATTTATATTGGGAATATCATTTAATTTAATTAATTAAAAATAATTCAAAATGATTAAATATATAGTAGTAATAATATATAACATATTATTTTTCATTTGGAATAAATTTATATTTTATTACTTAATTATAAGGTAATTGGTACTAATCTATAAAAAAAATATACATTTAATTATTGTTAAAATATTTTAAGTTTTAACAAATTTTTTCGATTTTAATAAGATTTGAATTTTATTACTTTGATGTATATGTATGTGCCCTAATTCGTAATTCTACGTAAAATTATGTCTCTACGGATTAAATCAAAAGTCATTTATTTATTAATTTTAAACTTAAATTAAATATGAAAACCAATATTGAGAAATAATAAAAATTTCTTCATAAAGTATCCCTTTTAAAACTAATTATAATCTAATTATTCTATTTATTAGATGTTTAAGTATTTAATAAAACAAAACTCAAAAGACATATCAACGGGAAAATTGATATTTAAAGATGATTTGAAAATTCTTATGAGTTAAATGTGTCTTTTATTCATTTTATGTAACTTTACTAAATAAAATATAAAATTAACTGTAAGGGATAATTTAACTAAACTTATTTTCCTAAAAAATTGACTAAAATTAATATTTTTCTTTATTAAAAACCATCTGCAAAATTTATAGATTAATTTGTTGTTTTTGTTTAAAGTTGATTTATTGCTTCTATGTTATTTCTGTAAATTAGAAAATATTCATTTTTGTTTAATAACGAATCAAAATTTCGTTTCCGATTAGTTCAATTATAAAATTAACTTTACAAATAAAAAAGTTAATAAAGAAAATGTCATTAAAATATAATAATACGTATACTTATAAATAATAACAATTAAATTTTAAAATATTATTAATTTATAATAATTATAATAATAATTAAGGCGCCACCTTCCTCATATTCACATGGTCTCGGGTTCAAGTCCCGGGCCTGGCAAGGAAATTTCCCTAGCTGGGGTCTATGGGACAGAGTCAACCCAGCCTCCGGGAACAACATTGGGGAAAAGCTACTTGATAGCGCCTCCGATCAAGAAAATCAAGGTAAAGGTTGAGAGGACCCGTTCTACTGATCATAGGACACCTCATTGATATAATCGGCTTGATAAGCGTTCCTTGCTTAGAACGTACAAAAGTAAGAGGTTTTTTTTATAATAATAATATTAAATCATAAATTTATAAAAATATTCTGTTAAAAGTACTCCTAATATTTCCAACTAACAAAGAGAAAGTGATTACTTTCAAAAGTTTGAGTTCTTTGAGTAAATATTTTAAAAGATATCGTAAAACTTATTTCAAATTAGATTGAAATTCATGTCTTGACCTTAAATATTCTATTATTTATAATTTATCAACACAATATTGGTAATTGACGTCATATACTTAAGGATGGCGAAGGGATTCATGTTTTATAACCCCTTCTCCATAAAAATAATTACTTTTTAATAAAATTAAGTATATTTATGAATTGTTATTTAATTCTTAAAAATTCATATAATTTATATAAACATTTAATAATTGTATGTAAATATTATATAAATAATATATAGATATATGAATAATTTAGCTTTTAATAAATCGATATAACTCCAAATCAATAAAATTTTATTTATAATCTAATTCTATAATAAATTTTATCCTTGAGTCACTTGTTGAAGCATCCTCAATGCATATAATTAAAATGAAGTTCACTTTTTATTATTGTCCTATTAATAATAGCTAGACATTTATAATAGTTTCTATCCTTATCAGATCACATGACATAAAAACATAAAAATGCTGATCTCAGCCTGAAGGTCTTAATTCATCTCTCATGATGTTTTTATAATTTAATATAAAAAAAATGATTTATTGATATTTCTTGGGACATCATAATTGAGGGGTTACAGTCACTTTTAGTCTTGCCACTCTCTTGTAGTTAATTTTAAAAAATATAAAATCATTTAATACGTTTTTTTCTCTATTTAATCCTCAGAACTATAAAATTTATTAATAATCTTAATAATTATTTGGGCTCAAGTTTGGGCATAAACAACCTTATATACAGTGATGTATTGGTAAAATAAGAAGTAAGAGAACACATAGTGAGAGCAAAAAAAAGTTCTATTTTCCAAATATTTCTCAAATAAATTTATATTACTATTTCGCCAGAGATAGTATTGCGATCACGAAAATTTTCGATGACGAGATTTTGATGTTTTTATACGTTTTGAAGGTTCCTGAATCATTTTCACTAAGGTTGAGAAAAATGTCTGTGTGTGTGTAACCAAGATTACGCCAAAATGGTTTGAGCTAGAATGATGAAACTTGGTACATGGGCATTATTCAAAATTCATAGTTTTCTCTCAACTTTTGAGAAATGTAGCTCAACCGGAAGAGAGTCATTACTTACAACGTTTGGATTTTTTTTCTTCTAAAGTGACCGTAAAAATAAAGATATATGTTTGTTAATTTTTCACATGATTAATAATTATATAAAACTGCTATATATAGAATTTCAGCTTGATTGAATCGCTGAAAGTACCAGAATTAATTTTTTAACACTGTAAATCTCACGCGCCAACACGTGACGTGGTGCCATCAACAAAGAGCCAAACATGCGCTGGTTTAATACATATTATTTATTAATTTTAATTTATAATTTAATTAATTTAATTTAAATTAAATTAATAAATGTTATTTAATCCAATTCAAATTTGCGAGATAGTCAAGTGGAGACACTCCAGATTTTTTTTTGCTTATTCTTACTATACAAAATATTAACGAACACAAAAAAAGATATTCTATCTGTAGATTTAAGTGGGAGTTATCGGGATGAAAAAGTACTGGAACGCGTACCGATTGTGAAAAAAGGTAAGGGAACGTCGTTCCCCCGCGTTCCCCTCCCAATACACCACTGCTTATATATTGACGTTTCATAAATGAAATTTTAACCATTAAAATATATAAAATTAAATCTTTTATTTTTTGTTTCAAAAAAAAAAAAATTGTTTTAAAATGCAGAAATTTTGTCATTAAATTAGAATTTGATTAAATACATTTTTAATTCTAGAAATAATTACAAAATAATTATACTCTAAAATAAGAAAATATTTTGAGTTTAGTATAATTACTTTGGAATAAATAAATAAAAAAAGATTTTATTTATCAACTTTATATTTCCTATAACTACCCTTCAAGCCAATCTTTAAAAAAACAATCTATATATACCTTTTTAATTTTAGCAGCGTTTGTTATATTTCTTCATTTTAGTCAACCTTCAATGCCTCGGTCTCAAGTTCGGAGGAAAAAAAAATTATATATATATTTTACGATAAGAATGTGTAGAAATCTAAGAACTGCGTGTCGATGTTGATTAAAGAATTGCATGAATAAGAATTTTAATTTGAACTGTTTAGACTTCCCCGAATAATAAGCACGAAAATCGAACCAAAAATATCATTTAAAACATTCTGCTATTAAATATAAAAAAATGTAATTGAAATTAAATTTGTGTATATGATTATAAATTTTTTAAGTAAAGAAGGCACACATTTTATTTCATTATAATTCATTATACTTGATTGTTTTTACCGACCGACGATAGGAAGAGAATGTATTGTTTTCACATCAAATTTCACATGTGTAGATTTTTACATATCACCATGAATCATGTATGCATTTTGTTAACAGAAAAAAGTATTTTTAGCATGATGTCTGTCCGTCCATCTGTCATTCTATCGATTGTGTGTCCTTATAGACATGTATAGCTTGAACCGCTTAACTGATTTTGATAAAATTTGATATATTTACTTAATGCATCAGTAGCATGAATTCATCAACTTTTGGTGTATGTCCAGAAACCGGAAGTGGTAGTTTACAAAGTATTAATTTTATATTCATTGTCGGAATTTTTTTATTACATTAAACTAACTGGTGAAATAAAAAATACATATTTTTAAATCATTGGTCGGTTCTGTGCCTGGCCACAGCTCATTTTATCGACCGACGATAGGAAGGGAAGGTATTGTTTTCACACTAAATTTCACATGAGGAGATTTTTACAAATCTCAACGAATCATGGATTTTGTTAACAGAAAAAATTTTAGCATGATATCTGCCCGTCCGTCCGTCTGTCCATTCGTATGTTCGTATAGTTAGACGTATATAGTTTGAACGGCTCAACAGATTTTGATAAAAATTGATATATTTTTTAATGCATCAGTACCGTGAATTCATCAACTTTTAGTGTATATTCGGAATCCGGAAATCGTAGTTTCCAAAGTAATTAATTAATTTTTATATTCGTTGTCGGAAATTTTTCACTTAAAATATAGTAGTAATTAAACTAAAAATAAAAACCAAGATAATATAATTTAGTCATTTTAATTCAAATTTTAAAAATATTTTTTTATATTATATATATATATATATTTATATATATATAATGTTTGGAAATTAATTTATTTCAAATCGTCGGTCGGTTCTGTGCCTGGCCACAGCTCATATTTTGTTTGTAAACTTAAAATAAATAAAATAAATAATAATAATTTAATGTCATTTTGTTTTGTAAAATTTGTAAAAAATAAAATGAAAAATATATTATTTTAAAAATAAAGATTATATTTTATTTTCAGGATTGGGCATTTCTTGGTCGATTCTGTTTTCTCTCGGAAAAGGGCAGATTCGAATATATTATTGAATTTCCTTCAGTGAGTAATATAATATGTTTATATAAGGTATAAATGAAATAGAATGTTTATTAATATTTATAATTATTTTTTATAGGAATATTATTTACAAAAATTATTATTATATTATGATGCACCTGATCAATGGTTATCTGTTTACAGATCTAATAAAGTAAGTAAATTATTTCTTTTTTAAAGAAAGGAGTTTTTTGATATATTATGAAAATTCTTTAAAATCAATTCTATTCCGCTTTCTATTGGTTATATCGAAGCCATTTTTTTTTTCAAATCTTTATTAGTAATTATTGATTGATGGTTGATAGATTTACCTATTAATCAATAAATTTCTTGTTTACTTTAACTTTACTTTTTTTTTTATTTTTCAATTTGGTTCTAAAAAAAAGGTAAAACGTTTTTGGGACTAGGCTCTTAAACATTTCCGACTTTCTAAATTTTTTTTCAATATGGTTCTAAAAAAAGGTAAACCGTTTTTGGGACAAACTTTTACACTTATCTTTTTCTTTTTTTAAATAAAAATTTTTAAACCGTTAAAAGTGTGCCGCGGCAAAAAAAAGGTTGAGCATCACTGCTATACATAATTGATTTCACCCAGCAACCCCTTCAGAGAGAAGTTTAGTTTTCCTCGCCATCACACATCCAGGCAAATAGTGAACTACTGAAGCCTGATCCTTTCTATTGTGATAAACTACAATTAAATAATAAAATATATTTAATATGATATTTATATATCTATATATGTTTTAGAAATGCTTTCAACGGGAAGAAATTGCTGCCAAAAATCCACATTCTAATCAGATCATCGAATTAAAAAATGGAACTGGTGCCGGATGTAATAATGATTCTAGGACTCGGAAGATGCGCTGTCAATTGTCGAATAGCTTTACAAGTGCTCGAGCACGATGGTGGTTCATCGTGATTAGTAATTGTGCTGGTTTAAGGGTAATTATTATCCAAATTTACTCAATTATTTTTCATTGAGATTAGATGATTTTTTTGATTTCAGGGTATAAATATCAAATTTCGTTTTCTGATGACGAATGGATCACCTGGCGATTTCTGGTTTCATCATTTCTCAGCTGATGAATTCTGCAAGTAGTTTCATTCAAATATAACTTGTTCCAGTTTATAAAAATAATTAGATATATGAACCGTTTATTTTGAAAGTGGCCTTACTCCATTGATCTTCAAATCAAGATATTTCAGGATTTGCGTTTCAATGAATTTAAAAATATCCTAATAAGTCATACTGCTTAGGTGTATCTAAGGGTGTTAAATTTATAGTTCCTATTAAAACTGTGGAAATTATTAAGTGAATAATTTACGTTTTCTTATCAAGAATGGAGTTAGATCACTTTCAAAATTAACAACCAGATTCATTATAAAATTTGAAGGTACATAAGTCCATTCAACATAATTTCAGATGCTTCAAATTGACTTTAAAACACTTAGGAAACATAATTTATGTGATTCAAAACATTTTTTAATTACAGACAAAATTACAAACATAAATTTTATTACAAACAATTTTCTAATCATTTACATTTTGGGCGTGTGAAGAAATCATCATTTTCCTCTGGTATATAAAATTGAATTTTGCTGTTGTAATTGGTCTGATATATTTATAGTGGTGTTAATACAAAATTTTCGAATTTTCTTGGTCTAGTGGTTTAGTTATTTAACTAATACTGAAAACTTATGTGTCCAAAATTGATCTTATTTGCTTGGAATATAAACAACCGGAAATACTTCACTGATAAATAACATGAAGTTGTACATAATATATAACCATTGTAACTGGCCGAAAAAATGAAAAACAGAATTAGGCCACTTTCAAAATAAACGGCTCATATATTTATAATAATGACTAATGTAAAAATGAGAATAAATTTATGGTTTCTGAAAAAATTTTCAGAATAAAAGTTTTTTATTTTAATTTCAATTTCGTGGCATTGAGAGAAATTGAATTGTAGAAATTGAAATAATTTGTTATACTATTCTTTAGTCTTATATGCATTTTTTTTTATTTTCTAGATATTATGCCAATCCTTTTTGTGAGTTCTTTTACTTATTTAATTGTACTAGTGTCGGTTTTCCTATGCACAGGTAATTATAATATTTTTAGAATTAGTAATTACTTATAAAAAATCAAAAATCAATTTTTTCTGGCTATCTATTTTTTAATAATTCAATGATTCATCAATTTAAAAGAATGATTTTTAATGAAATTTGAAATAAAAAACCCAAATAGCTTTAAATCAACCATCAAGTCATTATAAAAACAGAGATATAATTCAATTATTTATTGATAAAACTATTTTTTCTTCTAATTTCTTAATTTCTTTCTTCATAATTTTTAAGAATATCATTTTAATTCAACTGTTCTTCAGTTCAAAGATTTTTTTACAATAATCATAAGGCTTTACCTTGTTACAAAAATAAAATTAATAATAGATTATTTAATGGATTCTGAATTAGAATAGTTAAAGTAATTTCGGTACAATATAAAAATAATTAATCAACTAAAGACTATTTAAATTTTATATTTCGAAATCAATTAGGGATCTATATATTTAAGACAGTTCTATCACCTACTCCTCCTAAACGACTTATGCGATTTGGGCCATTCCAATGCCATTTGATAGCCCTCGGGCTAATCTATTTTAATAGCGTTAAATTCATTGGAAAACAATAAATACTTTTTGAGAAAAGTGAAAAAATAATTTTTTTCTTACTCATTTTAGACAAACATTAAATTTCAATTTTGGTCAGAATATTAATAAAACAAAGCAAATTTCTTTTCTATTAATAATAAATATTAAATATTTACATTTTAAAAGTTGTATAGATTAAATAAAAATATATAAATAGGATATGAAAATAACAAACAATTTATATGTATTATAATATAAGTTAGTAAAATTGAATTTTTTGGTTTTTGTCCAAAACAACTGATTAAATTAAAATATATTTTAAATAAGAACACAAAAAGAAATGAATGTTTTATGTAATATACTGATTGAAACAAAATGGATGAAAACCTTTTACTACTTTCAACCAAATACTATAAGCCACTCGGGGGTACTGGGGGCGGAGCCCCCGTCTAGGTGTGAAGAGCGCCGAAATTTTTTAAATAATACCAAGAAATCCTTTGTCATCATTTATGCTGATGAATTATTCATTCTATTGTTCCAAAGAAGAATATTTTTAAGAACATATAGTAATCTGGAATTTATTTTATTTTACAGTTGAACTTCGTAGCCGTCATTTATTACATACAACATACAAATTGTTTGTCTGTTCTGTTTTATTTGAGGAATTTGGTATTTTTTTACAAATTATTCATTATGTTCAATTTGCACGGGATGGAGTTGGCATAAATAAATGTAAAACATTTGGTAAGTTTTATAAAATAAAATGTAAGGTTTTTTTTTGTGATGATTATAAATTTTTGTTGTGAATTCAGGTCGATTATTGGAGGCGATTAGTGAGACATTATTCCTCTTAGTACTGCTTTTATTAGCGAAAGGGTTCACTGTCACCAGATCTCGGTTGCGAATGCATTCCACAGTTAAACTGACAGTATTTATGTGCCTTTACGCAGTCACTTATCTGTCCATCTTTACCTATGAGGCTCGGGTACTTTTACGATCATTCCTTTGAAGCATTTTCCTCTGTTTTCAATTTTATCAAGGGAATCTTTGCAGGACATGGATCCCGGTCTGGTTCTCTATCTCTACGAGTCACCAGCAGGTTATGGACTTGTGGCGCTTCGCCTTCTCGCCTGGGGCATGTTCATTTACGCCATCATCTTTACGCTCAAACATTATCCAACGAAATCTCGATTCTATTATCCTTTCAATATTCTTGGCTCCACATGGTAATTCAAATGAAAATAAAATAGAAAGTCTAAGTTATAGTTGCAACTGAAGTCTGTAGGGTCTGAAAAATACACATAACTATAAGAAGAAAATTTTTTATCTTAATTCAATTAATTCAAATAAACTAACCTTCCAGAGTTAGAATAAAATTTGTATTTTTAAAATTATTTAAAATATTGGACTATATTGAATTAATGTAATATAATATGTAGTTTTTAATTAATTAATTTTGAGAATATTTAAAGAAAACTACTGTTTATTGATGTATTGATAAGAAGTTTATTTGGGTTTTGGGCTCATGCCTTCATCTCAATTATTGGTTTATTATAAATACATATAATCACCAATCTTAAAAAGAATAATACTTAGACTAAGAAAACGATGATTAAGGACAAGAATGGGGAGTATGTGGAGAGGAACCTTCGGTTAAATGTACAGAGGATGTTGTCTTGAATTGAAATATAGAAGGCACCTTGAAACTTGCAACAAATTAAGTTAAGATATATTATGATAAAAAAGGATAGAATGGTAGAGGAATAAATTGACTTAGCGAATTATTAGAAAGAATAAGAACTATTTTTCGAGGATAATATAATGATGGTTTATTTAAGTTTAAAATTTGCAAAAAAAATTATGCTTATTTCAATATTGTTTAGGTTTCTCGCCGGCCCAGTGATGATCGTTTTTGCAACTTGTCTAATTGACCAGTGGGTACGAGAAAGTGTCGTCTGTGGAGCTTTTCATCTAATAGCAATATCGGGCCACATCGTCTTTTTGGTTTGTAACAGTGAAATTTTAATTGTTTATAGTTATTTGTACATTCTTTTTCGTGTAACTAACCTTAAATCTCTATATTTTAATTTTATGTTGATAATTGGTGGGAAAAACAAATCCATTATTTTTTCGGTAAATGGCTGTAGTGAACGTTATCTCATAACGTATCGATCAAACAATTTCAAATTTATCCTCGTTGTCAAAGCGACGACATTTCACACTAAAAAAATTATTTTATTATTTTTTGTTTCGTCCATTCAGTTGTGAGTTACAAGCTGTTAATAATGTCACCAGAAAGAAAATTCGGTACATTTTACAATTTTTCTTTGATAAAGGAGAAAATGCAAGCCAGGCGACTGGAATTGTGAATGATGTTTATGGTGCCGATACTACTAATTACGTGCAATTTTGATTTAGTCAATTCCATTCTGGTATTTATGATGTTAAAGATGCATCTCACACAGTCGTAAATATCAACCAAATCACTGAAATAATCAAAGTTAACCGGCATGATAGTAGTTGTAGCATCCCCTAGGGGCTAAAGATCAAATATAAAACAGTTTTAAACCATTTGAGCAAAGTTGGATTCAAAAACAAGCTCAATATTTGGGCACTACACCAATTAACACCAAAAACATGTTGAATCGAATTTCCAAGATTCAGCCAAAAGGAATGATATCGACCCATTTCTTAAACGGATAGGTCACATACTACAATATTGTGCGATAACGATCGTGGTCAAAGCACAGTAAAGCAGCTCAAACGGTGGCCAAACGAGGACTAACGGCCAGGAAGGTTTTACTGTGAATTTGGTGGGACTGGAAAGGAATAATTTATTATGAGTTGCTTTCGTATAGCCAAGCACTAAATTCAGGTGTTTATTGTCAATAACTGAACCGTTTGAAGTTATCGTTTGAGCAGAAACGGCCAAAATTGGCTAAAAGAAGAAGTGTTGTGTTCCACCAAGACAACACCAGGCCACACACGTCTGTAGTGACTCGCTAGAAACTCTTAGAGCTTGGTTGGGAAATTTTAATGCATTCATTATATAGCCTGGACCTGGCAGCAAACGAATACCATCTTTTTATCGCATTGCCAAACTTCCTGAATAATAAGAAATTGGAATCAAGAGAAGATTGTGAAAATAGATTATTATAGTTTTTCGCCAATAAGAACCAAAACCTCTATGAAAGAGGCATTATGAAGTTACCTTTAAAATGGCAACAAATTATCCAACAAAATGGTGTGTTTTGATCCAAAGCGGACAATCCAAAACATGTAAAATAGTCTTGAATTTCGGAATAATGGATTTCTTTTACCACAACGAATGATAAGCATTATAAATATATATTATAGATTTATCCTTCATTAGTATTGTTTTTTATTATTTCAGGCTTTGACTATGCCGTCCCGCGTCAATAAATTCTTTCCATTTCACGTGCGAACAAATCATGTGGGGGTGATGTCATCCCCAGGTTCAGGGTCTGGATCGGACCTCGCTGGGGATTTTACTCCATACGCTTATGCTCCCTCGGCACCAGACCCTAATCATACCAATAGTCCTGTTCCGGTTGAACTCTTCACCATTTCAAGGGCAGATGGAAATGTCGGACAGGTTTATAATTGTTTTTTTTAATATATACATATAAAATCAATCATTTCCTTGACAAAATGAAATTGTATTAACAATTATTTTTATTTTTTTACAGGATATTCGATAACCAACTCAAAGAATATAATTATCCATGAATGGTACTAATAATTAATTTTGCGTATAAAAATAATATTCTTTTCATAACTATCATGAATTTGGATATTAATTTGGCAGGAATTTAGTAATGATCACCATTTACTATTTAATATTTCTAGTACTGAAAATTCTCATCTTTATATTTCATAATGTTTATATTAAACTATTTATATATATCATTATATTTGTATATTTAATTCAGTTTAATGTATTTCATAAAAACTTTTTCTCGAAAACAATTTTTATTAGTTTCTGTTTTTCTAACCAAAAGATTTTGTAGAAGAAACTTTGTGAAAATGTAAAAGAATGATCATAAAATTGGATTAATGTGATTAAATATCCCCACAATAAATAGTTTAAAATATTATATAAAAATACAAAAACAAAATAATGTAAAAAAGAATCTATATGTAAAACATTATTTATTTTTCAAATAAATCGTAATTTTATATATTTTTTTTTTAAATTATTAAACATATTTAATCCTTAAATGTTAAATAAAATAATTCATTATGTAATAAATGAAATTATTCATTAAAGTGTTTGAAAATTAAAGGTTGTTCATAATCTCTTAATTTTCATTTTCAATTGAACAATATACGTATATATATATAAAAGAATTTCATGACCTCTATGCATCTCCAGACATGTTTAGGGTTATAAAATCGAGAAGACTGCGATGAGAAGAGCACGTGGCTAGAATGCGAGAGGAAAGAATGGCGAAAAATATATTGGTGGGGAAACGTCCGCTTGGAAGACCAAAGACGCGGTGGGTGGACAATAGACGTGAGAGAGATGGGAGAGGGTAGGAGTTAGATGGTTAAGGCTCAGGATTGGGACACTTGGAGAAAATTGGTTGCTATGGACAAGAATTTTCGAGTTCATTAGAGCCACACACAGATATATATATATATAACTATCAGATTTATCAGGGATAATCACGTATTTTTGTGAGATTGTTTTCTCAACGTTTCGGCACCCATTTTGGCGCCATTTTCAAGAGATTATTTAGGTGGGAATATTTTTGGGATTCTGGGTCTTAGTCTTTGTGACCAAGGGTTAATATCGAGATTTTGGGTTGATAGGTTGGATGGTTTTGTACTCACTGCGTTGCTCTGGAGCTCCGAAGAATCCTGGGCAATCCTGAGACTGGCACACCTCCGCATTGGACAACAGCCAGCCTCGATATTAACGTTTGGCGCATTTAGTTATCATTTGCTTTGTATTTTATTTCTTTGCAATTAAATTCCTTTATAGAGCTATAATTTATATAAATACTTACATACCACATTAAAACACTTCTTGATATAAGTATATTACAGTGAAAATAATAAAAGATCAATTTCTTAGCTATTAATCTATCAATTTTATTGCATAATAAAAAAAATTGTTAGTTTATGTGTTTAATAAAATTTTTATTACTACAAAAATTTAACTTGATGTTTACTATAAATAAATAAAATTAAATGCACCAAACGTTTTTCTTTGTATATGAAGAAATTAATCCATAAAATTTGCCAGGCCTATAGAAAAATATTTTATTCTTTTTTAGTACATAAAAAAAATTTATATTTATATTATTTCTGATGTTGTTTTTATCATTATTCTTAAAAAAAAAAATTATTTAAAAAAATTATTTATATGAAATGGGATAAAATATTTGAAAAAAAAATAATTATAGTAATATTTTACCATTTCCAGTGTTTCATTGGAAATATCTTCATAATTTATTAGTTCTAGTTCTGTTCGAAGAAATATGTTAATTTATTTAAAACATGTTTATTTATTTAAAAATCTCTTTGTGACTTTAAATTTCATAATAAAATATTTTAAGAGTATATATATATATAATTTTTCCTATCCCCCATGGACAAAATATTTTTTTGGTAAGTTTGATTTTTAAAATAACAATTTTGTGTTGATTTTTTATTTCTTAAAAAATTTAAGTTTTAATTTCTTCAAATTAATATGTATTCAATTTTCCAAAAATAAGAATCTAATCACCGAACGATATTGTTCTTTTTTCATTTTTGTACAACTGATCGACACGCTCGCTTCCAAAGGCTGTCAAAACAAAACTAATGAAGGGAATTGATTGAAACTTTGACAGTAGGCTAGTAAAAGAATGTACTACATGATGGTAAAACTCTTGTGATAGCAGCGCCATCGGGCGGTAAGGCTAAGTATTTGTTGAATGACCTTCATATAGTAATACCTAGTACAAAGAAATTGAAGTTTTTAAACGTTTAAGATTAAAAAACGATACAATTATTTTTCAAAATAATAATCGAATCAAACTAAATTAAGGCTATTTGTTCAAAGAAAAATTAGTATTTTAATAATAAATTATTTCTTATTTTTATGAAAACTTAAGGGTAATATGTATTTATGATTTTTCTAGAAATCGTAATATTTACATGTAAAGAAAAATTTGAAAAATAAAACAAAATGTCTTCTATTACATTTACATTTAATCGTACTAAAAATTCTAAAAAAAATGATATGTTTTCTTCTAACAACCAGTATGAAGATAAAGCCTTACCGTTGGATTGTCTATTTGATAAAACCGAAGATATTGGAAAAAGTTTTATGGCATTAAGGAAACCAAGAAAATCAAAAAATAATCTAGCATGTGTCAAAAATAAATTTCACTCTCTCTTTGCTAAAAAGTAAATTATGTATTAGAAAAATTGTATAAAGTAAAAGCTCCTTATTCGCGCTTCCTTCATTCACGTTTTCACTATTCGCGGATTAAAAAAATGCGACCCAATTCCTATATTCGCGGATCTAATAAGTCCATACATAATAATAAAAGGATTCCAATAAGTATTCAATATCACAATTATTCAATTGGTTGACAATGATAAAATAATGAGCTTTGCAATCTTTATCTGGTATTATTAAAGAAAAATCAATATCTCATGAAAAATGATCAATTATAATTTATAAAATAATATAATTAAAAAAATATTTGATTTTTATATCGGAGCCCTTGAAAATTGGCGCCCAGTTTGCCTGTCTTTTTATCCGGCGCTGATGGAAGGTTATTTCCAGATTATTTTTATGATTTAATGTAAGGTTTGTGAGATTAGCGCCATTTTAAAAACAAAAAATTTTGTAAATGGCGCTATAATGGGCGCCGAAAAATCGAGAATCAAATCTCTTAAATAAACGTGAATATATAGAATCTATATTCTATATATAGATATATTTTATAATTATCATTATTTGTAGAGATTTACAAAGAAGAACCACTAGTACACTTGCTAAAAAATATGAAAAACAGTTGATTGATATTCATCAAAATCCTGAAAATGGAACAAAGTTATTGGGATTATTTGGAAAGGATAAAGATTCTCGTAGTTCAATTGTAATAAAAAATATTATTCATCAAGTTGATTCCGATGTTATCAAAGTATTTAATTTATTTTAATATTTTTATAAATTCTTTAAAACTATTTATTTATCTATTTATAATCTTTATTATGGTTCATTTATACATATTTTTACAATATTTACATTTATAATTTTTAAAATTGTGTAACCAGGCTCCTTAGGCCTCTTCCAAATCAAAATACATAATAATTAATAATTAATTAATTTAATTAAAATGAAATTAACAAAATATTAATAAAAGATAATAATGACCAACTCTAATAAAAGTTGATTTAAACAAAAAATAAATTAAAATTAAAAGTTGAAATAGTGGATTATAAGAAATTTGCATATTTTTCTAAATTAGTTCTTCTGTTTAGGATTAATTTGTTGTTTTGTTTGTTTTTTGTTTTATATAAAATCTTCAAATGTAATCAACCATTATGACAAATTATTCATTTAATATTTCTTTATTTAAGAGATTATTTTTATTAATAGATTTATTTATTAATTTATTTTTATGTATATCCTCTATATTTCTATATATCTATATACTTGTATAAATTGTCAATTTAAATTTTTTCAACTTATGTTCAAGCATTAATATTGAATTTTAGTGTTCCTATTATAATTTTGTTATTGTGTTTTAAATTATCTGATCTTTTATTTTGATTTATTTTATTGTATTTATTTATATATTTATTTTTATCATATATTTAACTGAAGTAGGTTTTTCATTTTATTTAGGTTTATGACATTTAAAATTCCTGTATTTAAGGGATTAGTTTTATTCAAGGATTTATTTATTAATTTATTTTTATGCATGTCTTCTAGACCAGCGGTTGCCAAAGTGGTGGTCCGCGAGAAAATTTCGCTGGTCCGCAGAAAAATGTGGAATATACTTACTCATCATGTTAAAAATCCTATTAGTGGTCCGCGGGATTTAAATTATGAATTAACTGGTCCGTGAGGTCAAAAAGTTTGGCGACCGCTGTTCTAGACTACTATTTTTAATAGAGTTTGCCGAATTATTATTAGAATTCTTGAATATATATTTATAATTTTTTATACTTTCAGACATATATTTATTTTTATTGAATTTAATTTTCGATGTTGAGATTTTGATGTTTTTATACGTTTTGAAGGTTCCTGAATCATTTTCACTAAGGTTGAGAAAAATGTCTCTCTGTGTGTGTGTGTATGTATGTAACCAAGATTGCTCAAAAAGGGTTTGAGCTAGAATCATGAAATTTGGTACATGGGCATTATTCAAAATTCATAGTCTTCTATCAACTTTTGAGAAATGTAGCTCAACCGGAAGAGGGTCATTACCTACAACGCTTTGAATTTTTTTCTTCTAAAGTGACCGTAAAAATAAAGATATATGTTTGATAGTTTTTCACATGATTAAAAATTGTATAAAACTGCTATATATAGAATTTCAGCTTGATTGAATCGCTGAAAGTACCAGAATTAATTTTTTAACACTACAAATCTCACGAGCCAACACGTGACGTAATTCTGGTTTCTCAACCTTAGTGAAAATGATTCAGGAACCTTCAAAACGTATAAAAACATCAAAATCTCAACATCTAAAATTTTCGTGATCGCAGTACCATCTCTGGCGAGATAGTAATAATAACAATTCTATATTTAAAACAATAATAATACCACAATGTATATTATTCAAATATGTATTATATAATATTTTTAGAAATCGTTATTTTGTACTTATCAGATTATCAGAATAAAAGCTTGGCCATTCGAAGAATCCAAGCCAGCTGAAGTTTTTCTCCTCCTAGGGCCGTAGTTTTTTCTCGAAACCCTGTACTTCAGTTTTGCTTAAAAGATGATTAATCAGGCTTCCAACTGATATATTAGGTTGGGGAAAAAGAAATCCATTATTTTTTCGGTAGATGGCTGTAGTGATCGATATCTCGTAAATTATCGATCAAACAATTTCAAATTTATGCTCGTTGTCAAGGTAACAGTTCGCACTAAAAGAATTCGTTTGCAGTTTTTTGTTTTGTCCATTCAGTTCTGAGTTACACGGCGTTAAAGATGGAAGTCAACAAAGAGAAAATTCGGTACATTTTACAGTTTTTCTTTGATAAGGGCGAAAATGCAAGTCAGGCGGCTGAAAATGTGAATAGTGTTTATGGTCCCGATACTGTAACAGCTAATTACGCGCAATTTTGGTTTCGTCGATTCCGTTCGGGTATTTTTGACGTTAAGGATGCCCCTCGCACAGGCAGGCCCGTCGTCGAAAATGTCGACAAAGTCACTGAAATCATCGAAGTGGACCGGCATGTTAGTAGTCGTAGCATCGCCCAGGAGTTAAAGATCGACCATAAAACAGTTTTAAACCATTTGCACAAAGCTGGGTTTAAAAAAAAGCTTGATGTTTGGGTGCCACACCAATTAACACCAAAAAACATGATGGATCGAAGCCTTGGCCAAACGTAATGAAATCAACCCATTTCTTAAACGGATGGTGACTGGGGATGAGAAATGGGTCACATACGACAACATTATGCGAAAGCGATCGTGGTCAAAGCGTGTTTTAGTGATAAGAAATTGGCATCAAGGGAAGAGTGTGAAAATCAATTGCTGGAGTTTTTCGCTAATAAGGACCAAGACTTTTATGAGAGAGGCATAATGAACATTAAAATGGCAACAAATTATAGAACAAAATGGTGCATATTTGACCTAAATCGAACAATGCAAAACATGTTAAATAAAGTCTTGAAGTTCACGTAAAAATAATGGATTTCTTTTTCCCCAACCTATTAAATCTCAAACGACAATCGCAATCTAAACTGTTTTAATGCGAAATTAACCAGGAGCTTCCAAAAAAAGCTGTTCACTACCAGAACTCAACTTTAAAACTATTAAAGACTATTACATTATTGATACCTTGTACCCATCTTCTATTTAACTTTTAATTTTAGATATTAAATAATTTAAGTTTAAAAAAAGGTTAAATTTTATGTCTACTATTTGGCTTATCACATCCATGAATAATATATTATATATATTTTTTAGAAAATTAATATTAATATTTTAATCGGAACGTTGTTGAAACATGATTATACCTGTTGGTATCATTATATTACTACTAAAAATAAATGTTTGAAATTTTATTATCATCAAAAATGGATGAATTATGAAGAAGATTTTAAACAATTATTAGATATCATCGTGCCTGATAAAAATCAACAAGTTATAAATTCATTGATTATGTTTTGTAATGAAAATAAGGTGAATGTTTATCTCATTCATTTTGATGCACTCATTTCAAATAAAAAGTGGTGCATAAAAATGAAAAAAAAAATCAATTAATTTTTTAATTTTTATTTTATTTATTAAAATTAAGAAATTTTTATTTTCACTTATAGTAAGGTGACCAACCGTCCTCCATTTGTAAGCTCTGTCCTCCTTTTTGGTATCTGTTTCAAAAATTTTTCAATTTGTTTGTCTGTAAAAAAAAGGTCAAAAGTTTTCTGGACTAAGCTTTTGAACATTTGCGAATTTTGTCCAAAATTTTGTTCAATTTGGTTTCAAAGGTAAAATGTCCTGATTTGGTGTTTTCAAAATATGGTCACCTTATTTATAGTCTGTTTTCTAATTATTTTCATTTATAGTCTGTTTTCTAAATGTTGTTTTGGTGACACTCTCCCTAGTCTTTATTCTTGTCTTAATCTGGTTTTTAATACACTTCAAAAAAATGAATTATCGTCAAATTTACCAATTTTTTAATTTTATAAATTGTTTTTTAATATTAATTTATTTGATTATGAAAAAAATCCTTATTGATTTTAAAGTTTCCCACTTGAATTTAATTGTAATATTTTTCATCTAATGCTGATTATTATTATTATTATCATTAGTTATATAGATATATTTCTATAATCAAAACAAAATTCATTAAATTTTGACTTCATTTAGAATTAAATACTTAATTTAGAAAATCGATAATATTTTTTAAGTTACGAATATAATTCATTTTAAAGACAAAACATATATATATACGAGGGTGGGGTGAAAAGTGTTCGGTCTGACCAAGAAAAACGATGTTTTTAAAATTTTTTTTTTTTTTTGCTATATTTTTCAACATAATCTCCATCAACACTGATACATTTCTCATAACGGTGTTAGAATTTAATTTAATTAATTAATTGATTGATTGATTGATTAAATTAAATTTAATTTAATTTAAGTCTCATCAACAGTTATGAATCGACGCAAAAATTCGTTTGAATTACGCCTACAGCGCCAAATTGTCGGTAGAAATGGTTTTTCGAAGCAGTTTTTGGTTTAATGTCTAATGCACCCACGTTGCACACAGCTTTCCATATTCAAATGGTTGTGCAAAATATTTCGCACACGTTCAGCTGACATCGTACAGGTCTCAGCTATCTTGAATGTTGAAAAATAAAGCAAAAAGAAAATTTAAAAACATCGTTTTTCTTGGTAAGGCCGAAAACTTTTCACCCCACCCTCGTATATATATAGAAATATTTTCATTCATGACGAACCATCCAAATAATGTATCAAAGTAGAAGGGGTTGGATCGGTGTCTAGGGTAAATTATCTGATAGAGCAACAAAAGAAGACTTCTTGTTTGGGGTTTCCAATAAATGCTTATTGATTTTAATAAAATGGTTTATTTACAAATAAATATTCAAATACAAACATTCTATAATCATGGCCAAGAATCCCCTGCAGGAGTCCTCGCCTCAATTTATATCTTCATTCCACTCTTACTGAGTAAAATGGTTGTGGTGTTAGAAGAGGAGAAACTTTCCCCGGGACACCACCATAGGCCTACTCCCAAATACGGTTGGGTGATCGGGAATCCTGTCCCTTCCGCTGGCCAGGGATGCGTTTTAAACTCGGGGTGTCCAAAAGAAAATGGAGTGTAGAAGTTGAGACCTCCTCTCGCCGACGATCCTTTGACCTCGATTTCAATTCCCACATAAATATAATTTACGTCGTCTGACTGTGATGTCTGTAACATTATGAAGTTATTTACAAATTTTCAAAATTATTAATTTGTAACTAACTTAATTTTTTTTTTAATTTTGTTTTGTTATTATTAAATATTGAAATAAAATCAAAAAATATTTCGACGATTTGAATAAAGTTAATAATTTTATATTCTAAGAAGAGTTTTATGCTCCCGACAGCATATGATGCCGGAAACGACTAGTACTAGTATATAAATATCTTATTTGTTATTTGTTTTATCTGTTTTTTTTATGCTTTATTGTGAGATTTATTTTTCGACGTTTTGATTTCCATTTTTGCGCTATTTTTAAGAAAAGTTTTTAAGGAGAGAATTTTTTAGGATTCAGAGTCTAGGTGTGTGACCAAGAGTCTAGGTTGAGATTTTAAGTTGAGTGGGTGGGTAATTTTTAACTTACTGCGTCCTGAATCTTGGAAGAATCCTTGGCACTAACAATGGCATCTGGTTTGGACGTCAGTCCAAATATATATATTATAAGACCTGTTTTCCAGATTATTTTCATGTTTTATTATTCCCCCCTCCCCCTCATAGACAAGCATACTTTCCCGACATTTTTCCCTTCGTTCTAATCCTGAAGGAAACTACGACAGATTCTCAATTTACACTTCACTCACAGACGAAACTCTTTCCTGCCATTCTTTCCTATCAAATCATGCCATTTCATCCGAGATAATAATGATTTCCTTCAAAAAATAGTAATCCGCACGGATTCTTAACTGTCATTAAAGAGTGTCCGTGTATGGGCTATTTTCTCAGGGTATTAACTTTTGAGAGGAAAGCGTGTCTTCTCACACTATCTTGAAGTTTTAGTGGGATAAAAACAACGAAATGATTCTTAGAAAATTACGTATGACGAAAAATTCCAAACAAATTCCTCTCGTTATCAGTGATGTATTGGTAAAATAAGAAGTAAGAGAACGCATAGTGGGAGCAAAAATGTTCTATTTTCAGCAAACTATTTTTATCCATATAAATTTTTATTTTTTCTTATTCTTACTATAGAAAATATTAACGAAAACAAAAAAAGAAATTCTAACAGTAGATTTAAGTGAGAGTTGTCGGGACATGTAAAACTACTGGAACGCGTTCCGGTTCTGAAAAAAGGTAAGGGAACGTTCCCTCGCGTTCTCCTCCCAATACACCACTGCTCGTTATCCATATAACAGTGTTCTTTCTTTCTATACGGAATCATCTTTACTGCGGGAATGAATACCAGTCTTTGGGGGGATATTGTGAGATTTGAGTCTCTACGTTTCCTCGGACTATATAATGTTAATATATATTCATGAAGGTTGATTAAATAGGTATAAATTAATAGATGTATAGGGGGAGGGGTGGGCAAAAATATTATTTGTCTATTATCATTTACACTAAAATTATTTCATCATTGAAATTTGAATTAAATGTTATAAAATTAAAGAAAATAATTAAATTAGAAATGATTATCTGTATTTATTATTATTAAAGCTTCGAGTATAACAGATCACTTTAAATTTCTTTATTATGTTGTTAATGGAAGCTCTGGAAATTGGAAGAATTATGTATTAATTATTTTTTCGCTGCAATGGATTCTGGTTGCACTCCCCCGCAACTTCTCAAGGCGATGCTTTATCAAATCACGATGATGGCTTACACAAACGATGAACGTATCCTTTCCCTCATTCGTATTCTTTATCAAATTCTTAAAGTATACAAGTGGAAGAAATTTGACGAACAATCGGGTAATTTCAATACAATTATACATATTACTAAATAACATATTACATCTTCTACTTCTTCTTCTTATTATTATTATTATTATTTTATGTTAATGCGAATAATAATATGGGTTATTAAAATTTACCTATAGAATTTTATTCATAAAAATCCAAACTTTTAAACTAGTGCCAATTTATAATAGTATTTTGAAAGTTAAAATGAAAATATCAAAAGATAATAATTGTAAATTCTTTAAATTATATAAATAGTTATTATTTCTAGTTATAATTAAACCTTTTGAGTTATATACGAGGTGTGTTCAAAAGAAAATGTAAATTTTGAATTTTCGCGGGCTGTCTACATTCGATTATCGTATTTTTTTTTTTTTTTTGATATGCTGATAGTTGTTGACATTATCAGCCATTTTGGATTAGTAGTTTGTTTTTGACAACTTAAAAAGGGAATTGGACTCATTGAATTTTGATAAGACGTTTTATTTGTGGTTGAAAATGGAGTTTCTTCAAGATCTTTTTAATTTTTTTTTAACTCTATTTAATGACACAACTAGAAATACACTCACATAAAACAATTTAATCCAATTTAATGAGGAAAGTTAATTTCCAAAATTTTTCTTATGATTATTTTTTAATTATTAAATTTACATGAAAAATTAATATTTATTCAATATAATCTTTTAGTTGATAAATTATTTTTCTTGAATTTCTGTTATTTATAAAATTTTTTCAATTTGTTAAGTTTTTTCTAAATTTATCGATTTCTTCCAAATGACAATCACATACAAATAATTATAAAAGTTACGTTAATAAACATTTAAATTATATATTATAAATAAATGTATAGTCATATAATAGATGTATTCATTTTTATTTATTTATTTCTAGAACGTACCTTTTTACGTTTACTCGATCTTTATCATTATTCTGTTCAGCCAAATTCTCGTACTATCCCGTTCTTGGTTAATCGACATCTTGGATTGGAAATTTGTATAAGAAATATTTTAATTAATTTAGCAAATGATGATTTAATGTTTGCATTGCGATATATGCTACAATGGACTGTTGGTAAAGGGATTGATAATAAGGTATGTCACTTGTATTTAAGAAAAGAGTAATATAATAAGATGGAAATATTAAATAAGATATATATTAAAATTATTTTGAATGTGTATATCGATAATCTAAAATCGCCGTTGACTAACAACCTTGTGGTCCTGGGATCAAACCCCGAGCATGGCAAGGGATTTTCTCCAACTAAGGTCTATGGGACGAAGTCAAATCTGCCTTCGGGATCAAAATTGGCGGAACTACTTAATAAAAAGTAGCGCTTCCGACCAAGAAAATCAAGATAAAGGTTGAAAGGATCCGTTGTGTACTAATAATAGAATACCTTTATCTGGCTCAGGGGGCAAACTATTTGATAGACACTGTCCTTTTATAGGATGTACAAAAGTTAGAGTTTTATATCTTAAATCTAAATAGAGATAATAAATTAAATATTTATCTAACACAATAATCATAATTCTCTAATTATTTTTATTTTACTCCATCCGGATTTTCGCTGAAACTCAATTGATTAGGACAGTGATTCTCAACCACTATGCCGCGGCACTTTAGTGTGCCGCGAGTTTATGAAGCTCTTAAACATTTCCGACTTTTTTCTACATTTTTTCAATTTTGTTCTATTAAAAAAAAAAGGAAAACGTTTTTGGGACTAGGCTCTTAAACATTTCCGACTTTCTAAATTTTTTCAATATAGTTCTAAGAAAAAGATAAACCGTTTTTGAAACCACTTTTTTTCAATGGTAAACTTTTACACTTATCTTTTTCTTGGTGTGCTTCCAAATTGTTAAACCGTTAAAAGTGTGCCGCGGTAAAAAAAAAAGGTTGGGAATCACTGGATTAGGATATTTATTTTTGTTTATTTTATAAAATATAAACCTTTATATAATATTATATGAGATATTATAAAGATAACAGAAATATTTTTTAGGTTTTGCATGAGATCTCCCAGGTCATGGAAATCGGAGCTGATTTACATCAAACTACCAATTTTACCAAAGACGTTGGCAAAGAAATGTTTATCTTTCTGTTAGATTTGATTCAAGAGGATAATTCCACGAAATCATTACTGGCAACTGTCATATTAAATTGCCTTCTGGACCGACATAAACAACGAGAGAAATTTCATAGACCGAAAATTTTCTATCAACATTCGCCCTATCATATCCGTGTCAATGAAAATGAAAAAGTGGATCGGGATTTTTTTATACCATTTCATGAACGATTGCATAATTCGATTTTGGAAGCTCTCTTGATTTTTGCAAACAATCAACTTAATATTCGAATGCTTTTTCAGACGTTATGCATTCTGATCGTTGAGGTAAATTGGATGGAAGCATCTCTTTATTTTCATGAACTACTTTAAAATTTGAAAGATTTTCTAAGAATTTAAATAAAAAAGAAAATGAGACTTGTGTGTTAATAAATAATGTAATTGGAAAAGGTATTGTTTCACGTTTGACTGGGATTGTTCTTAGCCAGTATGACCAATATAGTTTTCTCACGGTCGATGGTATGTGACTGAGGCGAAAAGTAGATAAAAACCTTCTATGATGCGGGATACATATCGTACTGAAATTTGAATCAAATCAGAGCAGAATATTTTAATTTTTTGAAGCGTACACAAACGAACATAGCATAATAGATTGTAAGGCGTTTTCATAATGAGAAAGACAAACAAAAATATATATGAAAATATTATCTATTTATTTATCTTATCTTATTATGCTAGCTAAAATTGTATATATCTATATATCTATATATCTATATATCTATATATCTATTTATCTATAACCATTGGTTCTCAAAAACCGCTCTAACGATTTTTTTCAAATTCACACTAGATATAGTATTTATAAAGAAAAATTGAGTTTTATTGATCACATCTCTTGAAACTTACAGCTTCATTATTAATTTCTTAATTGAAAATTATATATGGGTGACGTAAATGGCATCCATTTTGAAATTTTACTCCCGCCTTTTTTTAATTTTGTATTAATATTTTTTTTATTTATATTTAAAATATTTTAAAATTTATTATTTAATTTCGAAATAAAATTAAAAATATTTATTTTTAATAAAATATATATATATTTATTAATCTCTCTCAAAAAAAAAATAACAACAAAATAAAAAATGGTTTTGAAATAATTTTTTTTTTTTTTTTAATCTATTATTTTTTAATAAATTACTATTTTATATTTATTTATTCATTGTTCTTTTATTAAATTTAATATTTATTAATATTATTTATTATTTATCGATGACATATGACATTCATATTGAAATTTTACTCCCGCTTTTTTTTTAAATATTTAAAATATTTTAAAATAAAATTCATTATTTAATTTCGAAATAAAATTAAAAATATTTATTTTTAATAAAATATATATATATTTATTAATCTCTCTCAAAAAAAAACAACAAAACAAATAAATGTCTTTGAAAGATGGTAAAAATATCTTTGTAATTATCAAAATATCATAGACCAGCGGTAAGAACAATTGTTTTTACTCCCCGAGTTCGAAGGATCGAAACTCGCCGCGTGCATTTTTTTTTTTTATCTATTTTCGTGATTTATTTATTCATTGTTCTTTTATTAATTAAGTTTTAGATAGTTTTATAATTTTTAATATTTTTTCAATAAAATATTATTTAATACATTTAATAATTGTAATAAATAATTAAAGAATTGTATATCAATATTTTTTAAAGGGTAGAGCGAGCTCGGTGTCCCAGGTATTAATATTACCAGCCAAATCCAATAATAATGAATCATTTTTTTTAACTTAAGTACCGAGCCGAGGCTCGGGGTCCCGGTATACATATTTATGTATTATTGAGGACCCCAAGTTCCATGCAATGATGCAACATTTAATAATTGTAATAAATAATTAAAGAATTGTATATCAGCTCGGTGTCCCAAGTATTAATATTACCAGCCAAACCCAATATAATAATGAATTATTTTTTTTTAACTTAATTACCTAGCCGAGGCTCGGGGTCCCGGTGTGATCTTAATATATTGTCAGAATTAGATAAATAATGTAGAGAGAAAAATTATTTAAAAATAGATATTTATTTAAATGAAATAAAATTATTTAATTTACAGAATGAAAATGTCTATAATAATGTCTAAATATTTTTTCGAGCGACAGCTCGGTATCCCAGGTATTAATATTACCAGCCAAACCCAATAATAATGAATCATTTTTTTTAACTTAAGTACCGAGCCGAGGCTCGGGGTCCCGGTACTCTAAATATTATAGTATTATAGTAATAATAGTTATTTTTAATTTATTAATTAGTTTTATAAGCAAGGGAAAAAGTCATTTTCAAAAAAAAAAAAAAAAAAAAAAACATTCCAAATATCTTATCAGGGGGTAATAAAATATGAGTGAATTATGTTTGGCCTTATTTGTCAATTTAACCATCATCGATTATTATTTTTATTTTTAACTTAGATTTATTTGTAAGAATAGATTTGGAATTAAACAACAGACGTACAAAAATTATTTTTAAAAAATTGGTACCTTTGGATGGATAGTAGTAGATTTCAAATTATATATTAAAATCAAAACATAAATTAATAAATTGAAATATTTATTATTATTTATCAAATTAAAAGAAGTTGTTTTTAATTTTTTAGGTGCCTTGTTCCTGGATGGCGTCGTTTATTATTTGGTTGCTTATGGATATTCAAACTTCCTTGATCCATTATAAAATGCCACATACTACACCTGTCAATCATCTTCATGCAATTATTATTAGTGTATTAACATTAATGTGTTGGGTGCATAGCAAGGAATATTTCACTAATTATGTCACACAGGTTCTACACTGTTTTTTACATAATATATAGATAGATAAATAAATACAAACATAAATCAAATTTTTATAATACGTTATTTTTTGATTATATATTTATATATTATGTCATATACGAGGTGTGTTCCAAAATTAAGGTGACTTTGTATTTTTAAGAAAAAATATTTATTTATATATCAATATTAATGTTGTCCCCTTTTCAAAGTAATTCCCCTCAGATACAATACACTTATGCCAACGGTTTTTCCAATCCTCAAAACACTTCTCATAAGAACTTTTTGGTATAGCCTTGAGATCTTCCAGGGATACAGTCTTTATCTCCTCAAAAGTTGCAAATCTCCGTCCTTTCATAGGTCTCTTTAGTTTTGGGAACAAGTAAAAGTCACATGGGGCCAAATCCGGTGAATATGGTGGCTGAGGCATGATTGTGGTGTAGTTTTTGGTCAAAAAATCTCTCAAAAGCAAAGATGAGTGAGCAGGGGCATTATCGTGATGCAAAAGCCATGAATTGTTTTTCCACAATTCTGGACGTTTTTTTCGTATTGCTTCTCGCAAACGGCGCATAACTTCAAGATAATACTGTTTATTGAGCGTATGACCATATGGTAAGAACTCCTGATGCACCACGCCATGGTAATCGAAGAAAACAGTGAGCAAAAGCGTCCAGAGCGAGGCTCATTGGCATCTTCCCGGCCATTTTGGAAGAGTTTATACCACTTGTAAACAATTTTTTTAATCAGAACTGTTTCACCGTATGCCACTATCAACATTTCAAGTGTTTCGGAGCACTTTATTTTATTTTTTACACAAAATTTGATCCTTTGATCCATATTTTTCGATAGCAAAAAATCGCCGATCACGCAAAACACTTATAACCTTTACGCCTCTCACAACCAAACAAAAAAATGATATATACTTTAAACTTGGTACAGATGTTCTGGTAGAGTGTGCCAACATAAGAAAACAAAAAATCAATAATCGAAAGAACGTTGCCGGCGAAATTTGAAAAGTCACCTTACATTTCGAACACACCTCGTATGTAAAAAAAACTAGGTATGTTCAAAAGAAAAGGTGAATTTTGAATAATCAAGGGCTTGTACATTTGATTATCGAATTTTTTACTGATATGTTGGTACACATATGTTTCTCCTATGTCAACATTAACAGCCATTTTGGAATAGTATTTTTTTTTTTTTTTTTTTGACAAAAGTTTTTCTTTAGTCACGTTTTTGTGTGTTCTTCGATTTTTTACGTAAAAATATGCAACAAAGAATCTGTCTTAAATTTTGCGTTAAAATTGAATTAAGTAATCCAACTTAATTAAAATGTTGACTGTGGCATTCGGTGAATCTACATTGTTTCAAAAAAATGTTTATAAGTAGTACAAGCGCTTTACAGAAGGCCGAGAAGTTCGATTAAATGAGACAACTTTGCCCACTGTTTTCTTCGATTACAATGGCATGGTACATCATGAGTTCTTGCCAACAGGTCGTACTGTTAATAAGAAATACTAAAAAGAAGTTATGCAATGTTTGCGTGAAGCAATACAATTCAAACTTTCGGAATTGTGGAAAAACAAATCATGGATTCTGCATCACGATAATGCTCCAGCTCACACATCATTGCTTGTTCGTGATTTTTTGGCAGAAAACAACAACCACCCTATTCACCAGATTTGGCTCAATGCGACTTTTTCCTATTCCCAAAACTGAAGAGACCAATGAAAGGAAAACGTTTTGCCTCAATTAATGAAATAAAGTTGGAATCGAAGAACGAGCTGATGGCCATACCGAAAAGCGCATATCAAAAGTGCTTCGACAATTGGAAGAAGCGATGGCATCAGTGCATTATATCTGAGGTGTATTACTTTGAAGGGGACAACCTGGATATTGATGAATAAATAAATACTCTTAGAAATAATTCAAAATTCACCTTTTCTTTTTACAAACCTCGAATATTACCAATAATAATATATATTATAATTTACCTTTCTTGGTATACTCACTTGTATGTGTTACTCTCTCATTTCCTTTTCCATCAATTGCATTCATTTTATTATTATTATTATTATTTTATTCATTTAGATTATGCATAAACGCGCTGCCTTTGCCCCCCACTTGAATCCTCCGTTGAGACGTGATTACATTTACGCGGATCATCATGTCCGTTACTTTCGTCAAGATTTATTCATAGAGGAGAGTGAAATTCGTTTATGCCTATTAAAATGTTTTAATATCAAAGAGAAATTAGAATTACGAATATTAAAGCCACCTTTATGGGAGGGAGAACGGGAGGAGGGCAATATCCTTCAAGAATTGGATGAATTTCGGAAAAGATTCACACTGAACTCCGCGAATCGCTCACGATATAATATTTTGAAAGCAAAAAATTCAAAAGAATCTCAAACAGAAATGTAAAAGAAAGAAAAAGCAAAACTATTATAATAAAATATTATAAACACCAGAATTTGAAATTTTCTAACTCTTGGCAATAAAAATAATCTTAATCTTCTACTTCCTTTTTATTTCAATAGGTTTTCTTCCATTCTCTTCAAGAAAAAGTGAGATTAAATTTTTATTTATTCCATCTTATCACTATTGTTTATATAGGTATGGTTAAATAATGATAAATTGTTATTTAGATATCTTTAAACTAATATAATTTTAAAAATTATATAATAATTTATTATACCAGAATAGATCATTTGAGCGTATTGCTTCATTCAAACTTTGCATAACTTCCTTGTAATATTCCTTATTTTTTTTTAAGTAGAAAATCGAAGAACACACAAAACTTGTCTAGCTTTTTCAGTTGTCAAAAACAAACTACTAATCCAAAATGGCTGATAATGTCAACATATGAGAAACATATATGTACCAACAAAACAAAAGATAATTGCGATAATCGAATGTACACAGACCGGTAAAATTTAAAATTCACCTTTTCTTTTTAACCTTGTATATTAATAATGAATAATAATTTGTATAATTAATCAAATGATGAGTTTGTAAAGATAAAAGGCCGGCCTATTACTTATTTTTTTCTTAATGGATTTTGTTTATAAATACTTATTATATATATATATTAACAAAGATTTTATCTCCTTTTTATCATAATTAATTGATTTATTAAATTAAATTTTTATTTTTGTAAGATCGAGCGAGTAATTGACCTACGTTTCGAGGATATGCATTAATAAAATGGAAACTTTAAGTTATGACAGTAAAAATGAACATATTTGTCCTGTTTGTGTCGTTCAAAAGGTATGTTAAAAATCAAAATAATTTAATTAAAATATTAACATATATTTTTTACCGACCGACGATAGTAAGGGAGGTATTGTTTTAGTTTTTATTCAAATAACATTTCATTTGCTTTTAATTGTATTTTTTGAAAATTGTAATATATACAATTATTGTTATCTGAATAATCCACATTTCAACTAATTAATAGTTAATGGAAGGTTTATTTCGAATTATTTAATAAAAATATAAAAAGAAAAAACATTTAATATATTATAAATAAATCATAAATATTTTAAAAAATCTGGAGTGTCTTCACTCGGCTATCTTGCAAATTTGAATTGGATTAAACAATTAATTAAAAAAATTAAATTTACAGTATAATATTGTTATTCAATTAAATTAATTAATTAACATATAAGTATTAAATTTAAATACTTTACCTTTATTTTTATGTCAAAATTTAAAAAATTAATTTCGGTACATAAAGCGATTCAATCAAACTGAAATTCTATATATATAGCAGTTTTATACAATTTTTAATCATGTGAAAAACTATCAAATATATATCTTTATTTTGACGGTCACTTTGGAGGAAAAAAAATGAAAATGGGAAATTTAGTAAAGAGAGATTTTAATTTATTAATTTAAAATTAATTATATAAATTAAAAAAAGCATATATAATGTTGCAGCAAGCTATGTTAAATTTTCTAAATTCTCCCTGAATACTCCGAAAATTAAATAACGAAAATAATTCATTAAAAAATAAAACGGTTTTCACTTTTATCTTTAATAATTCAATTTTCACAAGGAAAGTATTACTAATCTATTATGTCACATTCAATAATTAAAAAATATATTCCTTTTCATTTTATAAAACAAAACAATTTGGGGCAATAACATTATATCATTCAATATTTTTCAGAAATGTAAAAAACATATTATCATACCATATCAAAGATAGGATTGACATAAGTGGGTTAGTAAATAAATAGACTTAATCAAAATTCAATTGAGATCATTTATTTAAAATAATGCAGAGATTACACAAATATCGATGAAAAAATATAAGATTCATCTTTTGATTGATAAATGAATTTAACAAAGACAAGATTGTTAAATTTTTGTGGATTTTTTGCTTTATAAAACAAAAAGTGGCTAATGTGTTGGTTTTGAAAAAAACTAAACACTATTTGGTAATTATACAGGAGACTGGCGAAAGGAGGTAGGTGGTTGAAACTTACTTTGAGGTGTTCCTTGAATGATTCTGAACAACTTTATATGCAACTTTTTTTATGATCTCTTTTAGTTTAATTAAAAAAAATTAATTAATTAAAAGACTTTTTCGGTTTTTTAAATTCGGTTTATTTTATTTTAGTAATAGTTCTATTCATACCAAAGTTATTTAAACGCTTTTGCGGAGTTTATATTTTCTAAAATAAAATAAACCGAATTTAAAAAACCGAAAGTCTTTAAATAACTTTAGTATGGATACACAGTTTAATTAATTAATTTTTTTTAATTAAACTAAAAGAGATCATAAAAAAAGTTGCATATAAAGTTGTTCAGAATCATTCAAGGAACACCTCAAAGTAAGTTTCAACCACCTACCTCCTTTCGCCAGTCTCCTGTATAATTACCCACTATTTAAACTACAAAATAATTTTAAATCATAATCAATTTTTTTAAGAAATTTTAATTATTTAATTCCAATTCCTATTTTATAAGAATAATTATTATGATAATTTACTACATCTTTTTAAATGAAATTTTCAAAATTATTTCATATTATATTAATTATTTTTATTTTTATTAAATGAAATTATTTCATATTTAAAATTTTTTAGAAGAGTCAAGAGAACTGTAAAGATTGCAAAAAATTTTCTTCTTTGACTGGTTATGATAATCCAGCTTTAGAGATAAATGAGGAAATAGAAGCACCCACGAAATCCAATGCAGCATTTTTTGCAGTGCCCTTAAAACCACACTCCATTCCATTTGATTTAAAGGATGAAATACCAACGAAAGAAGACGATGATGACGGTAAGGAAATAAGTAATTAAATCAATCAAAGAGTATTTTTTTTTTGACATTAAAAAAAAAATTTAAAATTAACTTATATGTTTTTTGCAATTTATCTTTGATATATTGAAGGAGAAGAAGAGGAATCGTTGGTATATAAATTTATTAATAAAAATATAAAAATTTATATATAAAATATATAAGTAAATAATATTTAAATATATAAGTACGATAATTACATATAATATAATAATATAATAATATAATATAATATAAAAAGAAGTTTTTATATAAATATACTAATAATAATTCTACAAACGATTATATATAGAGAGACTGACGCCAAGTGAAGTTGAGAAAAACGTTATAATAATATCAAAAATATAATATCAATTGAATAAAAATACATTTTATTTTTTTAAAAATTAATTATAAAATTTATATTTTAAATTAATAAACACGGAACCAAATATTTATGTTTTTCCCTATAATTATTGTATAAAAATTTATAATTATTAAAATCAAATTTAAAATTGTAATTTTATCTGATAATCTAATAATTTTGTATTGATAAAATTTTTCATAATAAAAATATTGATATTATGTGATGGTGTGAAATTTCTAGATCCAAAAAAGCCAGTACCGGATTCGGTGGTTGATGAGGAAGTTGGTAGCTGTAATAATCCAAGTCAAAATTTCCCAGACCCATCATCGAAAGAGGCTCAAAAGGAGCGATTTCGTGCCATGCGCAATATTGTGATTATTAGTCTGGCGTTTATGCTTAATTTCACGGCGGTCCAATCAACAGGCAATCTTCAATCTTCATTAAATAAATCGAAAGGAACTGCTAGTCTCGCTTCCATCTATGGATCCCTCATCCTCAGTAACATGTTCCTTCCAGTCGTTGTGATCAAGTAGGTTACCCCTTCATCAATACAACATATTTATTAATTATATAAATTCTATAAAACAAAAAAAAACAATTTTACAGGCGACTGGGTTGTAAATGGACAGTTGCAGTATCATTCATTGCCTACATGCCTTACATAGGGGCACAAATGTATCCTCAATATTACACCCTCATTCCTGCCGCACTGTTGGTTGGCATCGGTGGTGGGCCTCTCTGGTGTGGAAAGTGTACATATCTCTCCGTTATCTCCGAATATTATGAAAAGATCGTAGAAGGGGTTGATGCTCAAACCCTTGTAATACGCTTCTTCGGGATTTTTTTCATGATATTCCAATGTGCACAAATTTGGGGAAATCTCATCTCGTCAGCCGGTAATAAAGCTGTTTAAATTTTTCTTATTTTTACAAAATTATACATGCGATTCAGTCAAGTTGGAATTCTATGTAAAGAAGTTTTATACAATTTTTAATCATGTGAAAAACTATCAAACATATATCTTTATTTTTACGGTAAGATTAGAAGGAAAAAAATGAAATGTGGTAGGTTGCAGATAGTAAAAATGAATTTCGATGATTCTGCTGTTAAAACAATAAATGGAGGGGGGGGAGAATTTAAGATTTATCTAAATAAGTACTTAACTATTTGTGTTTTCAGTTATGTCTGTTGCTGCGAATGCCACTCAGGGCAAGTTTGGTATCTTATGTGGCTCCCATTTCATGCCTGTAATCGAAGAAGAAGTAGAAAGTAGTATAGAATTTCAAGATAGAACATATATTTTAGCAGGCATCTTTCTTGGTTGTATGATTTTGGCCGTTTTAATTGTCTCCTTTCTTGTCGACTCACTAAAGAAGTATGCATTCATTATTTATAAAATTAGAACTATGAAATGATTTTTTATTTTAAAGTTCAATTTAAAAAAATGAACTATAATTCAATATTTATTATTAATATAAACTGTGCAAAATTATCGCATCACTATTAATTTTACTAATAAACCCAAAAAATTTGTATTGTATTGCATATTAAATTAATAAAACTTAATAAAAAATAATAAATATTCAAATTAATAACAGTATCTTTTTCTTTTAATAAATAAAAATAAAAACAATGAAAACTTAAAATTACTTACATTTGGTGAAAAAGAAAGAAATTAAAAAAAATGAAATTTCATTAATTTTTGATCAAAAAACAGTTTATTAATTAATAACTTGTAACTCCTCCTCTTGCTCTTATTACTTCTTTGATTCTTTTTGGCATTGATAGAATTAAATTTGTTATTTCTTCTTGGGAGATGTTGGCCCATTCCTCAACTGATGCATTTTCTAATTCTCCAAGTGTCCAATTGGGTTGACTTCGCCTTCTTAGACGTCTCCCCATTATGTCCCATAAATGTTCAATAGGATTGAGGTAAGGACTTCTTGCAGGAAAAGACAGAACAGATATACCGACATCTTTCAAGTATTCTTTTAGTGTATGAACAACAGTATGAGGACGAGCATTATCTTGTAAAAAAAGAAATCTTTCTCCAATTAGAGAAGCAAAAGGCATTACATTTTGCTCTAGGATTTCTCTTATGTAGCTGACAGCATTCAGAGAACTTCCAGTTACTGTGTGAAGTTCCGTACGAGCATCGAAATTTATCGCTCCCCATACCATGATAGAACCTCCCAAAAACTTACTCTTGGTGATATGTTAGACCCTGCATATCTTTCTGCTGGTCTTGTCCATACTCTTTCCCTTCATCCAATCATCCAATGTCCAATTTGCATATTGTTGAGCAAATCTCAGTCTCGAAATTCGATGAGCCCTGCTTAAAAGAGGGCCTGTTGCTGGTCTCCTTGATTTCAAGTCGTCTTCATACAGACATCTTCTTACTGTGGAACCAGAAATTTTAATGTTCCGAGCATTTTCCAACATGTCACTCAATTTGTTGCTTGAAAAAAAGCGATTTCTTAGAGCAACAAGATTAATAAATCGGTCATCCCACTGATTTGTACTTCTTGGGCGGCCTTGACCTGGTCTTCTTGAATGATTTTCAGTCTCTCTAAACCTTTGAAGAACTCAAGATACAGTTGAATGATTAATTTCTAGGCGTCTTGCAATTTCCCTTGGGCTCCTCCCTTCTTCAGATAATGTTATGATCCTAACAGTCATGGTAATTTCGATTCATTTGTATTTAATAGAAATCAATTCGTGATTATTTTATGAAAATTAAAGTAATTGATAATGCAAAAAAAATTTTTGAAGAAAAGGAATTGTTTTTAAAATTATGCTTAAAATAAACTTTAGAGAACTGATTAGTTTAAAGGATTTTATTCCAATAAAAGATAACATTTAATTTAATTTATTTTTGTTATTTGAGTATTTTAGTATTATTTTGTAATATTTTGTAATACAAAGTTTATTTATTTCATATTTTAATAAAATTAATAGAGTGATGCGATAATTTTGCACATTATTATATTGAAAATGTATTCATTAAAATAAACATATATTTATTAAAAACTTCTTTTAGAATTTATTAAATCTTTATTCAAATACATGAATTATGACCATTTGCCCAGAAAATCGAAATTGGCATAAATAAATATAAATTAATTAAAAATTAAATACACAATTGTTTTTCTAAATATTCTTATTAAATGTATAAATTGATGTAATTTTTTAATATCTAACATCTAATCAAAGTATCTTAATGCCTAATTAATTTCATTTATTAATTTTTGAAAATATTTGAGAAGAAAATAAATTAAAATAAAACATATTTATTTATTGGTTTAATTAATTGAAATTTCCAATATTTCGATTCGTCTTCATCATTTACAGAATATATCTTTAGAAAAGTTTAACTGTGTAAATTAAATTCTAATTATCATTCAATATTTAAAAATAATAATTATATATTTATTTAATTAGGTTTATAATACTTCTATATTTTTATATATATGTATATATATATTTTTTCAGATATGGTGAGGACCAAAAGAGAGGTAGTGGTTCTGGAGTATCAGGAATTCAACTTTTGGCTATCACTTTGAAACTGTGCAAAGAAAAACATCAATTATTGCTAATTCCTATGAATGCCTGGTTGGGTGTTGCACAGGCATTTTTATCCGCTGATTTCACACAGGTATTTTATATTTAATCATAAAATCACATAATAAACCATATTTAGATGATATCAAAAAATAAATTGAATTGTTTTTATGCTTCTGAAGGCATATGTAGATTGTGGTTGGGGACTTGGAAATATTGGCTATGTAATGATCTGCTATGGAGCATGTAATGCTGTCTCAGCCATTGGAGCTGGCTGGATTGTCAAGGTAATTTATCATAATATCAATGAAAGATATACTTGTTTTAATAAATAGTTATCTATAATATTTCAAAATATAGACATTGTCAAAAAAATTTTACCAAATATTCTACATTTTCTCAGGAAAAATTAATTAAAATAAATGTTGTTGCCTATTCTAGATTACAGGAAGAGTGCCAGTTATTAGCTGTGCCCTTATAATTCATTTGGGACTAATAATTACTTTATTAACTTGGACACCCGACCCCAAAGAGCGACCAAATGAATTATTTGTTTGCTTTTTAATTACGGGGTTTTGGGGGATTTGTGATGGAGTTTGGTTAGTTCAAATCAATGGTAAGTTAATTTGTATACACGGTGTGGACAATAACCAAGGTGACTGGTGCTGTAACTCCTTTTCACGGCGCTACACTTAAGATATCAAAACATAATTAAATAGGTATACGAACCCTCGATAACCAAAAAAATTCAGTTTTCTAGTTTTGATACTTTTTCAGAAATCCAATTTTTTTCAGATCAACTTTTTCTACTTTGTCATAAAGAAACCATGAATTCTACACTCAATTCGCGCCAACATCAAATTCTGTTTCAAGCTTGGAAAAACAGCCACAGAAACATTGTCTGTTACCAGTACGAACCGCTCACAAAGCGGCAAAAGGCCGAGTGGCTTGGCCCCGAAGAGAAGTGACCCAAAAAAGTCTGGCTTCAAAAGAATCAAATGAAGACCTTTTTGACAGTTTTTTTTTATGCTAAAGGCATCATTCATCAAGAATTCACTCCCCAAGGGCAGACGGTCAATGGAGAATATTATTTGAAGGTATTGGATCGTTTGCTGAAGAGAATCGCTCAAATTCGCCCTGAGTATCGCAGGCAAGGCCCATGAAGGCTATTGCACGACAACGCTCCTGCGCACAAGTGCCTAATTGTGACCGAGTTTTTGGCGAAAAAAGGCGTTGTTCTTAACGCCCATTCTCCCTATTCCCCTGATCTAGCCCCAGCTGACTTTTGGCTATTCATTAAACTAAAAATGGCCATGAAGAGAGAGCGTTTTTCATCGGTGGAAGATATCCAGAATTACGTAACCGCGGCCCTAAAGGGGCTCCAAAAGAATGACTTCTATTTATGCTTCAATTCATTTTACAAAATATTTGAAAGTTGTATCAATGGGGAAGGGATGTATTTTGAATAATCTGAAATACAAATTATAAATTTGTAACCCGTTTTGTTTTTATGGTCTCAGTCAACTTGGTTATTGTCCACACCGTGTATATTAATAAATACGAATAATTATTAAAAGAAAAAAATGATTTTTGATAGAAGATTGCAGGACAGCCAGAAGATTGAAATAAGAATATTACTTTTAATTTAGCTGTTTGATTTTCGTTTTTGGTGCATGGTTGTACCTTTCCTCAAAACCTGTATGAAACATTTATTTATGTTAAAACAAATTAGAAAATATATTAAACATTAAAACAAAATTCCCAAAGATATTATCACTCAATTTTTGATTTGCATATTATAATCAACAAGCAAAGGGTTCCATATTCAAATTCTGCTAAGTATCTGGGCATGACACTTGATGCCAAACTTCGGTAGAAAGAACATATAAAAAGAAAAAGAAAACATCTAAACGTAGTGAGATCTAAAATGGAATGGCTTATTGGTAGTAATTCTAAACTCTCGGTTCACAACAAACTACTGCTATATAAACAAATTTTGAAACCTGTTTGGACTTATGGACTACAGTTGTGGGGTTGTAGTGCAAAATCAAATATAAAAATAATTCAAACTTTCCAAAATAAAGTGCTTCGTAGTATTGTTAATGCTCCATGGTATTGTCGCGATAAAGATATTCATAGAGATCTAAAAAGGAATACCATTATTGAAGAACGAAGTGCAATGTCCGGGAGACATGAACTTCGTATTAAAAATCACCCCGATCTCCTGGCTTCTCGTCTCTTAATCAACAATGAAATTTTGAGACGACTTAAACGAACTAAACCCGCCGATTTAGTGAAAAAAACTTTATGAGTGTTACTCCCCCTCCAGTGATAAATGGAAATTTATTAAAGAATTAGTTATGACCACTTCTGCGGTGTCAAACTGACACAAAGTTTAATTATCTTGCATTGTTCAAATATATAAAAAAATATACTGGTTCATCATTAAAAAAAAAAAAAATTGATGAAGGATGCGACCTTGCACCCGAAACGTCAACAGAAAGCTAAAATAAAAGCAATATTTATCATATCACTATTTTAATTTAAATAATATCATTAAAATAAAATGGATATATATATATATATATGTATGATTAATAATGTATTTTATACTTAATTATGTTTTTTCTCTTTCAGCAATGTGTGGAATTCTATTTCCAAGTCGTGAAGAGGCCGCTTATAGCAATTTCCGATTATGGGAATCTCTTGGTTTCATCATTTCATACGTTTATTCCTCATATACGCTTACATCAATCAAAATTTATATTCTCATGGTCTGGCTGTGTTTAGGTATTCTAGGTTATTTTTATATAGAATATGATGTATGGAGAGAAAAGAAAAAACACAAAAATAATTAAAAAAAAAAATAAGAGTATAAACCTTTTAAAAAATTACCCATGACACTGGCAATTTTTATTATCTATTAAATTTCAAAATGAGATCTCTTAAATTTTTTAAATGATTTATTAATCTAAACGGTTTATCAAAGTTTATTTGAAAATATTTTATTCTAACGAAAACTATTATAGCTTAATATTTTATCTATATTTAATCATTCAATTAAAAATATATTTATTAAGAAACATTGAAAACATATAGAAAAATTTAAATATTATTTTTTCGCGTGATCTTAACTTCCTTAAGAAAATAGTCAAAAATGATTTACACAAGTTTTATTTTATTAATTTTATTTTATTTTATTTAATTTAATTTAATTTTATAATATTACTGTATAATGAACAAGAATAGTATTTATTTTAATATAAACATTATATAATATATGACTTAGATAATAAAATAATTTTACTTTATACAATAATTTTATTAATTATTTAAAATTATTTTTTAAATAATTTAATTTCAAAAAAATAAAACAAAATTACAAATTGTTTATTTATTATTATTCTATATAAAAATCTTTTAAAAATGTGCAATACAAATAATTAGAATAATATATTTATAATATATTTAACTTTAACAATTTTTTTTTCATTTCAATACAAACATACAATGGTAATTTATTTATTTTTTTAATATTAAAGTAGTAATTTCAATTATTTTATATATATATATATATAAATATTTTTAATATAGATTAATATTATAAAATATAAATCTTAATAATTATCTTCGATAATACTTGCACAAGGTAACAATTTTTTTAAATTCTTATGAGCATCTCGAGCATACACATTAGGAGGCCAGTCTTCTTGTAGAATGTTCAATGTATGAAACCGCAAGTTCTTTTTAATTTCACTAACATCAATTTTTACCTCTGTGCCAACAAGAATTAATCTATATAATTTATTACACTGAAAAATGTATGGAAGTAGTTCATTACATATTAATTCACATTTAAACAAAGACAAAATATTTAATTTTTTTATTTTATGGATGTCCTCTAGATCACTAGAAATTAATGGACAGTGTTCTAATCGGAGATCTGTTAAATTTTCAAATTGATTAAGCATTTTCAAGGCATTTTTCTGGACATCTTGGCAACGAGATATTTTCAAATTTGTTAATGGTAACCTTTTTTCAAGAAACACTTTAACTAGTTGCTCTGTAAATGAATGAATTTCCATAAGCATTACTTTTTTCAATTTACCTAATGGTGCAATTTCAAAAAAACTCCTGAGAATTTCTTCTGGGCCATCGTATGTAATCTGTAGATGTTCTAAATTTTCTAATTTTGACAAATAAGATGGCCAGATTTCATTATTAGAATGAAAACCGATTTCTAATTCTCTTAAATTAGAGAAGTTAACTATTGATTTTAATGGTCCGATATTTTTTATCAATAATGTCGGCAAATTTAATGTTACAGGTTGGTTCATTTTCCTTATTAATTTATATATATTTTTATTACAAACAATGTCAAGTGAAAGACTAAACTTTTTTAAATTTGGAAAAAAATAATTAATAGCCCATACAAAAATATCATAATCACGTATATTATCATATAAAATAATTTCTTCTACCTTTTTGAAAATAGGACAAGTTGGCGATTTACCTTCTTGAATATCACGTTTTAATTTTTTTAGAAGATGTTGTAATCTAGCTAAATTAAGGGTAGAGAAAACTCGAAAATCAATTGTTTTTAATCTTAGCATGGATGAATGTTTTATAAACTTGATTAAAAATTCATAATTCATGTCATTTACAACAACAGTTTTTATTAAAAAATAGAATCGTTCAAAAAACTGTTTAGCGTGCAAGGAATTCGAATGGTCGAATAATATTGGAGGTAAGGAAGAAACAATTCCAGAATTGATAATCGCATCGTAATAATATGAATCTTCACTAAAAACAAGCAATTGTTGAAATGTTGAATATTTCAGAATATTACCTATTAATTCTTGCGGTAATCTCCTCATATGTTGATGTAATTCTTGATCACAACTGTAATTTACAGTTGTTTTATTTACAGGAGTCATCTTCTGAACACAATGGTTGGTTTTTTTCATCTTTTTGGATGACATGATTAAAAAACAAAAAAGAAAATCAAAAACAAAACAAATTGGAAAGTACACTCAGTTAGCAAGCGTGCTAATGTTGACTTGGTGAAATGCAGAGAGCAAGAGAGCCAAGAGAGCAAATGGTCACAGACTATCAACAAGACAGGACATGGCGCCGTCTAGGTATTAAGCGAGGCAACTTGATGGAAAAGTTGGTGGGGGGGAATGGTGGGCTTTTTGAATTTATTTAGAATTTGGCGCCATCTATCTACCTGATGTAAAACTTTTGGGGTGGGGGGATTTAATTACTATTTTTCAATATTATGCAATATGTACTTAATATTTTGTATTAATATTATGCAATATGTAATTACTAATTGATAAATATAATACCTCCTAGGTCACCTATGACCTAAGTTGAATCTGAATATTGCATTGTCATCAGAGTTACATATGTATGCGATATTTCAGGTCATTCGAACATTGGGAAGTGGGTCAAAGTAACGTTGCAAGATTTGACGACATGGAAACGGGTGTACACTAAATAAAAGCGTGAAAAAATAGAATCGTCTGGATATTACAGAACGGGGAAACTTGAGACTGAAGCTAATCAAATTGGAACCTGATCTCTGTGCAGCAAGCATCAGACGATCACCCTAAATTAAAATACTAAATTATTATAGAAAAAACATTATTAAAATTATTTCGAATTTGAACTTTTGTATATCATTATTGGACAAGCCGAGGATTATATAAAATATTGTTCAGCTTGTCGGACCACCTGTGCCACTAGTGAAGGAGTTAAAAAAGAATTCTCAACTCTTTCACAAGGGGAATAAAACAAATTATTTGGGAAAGGAACCCTTAAATATACTTCACCAAAGAGTGCAGTTTGTTTGACTGTTAGCGCTGAGGCGAATCGCCTTGAATATCCAAAATCGGAAAGCAATAACAAATTAAATTAATCAAAATATCCGATGCTAACATATGGACCTGCAAAGGAAAGATTAGGTTCACTTTTTTCTAAATAAAAGAAAAATTGTTCGTTGCCACGATATAATATATTTAATCAAAGTAAAATTAATATAAAGTAAAAAATAAAATAAAATTTAAAATATAAAAATAAGAGAAATAAATGCTGGCTAATACTGAGCTAAAACAAACTAATTACAAAAATAATGATAATAATTGAAACACAGTGTCTCCACGTGTTTTAACAACAAAATGGTGAATTCACACCTAAAAAGCTCAATATCAAGTTCACTGCCAGAAGTCTGAAAAGCAAGTAAGGCAGATCACCTAAAAAGCGTGGAAAAGATATCCACTTTCAAAATACAACTTCGCAACAAGGCGTCAATCCAGCAAGTAAGGTAGATCTCCTAAAAAGCGTGGAAAAGATATCCACGTCTAAAAAATACAAGTTCTCAACACGGCGTCTATGCAGCAAGTGAAGTTGAGATAGCCTCTGCGTCAAGCTAGCCCTTGGCGCCATAGGCCAAAACCGAGCATGTGGCGAGGTGATTGGTTGCACGGAATCACGTGACCCTTTTTTCCAAACCACCCGTTGCTACCAAATTTACATGGCCACGTGCTGACTTAAAAATATACAAAATATCTATATATATAAAAGGCAATGTCTGTGTGTCTGTGTGTCTGTCTGTCTCTTATAGACTCAAAAACTACCCGTCCGATTACGGTGAAACTTTCAGGGATTGTTGTGGGCATCCCAGGGAAGATTTTAGTGTAGTTAAATCCAAAATTAATTTATCCAAAATTAATTTAATTAGTAATATTTTGGTAAAAGTCTGTAGTTACACAAAACTATCGACAGATGACGCTACATATAATTTTCCAAATTCAAATATTTTTAATTTTTTTTAAACTGTCAAAAATAACATACCCATAATAACAGTTGTAATAAAAATAGAAATATAAATCACAATGTAAGTAAAATATTGAATCGTTTTATTTATATTGTTTCAATTAAATCCAAAATTAATTTAATTAGTAATATTTTGGTAAAAGTCTGTAGTGTCACGACAGATGGCGCTACATATAAACTTAAAAATTCAAATATTTTTAATTTTTTTTAAACTGTCAAAAATAACATACCCATAATAACAGTTGTAATAAAAATAGAAATATAAATCACAATGTAAGTAAAATATTGAATCGTTTTATTTATATTGTTTCAATTATTGTTTGAATATATATTAAATTTATATATAGATTTATTAAGTATAATAATTCCATTTACTTCAAATTTTTTTAATTTTTTATTTAAAAGTATATTCAGCATTGAAATTGCCATTAAATATGCAGGTAATTGGAACTCCAACATATAATATTAGCAAATATTCTGGGATGGGAAAAATACTAAGATCATGTCATGTCCTATTAAATATTTTGAATTTTATTTTGAATCATACAATGGTAATGAAATATTGTAGGTAGACTTTTGAGACAAACAATAAAAATCTCTATAAAATAAGAGAATATACTTATTCCGAAAACTGTTAATTAAAATGTAATAACTATTAACAATTAATAAAGTAGAAATAATTTTCGAACAAATAAAAATGTAATAATTATTAACAAAAAAAATAAAAAATAAAAATAAATTATTAACAAAATAAGTTGACCTGTGGCCAGGTCCGAACCGACCGACGGTTTGAAGTAAATTAATTTCCAGCTACAGAAACAATTTCAAATAATTTTAATATATCTATTAATGTAATAAAAAAACAGATATGGACATAACATAAATATTTTTAATTTTATTTTATTTGTAATATATATGCAAGACCAGGCTGTGACGTCATGAATGACTGGGTGACTTCATATAATTTTAAATTAAGAAATATTCGTGGAGATATGTAAAAATCTCCCCATGTGAAATTTGGTGTGAAAACAATACCTCCCTTACTATCGTCGGTCGGTAAAAAATAAAAATAAAAATGTAATAATAAAAAATAAAATTTCAATTATATTAATTTAATAAATTATTATTATTATTATTATTATTATTATTATTTAAACGGTATATTATTATTATTATTATTATTTGTAATAATTCCAATAAAAATAAATAAAAATAAAAACCAAAAAAAAAGTGCAATTAAAACTAAAATTTCAATTATATTCATTTAATACATTATTATTATTATTATTCAGTTATCATATACGTAGATATGTATGCAGACACACATGCAAATATTGGGAAACATCCGGTGGAAGACCAAAGATCAAGGTGGGTGGACAATGAAGGAAGGGACATGGGAGAGATGGGATAGGGAGAATTTGGTTGTAGCTCAGGATAGGGACTCTTAGAGAAAAGTGGATGCTGCGGCTAAGAACTTTCGAAAACTGTATAGACACAGAGTTAGATAAACATAACATATACAATAATAATATATAATTAATTTACTGATTAAATTAAAATATATATTTTCTAAGAAAACAAATATATGTCTTATCTACTTATACTGATTGAAACAAAATGGATGAAAACCTTTTACATACAGACTTTCAACCAAATACTATGTATCACTCGGGGGTACAGGGGGCGGAGCCCCCGTCTAGGTGTGAAGAGCGCCTGGAAGGCGCTCTGATCAGCTAGTATATATTTAAAATTAGCTGGAGTGTCTCCACTCGACTATCTCGCAATTTGAATTGGATTAAATAACATTTATTAATTTAATTTAAATTAAATTAATTAAATTATAAATTAAAATTAATAAATAATATTTATTAAACCAGCGCATGTTTGGCTTTTTGTTGATGGCACCACGTCACGTGTTGGCGCGTGAGATTTGCAGTGTTAAAAAATTACTTCTGGTAATTTCAGCGAATCAATCAAGCTGAAATTCTATATATAGCAGTTTTATACAATTATTAATCATGTGAAAAATTATCAAACATATATCTTTATTTTTACGGTCACTTTAGAGGAAAAAAAATCAAAACGTTGTAGGTAATGACCCTCTTCCGGTTGAGCTACATTTCTCAAAAGTTGATAGAAAACTATGAATTTTGAATAATGTCCATGTACCAAATTTAATCATTCTAGCTCAAACCGTTTTTGCGTAATCTTGCATACATACATACACACACACATACACACACACACAGACATTTTTCTCAACCTTAGTGAAAATGATTCAGGAACCTTCAAAACGTATAAAAACATCAAAATCTCAACATCGAAAATTTTCGTGATCGCAATACTATCTCTGGCGAGATAGTAAAAAAGAAAAAATTATAAAAATTACATAAAAATAAATTGACATTAAATAAATAAATCTAAATCAGGGAGAGGCGTTAACAATTATGTTTTGAAAATTTATTTACTGTGTTTCTTCTTCAAATCTATCATTTAAGTTTCTTAATTAAACAATTCAATTTTTTAATATTAAAAATTATGTATTTGTTACCAAGGAGGGTATAAGGATGGCATAAAAAAGGTTGAGAAACACTGGGAGAGAGAGTTAATAATATAGATATTATATTTTATTTAAGTACTTGTAAAAATTAAAAAATAAAAACAAATAAATAAATTAATAAATCATATCAATGGAATTTTCATTGGAATTCATATTATTTCCATTATTTGATTTCCCTTTTTCTATTTGCACAAAGTTGTTGAAATTATTTTAAATATTTCTCATTAAATATTCTCATATTTTTGATCAATGAGGTATTATTTTTCTTTTGTTTATATATTTAATTAATTATTGTTTTGTATTTATTTTAGTTTTTTTAGAAATTTTCTTGGAAGGTAGGCGGACCATTGTACAACCCCATCATAAAGAAGAATATACTTATTGAGGCTAAGAAAAAAATTATTTTCTAGTTTTTAGTGCATTTATAAATAAAACACTAAAACTTAATTTTTTTTTTAATTATTTATTTTATTTTAATTTTTTAGTAAGTATATTTTTAAGGTTTTAAGATTTATTTGAATATACTTTGAGATTATAGATGATATTTAATGATGGATTAAAATTTATTAATTAAATTATTAATTAATTAATTAATTAAGAAAATCAAAATTTTAATTCATATTCATGTATTGTCATCCAAATCTGAAAAGTGTGCAAAGTTTTAGTTCGATTGGTCAACTTTAAATTATTAATTAATTAATTAAGAAAATGAAAACTTCATTTCATATTCATGTTTTGTCATCCAAAGCTGAAATCTATGAAAAGTTTTAGTTCGATTGGTCAACTGCAACTGTGTTAAGAATGAGTTACTAGATTTGAACCATACAGACAACCAAGCAAGTTAAATAAAATACTGTAAAAATATTTATAATATATATATATATATAAAATTTATTAATTAAATAAATATAGATAGATATATCTTTATTATCTTTTTGATGTTTATACATATTTTAATTTTAAATTAAATTAATTTTACTACCTATATACTTTTATAAAGATGGTTTATGGTTTCTGTAGCTGGAAATTAATATATTTCAAACCGTCGGTCGGTTCTGCGCCTGGCCACATGTCAACTTATTTTTAATTAAATTTAAAATGCTTTAAGTTTTTTAAATATATTTGAAGAAATATTTTTGTATATGATCACTTTGCCATAGAATTTTATTTATTTATTGTAGTGAAAACTTCTTTAGCGGCGTTGAGCACTTTTGCGGGATGGGGAAAAAGTATAGAACTCGCGTGAAATTCCGACCCGTGAGATCGACCGTTCGAAAACGACCCGACAGATATACGCATGCGCAATACGCCAGAATGTTAGACACTAAACTTCTGATACATTCTTTACAAAATTTTACATATTTGCCATATTAAATATTATTATTTATATTTACATTAATAATCAGTATTACTGAATTATGTATATATAAAATAAAATATTTTAATATATTATTATATGTTAAATTATATTAAATTAATTTCTAATATATTTATATAATTTAAAATTAATTTCAGAATATATATATATATATTAAATTATATACTATATGTAATATATTATATAATATATATTTTAATAAATTAATTTTTAAATATGTATGTGTGTGTGTGTGTGTGTGTGTGTGCGTGTGTGTGACCGTAAAAATAAAGATATATGTTTGATAATTTTTCACATGATTAATAATTGTATAAAACTGCTATATATAGAATTTCAGCTTGATAGAATCGCTGAAAGTACCAGAATTAATTTTTTAACACTGGAAATCTCACGCGCCAACACGTGACGTGGTGCCATCAAAAAAGAGCCAAACTTTCGCTGGTTTAATAAATATTATTTATTAATTTTAATTTATAATTGAATTAATTTAATTTAATTTAAATTAATATATGTTATTTAATCAATTTCAAATTTGCGAGATATGCTGAATATGCTTTTAAATAAAAAATTGGCAGTCGTGGGACTGGTCGACAGAAGTGAAAACTTGTGCGTAAGAAATTTGAAAGCAGACGGAATGCGCACCAGCTTCACGAGAAAATATAATAAATAATATTAATAAAAAATAATATTCAATTGTATATAAATTTAAAAATTAGAATATTTGAATTTTTTTAAATTTTAACACATGTAATCAATCATATGGATAACGAATGGAACATTTTGAAAATCAACTTGGTATTAAATTCAGAAAAAAATACTGATATATAGAATATAATAGACCATTTGAATATAATTTAAAACTATTTATCTCCTTCTATTTTAAATTTAAAAAAACGGAGTGTTAAGAAATTAAGATGCCTGGATAGGTAAATGGACTGGAAGAGGAGGCAATTTATAATTTTCTTCTAATTCAGATTGAAATTAATAGTGATAAGAAAAAATATTTAGTAACAAAATCTTAATATACAAAATGTAGAATTTGAATATGTAGAAGGATAATAATATTTGAGAAGAATTTAAATCGAGGTAGAAATCGGGAAACGCCTGTTATCATGCAGTAAAAAGGCTTATCTCATCAAAATTATTATCAATAGGAATCAAAATTAAAATATATAAACCAATTATTTTGCCTTTTGTATTATATGGGTGGGACGCATGGTCTATGACCCTGGGAGATGAGAGTAGATTCAGAGTATTCTTTCCAGCATTTATTGGCCAAAGAAAGATGAGGTCACCGGGGAATGGCGGAGACTGCATAACGAGGGATTGCATGACCTCTATGCATCTTCAGAAATAGTTAGGGTTATAAAAGCGAAAAAGCTGCGATAGGCAGCGGACGTGGCTAGAATGGGAGAGGAAAAAGATATTGGATCGGAAAACGGTGCAGAGACCGATTGGAAAACGACCGCTTGGAAGACCAAGGACGCGTTGGAAGGGACGTAAGAGAGATGGGACAAGGGCTGAAGATAGGGACACTTGGAGAAATGTGGTTGCTGCGGCCAAGAACTTTCGAGTTCCTTAGAGTCACAGAGATAGATAGATATAACATATACAATAATAATATATATAATTAATTTACTGATTAAATTAAAATATATTTTAAATAAGAACACAAAAAGAAATGAATGTTTTATGTAATATACTAATTGAAACAAAATGGATGAAAACCTTTTACTACTCTTAACCAAATTCTATGTACCACTCGGGGGGTACAGGGGGCGGAGTCCCCGTCTAGGTGTGGAGAGCACCGAAGGCGCTCGGAGCAGCTAGTACGTATATAAAATTCATTTTTCTCGTGAAGCTGGTGCGCATTCCGTCTGCTTTCAAATTTCTTACGCACAAGTTTTCACTTCTGTCGGCCAGTCCCACGACTGCCAATTCTTTATATTTTATAATACTTTATTTATAGAAAGAAATTTAATAATAATAATAAATTAATATTAATAGTAATAAAATATTCAAAGCATTTAATCAAATAAATATTCTCTTTTCTTCTTATTCCAATAGGTTTTCTTCCATTCTCTTCAAGAAAAAGTGAGATTAAATTTTTATTTATTCCATCTTATCACTATTGTTCATATAGGTATGATTTTAAATAATGATTAATTGTTATTTAGATATCTTTAAACGTGGAGATTTTTACATATCTCCACGAATCATGCATTTTCTTAACAGAAAAAAGATTTTTTAGCATGATTAATAACAAATTAAATTAATTAATGTTTAATAAAATTGAAAATTGAATACATCCAATCTTTCAATTTTATATTATACAAAAAAATATATAATTTTTTAAAATAAAATAAATATTTATCTAAGAATATATTCTAATATATATATTTGTTAATTAAGATTAATTGGATTATTTCTTCTCTCATATAAGAGATTTAAAATAAAATTAGCAATCACTGGACTGATAACACTAATAATACATTTTATTCAAATGATATTTTTTCATATTATTTTAATAATAATAATTTTGATATTTCAAAGAGTTTGTGAATAGAAATATTTTTGATAAAGTTTCTTCAAGGATTCTATAAAAAAAAAACTGTAAAATTTGAAAAAAAAATAAACAAATGAATTGATGTACAGGCTTAAGATAATTATACTTGGAGAACAATATTTATATATAATTATTATTGTTTTGACAAGTGATGAACAGGAATATGTGTAAAATAAATTAAATGAATGTCAAAAGTAAAATATTACTCACACGAATTAAGAAACAAAAGGTGATGTAATATCATTGGTAAAAGTATTTGTGCACTAAAGAGGCAGGACACACAAATGTAAGTTAGTTATTGTCTCGGTCAAAGCCATAAGCAAAATAAGAATCAAGAAGGAACGTGGAAGGGGGTAAGTAAGTGTAGTTGTGTCGTGTTATCAGGAAAAGATAATCGCCGTCAAGGAAAACGAAGACGGCAGTCAGTCGAATGGGCACTGAGGACAACGAAACACGTCGACGGACGGACAAACGAAGGTAACCCACGTAGAAAAAATATACATTGACCGATTATTAAATCGCCTCTAAATATGCCATATCCGCTAGCTCGAGGAGATTACATAAAACTTATTAAATATAATTGCGCTAATCAATTCATTGTTAGATTCATTAATTCATTCAATGAAGTGATGATATTATTATTGTTATTAAGATACTCTGAATATATTATATACAAGTTTAATATGTATATTTAAAAACTCTTTGAATCGATAAAAAAAATACGTTATTTTTTTTAATAATCATTAATAAAACATTTGCAGATCCATTTTGTAGATTAAATAAATATACGAAAAGAGATGGGAGTTTTGTATGAAAATATTAATATTAAAATTAAAACAATTTATAATTAATAAATTATTTAATAAATTAAATAAATAATGAATATGAACAATTGGCGTCATTCTCTTCTTCTCTTCATATTGAAGAAATTTGTTTTGTTTTTTTTTTAATTAATATAATTTAATGAATAAAATCGAAATTGTTGTTATTAATATTAAATAAACAAGAAATTCTATAATTATTAAGGGAATTTTTATTAAAAGACCACATTGTTTGTATAAAATTATTTATTAAATTAAAATAACTGAACAACGTTTCGACTGCTTATTCTGCAGTCGTTTTCAAGTACCGTAGGCTTGCTCCGATTCAAGCGGACTGGAAGAAATTATATTTTCAAAAATATAATTAAAAATGAAATTTTAATATATAATTGTTAGGTACATTCATTTTGAAAGAATAATTTTATATTAAAATTTGTAAGTATAATATTCAAGCCGAAGATATTAAATTATACATATCAATATACGAGGTTTGTTCAAAGGGAAAGGAGAATTTTGAATTATTTCGAATAGTATTTATTAAGTCATCAGTATCCATTTTGACCTCTTCAAAGTAATTCCCCTCAGATATAATGCACTTATGCCAGCGCTTCTTCCAATTGTCCAAGCACTTCTGATATGCGCTTTTCGGTATGGCCATCAGAGCTACCCGTTCTTCGATTCCGACTTTATCTCATCCATTGTGGCAAAACGCTTTCCTTTCATTCGTCTCTTCAGTTTTGGGAATAGGAAAAAGTCGCAGGGAGCCAAATCTGGTGAATACGATGTTGTTTTTGGGCAAAAAATCACGAACAATTAATGATGTGTGAGCTAGCGAATTATCGTGATGCAGAATTCATTATTTGTTTTTCCACAATTCCAATTGTTTGAGCCGTATTGCTTCATGCAAACGTTGCATAACTTCCTTGTAGTATTCCTTATTTTGTTTTTAAGTAAAAAATCGAAGAACACACAAAATGTGACTAACTTTTTCTTTTCAATACAAACTACTAATCCAAAATGACTGATAATGCCAACATATTAGAAACATATATGTACTAAGCAAAAATTTCGATAAACGAATGTACACAACCTGAGAAAATTCAAAATTCAGCTTTTCTTTTGTACAGACCTTGTATATAAATAATGTATATAATTAATCAAATAATGAGTTGATTTAATGTAAAGATAAAAGGCCGGCCTATTACTTAGTTTTTTCTTAATGGATTTTGTTTATAAATACCTATAATATATATATTAACAAACATTTTATCTCCTTTTTATCATAATTAATTGATTTGTTAAAATTTTTATTTAAAATTCAAATCATATCAACTATAAATTGTAATATTAATCATAAAGAAAAAAAATTAAATTTTAAAATCTCTGTAAAATCATTTCGTGAATATATTCCACCTAGATACGTCGTATGTGTGGGTAGTTACAATAGATATTAATTAATTTTCATAGAAATGCCATAATAATATTTGTAAACGTCAGTATAATAAAATTTTAATTACGAAATTACAATGGATAGGTGATTATCAAGTGAAGGTCAATGATATTATTCGGATAATGGAAGAAAAATATTTACTTTTACTAGATTTTTTTTACAACTACCTAGTTAGTTATTTAACACTTCATACAATATAATAATTGTATCTGTATGAGGGGCTTTTATCATTTGCAACTGTTAAGTTCCCAGGATAGATAATATTAAATCATTTGACATTCTCAGATCAATTCTTTCTCTTTCTATCTTAATGAAATAAAAACAAAAACAATATTTGCCCTCTATTATATCAAATATTTTGAAAATTTAATTCTTTTTTAAAATTTGAAATTCTTTATTGCTTATAAAAAAATAATATGAATTTTTTCACCCAGTCTACTGTTATTATATTTTCACTTACTTTTATTCATTTTTTATAAATATAAAACTCAAAAAAAAAAATAATTTAATGATATTTAAAATATCTTCCAAGGAAATTTACTTATTATAATTGAATTTTTTGTATTATGTAATTGATAATATTATCTATCTCTGAGGCTCTATGGAACTCGAAAGTTCACTCGAAGGAACCACTTTCTCTTGAGCCAAACCCATCTAACTCATACCCTCTCCCATCTCCCTCACGTCCCTTCCTACATTGTCCATCCACCGCTTCTTTGTTTTTCCAACCTGTCGTTTCCCATTCGATCTCCCCACTAATATTTTTTCGCCAGTCTTTCTTCTCCCATTCTTGCCACGTCTCCTGTCAATCGTAACCTTCTAGATTTTATGCCCCAAACTATGTTTAGAGATGCATAAAGTTCATGCATTCCTCGTAATGCAGTCTCCTTTTCTAAATAATAATATAATTGGAAATATTATTTTAAAGTAATAGAAAACGAATACAAGTAACCTGGTGAAGAATCTTTTATTTGTCAACATAAATATTTCTTTAATTGATATAAAATGAAATTAAAAATAATTGGAGATTTATTTTAATAAAATGATTACTCTATGTCTGAAGATGCATAGAGGTAATGCAATTCCTCGTTATGCAGTCTCCGCAACTCCCCTGTTGCCTCATCTTTCTTTGGCTCATAAATGCTGCGAAGAATCTTATTCTCAATACTCTATATCCACTCTCGTCCTCCAGGGTCATAGACCATGCTTCACACCCATAGAACACAACCGGCAAAATAATCGTTTTATAAATTTCAATTTTGACCCACTTTGATATCTTAATCGTGAATACTTTTAATAATCTCCCCACCAATATACTTTTCTCCAGTTTTTCCTCTCCCATCCTAACCTTCTAGATTTTATAATCCTAACTATGTCTGGAGATGCATAGAGGTCATGCAATTCCTCTCCGTCATCCCCAATCAGCTTATTCTTCTTTAGCTTATAAATGCTACGAAGAACCCTATTTTCAAATTTTATTATGATTTTATTATAAATAATATTGCAAATCATAAAGTAATAGTAAAAAAATTAGAAAAATGTATAAAGCTACATTATCCACCCACTGCTTTCTTGGTCTTCCAAGCGAACATTTCCCAATCAGTCTCCCCACAAATATTTCCTTCACCATTCTTTCCTCTCCCATTCTAGCCACGTGTCCTGCACAACACAACCTTCTCGATTTTATAATTCTAACTATATCTGGAGATGCATAGAGGTCATGCAATTCCTCGTTATGCGGTCTCCGCCATTCCCCGGTGACCTCATCTTTCTTTAGCCCATAAATGCTGCAAAGAATCCTATTCTCAAATACTCTAAATCTACTCTAAATTTTATAAATTAATTTTATTTAATAAATTAAATTAATACTAAAGAATATTTATCTTTATCCGATGTAACTTATTTTAATCAGCCGCCATTCCCGGGTGACCTCATCCGTCTTTGGCTCATAAATGCTGCTTAACAATATTATTATAATACAATCTATATATATAAAGGAGAGTGTTTGTATGTATGTATGTATGTATGTATGTATGTATGTATGTATGTATGTATGTAATTTGTTTACTTTTTTGCTGTCATAGAAACAAACAAAAAAGAAATTTCCTACTTAACCGACACTTTACCGGTAATTTAGAATTATGAACATCAAAAAATAAGAAACGATTTCTATGAAATTACATGACAATATTCTTATATATCTCTATGGTAACATAGGCTATAGATTTTATTAATATCTAATTCTAATCAATAACCGCAGAATTTAATTTTTTAAAGTTTATATAGTTCTCCGTGTTGTTCATTCAAGAGCCAGGGCCAGGCGTGGCCCACTGACTGGCGGACTCATTTTACACAATGTATATAACTAGCAATCAAAGAATTATTATAATATTTAACTTTTTATTTTAAATTCTAATATTCAAATATCATTTCAATTAAATAATTTATTCTAAAAGTTCTCATTTTAATTAATATAATAAAATATTTAAATCATATTTAACTTAAATTATTTTGTATTTATTCTTTCTATATTTGAATACTTCTTTTATTTTAAGGGAGGGAATTAACTATGATCTAAAAAAATTAATAAATGAACTTAATAATAAAAAATCAAATAAATCCATTAATTTAAATTAATACTATTAATGAATGTATATATTGTTAATTTATCTTTAGTTTTATCAATACTTTTATACCGTTAATTTTTATAAATTGTCTCAAGTCTCTAACTTTGCATTTTCTAAAATTTTATTATAATTAAAAATATTCAATAAAAATCAAGCAATGAAATTAAAATATCAAAATGAAATGATCAAGAAATATTATACTCTATTATAACATAGAAAATACTTAAGAATCATAGGCGGAGAAAATATTAGGAGATATCATTGCGGGTTCAGGCCAAATCGATCAACATTAATTAAGATATTTTCATTATGACAGATATTAAAAAAACCGCGAATTCAATATCTCTGTTCACTAATTATTTGTAGACTTTAGTAAAACCTACGCATGACTCAATAGATCTGGATAAACTTTTTCAAATTTTGATCTTAAAATTTATCTTGAATGTAGTAAAGAAAGAGTAAGATGCGGAAATCAATTGTAAAATATTAGGTGACCCAGACGACTTAAATATAATAGCAGATTCGGCAATTGCAATTACAGATAGCGAGGAAAAATTAATGGAGGTAGGAAAAGAGATGAGGTTTAAAATTAATAATGATAAATAAAAATATTTAGAAACAAACAGGAGCAGTATTAACATACAAAATGTAGAATTTGAATATGTAGAAAAATTGAATGTAATCACGAAGGATAATAATATTTGAGAAGAATTTAAATCGAAGTTGCAATCGGGAAACGCCTGTTATCATGCAGTAAAGAGGCTTATCTCATCAAAATTATTATAAAAGGGAATGAAAATTATATAAAACAATTATTTTGTCTGTTGTATTATATGAGTGTGAGACATGGTCTATGATCTTAGGAGATGAGAGTGGATTCAGAGTATTTGAGAATAGGATTCTTCCCAGCATTTATGGGCCAAAGATGAGGACACCAGGGAATGACGTAAGAAAGATGGAACAGAGGCTCAGGATAAGGACACTTGGAGAAATGTGGTTGTAGCTGCCAAGAACTTTCGAGTAGATATTTATAACATATTCAATAAAAATATATATAATTAATTTACTGATTAAATTAAAATATATTTTAAATAATCACACAATAAGAAATGAATGTTTTATGTTATACATTGATTGAAACAAAATGGATGAAAACCTTTTACCAAATAATATGTACCACTCGGGGGTACAGGGGGCGGAGCCCCCGTCTAGATGTGAAGAGCGACGAAGGAGCTCTGAGCAGCTAGTATATAATATTATAGAATAATCATAATTATATATTTTATTTAATCAATGATATAAAAACAAACAACACATCAAGGAATTTATTGTTACATTATTTGCTCTCTGCGTATACGTATTTTGTTTTATAAATAAGTTGTTGAAGTAATTAATCCTACGATACGATACCTGTTTTCATTTTAATATATTATATGTACATAAATTAAAATAAAACCACTTTTTTTTCAATAATAATTTTTTATTTTTATTTATTCATACTTATAAAAATATTATCTATAGTTTTCTACTCATTTCTTACTAAAAATTCGTATGGTTTGATTTTGTAGATCGAGTAATTGACCTACGTTTCGAGGGTATGCATTAATAAAATGGAAACTTTAAGTTATGACAGTAAAAATGAACATTTTTGTCCTGTATGTGCCGTTCAAAAGGTATGTTAAAAATCAAAATAATTTAATTAAAATTTTAACATATATTTTTTTTAGTTTTTATTCAAATAATTGTATTTTTTGAAATCAAGTAATATATACATTTATTGTTATCTGAATAATCCACATTTCAACTAATTAATAGTTAATGGAAGGTTTATTTCGAGTGATTTAATAAAAATATAAAAAGAAAAAAACATTTAATATTTTATAAATAAATCATAAATATTTTAAAAAATCTGGAGTGTCTTCACTCGGCTATCTTGTTGAATTGGATTAAATAATTAATTAAAAAAATTAAATTTACAATATAATATTGTTATTCAATAAAATTAATTAATTAACATATAAGTTTTAAATTTAAATACTTGACCTTTATTTTTATGTCAAAATTTAAAAAATTAATTTCGGTACATAAAGCGATTCAATCAAACTGAAATTCTATATATATATAGCAGTTCCATCAATTTTTAAAAAGTATTTTAAAAATCAAAATAATTTAATTAAAATTTTATATCTGTTTTAGTAAGTTTTAATTCAAATAACATTTCATTTGCTTTTAATTGTATTTTTTTGAAATCAAGAAATATATACAATTATTGTTATCTGAATGATCCACATTTCAACTAATTAATAGTTAATTGAAGTTTTATTTCGAGTTATTTAATAAACATTTTAAAAGAAGAAACATTTAATATTTTAAAAATAAATCAAAAGTATTTAAAAAAATCTGGAGGGTCTTCACTCGACTATCTTGCAAATTTGAATTGGATTAATTAATTAATAAATTAAAATTTTTCAGTACAATATTGTTATTCGATTAAATTAATTAATTAACATATAAGGATTAAATATAAATTTAAAACCTTTACCTTTATTTTTAAGTCAAAATTTAAAAAATTAATTTCCGTAGCAAATTTATACCAAATACCAAGTTTCATGATTCTATGTCTTTTCGAAATCTTGTCTACAAACACACACATACAGAGAGAGAGACATTTTTCTCAACCTTAGTGAAAATGATTCAGGAACCTTCAAAACGAATAAAAACATCAAAATCTCGACATCGAAAATTTTCGTAATTGCAATACTATCGCAGACGAGATAGTAAAAAGTCAATAAATTGAAATATTAGGTATGAAAATAAAATTTAATAAATATTTTCATAACTAATATTTCAATTTATTGACTACCCCTTCAAAGAGTCAATCTGATACATATAAATTCACTTTTTATTGCATTCACCAATAATTTTTATAAAATGTATCGTAATGAAATTTTATATATTAGATATTTTTTTATTATAATGTATCATTTAGATTGGCTAAAAGGAATAATTTCAATATTTTATATTAATTTAGAATGAATCAATGCAGAAAGGCCTTAATAGAGATTTTTTAAAATATTTTTTTCTATTTTAGATAAATATACCTACTTAATTTATTTTTTAATAAATTTCATAATAAATGAAATTTTATAATAGAAATTGTATAAACTGATTTATTATTGAATATATATCATAAAAGAATTGAATATTTATCACATCGAAAATATTTTTTTTTGCTTATATTTTGTTGCATAATCATCAGGCGAAAAATCTTTCAGAAATAATTAATATTAGGTCGTCAAGTATGAAATTTGTAGAAAAAAACACAAAGTTTATTGATAACTTACAAACATAAGGAGTTATTCTAATCATCGAAGTATGCACCCATATTGTCTACACACTTTTGCCATTTAAATGGGAGGTTATTCAGGCCGTTAGTATAAAACCCTGGTGAACGGGAGTCAATGAATTCCTGGAAGGCCAGTTTAACTGCATTATCGGAATTAAACTTTTTTCCTATCAAGAAGTTGTCCAAATTTCGGAAGAAGTGGTAGTCAGTGGGGGCTTGGTCTGGTGAGTATGGTGGATGATGGAGAAGTTCCTACTCCAATTCCTGTATCTTTGCCACAGTCTAGCGTTATCATACAAAAGGATAGGTGTCGATCTGTTGACCAATCTGGGCTGTTTTTCTTTAAGTTTTTGCATCATTTCGTCCAGTTGGTTGCAGTATATGTCTGCTGTAATCGATGAGCCAGGTTTCATGAACTCATAATGGATTACACCTGCGTGGAACCCACTTATCCAACTTTTCCATTTTAAACAAAATTGATTTAAAAAAAAACCGTTTTACACTTTTTAGGGATTATAATAATTCTTTCAAACAAGCAAGCTGTGTAAATTGACAGAAAAAAAAAAATGGTAAAATATTCAGCCAATGTCAAGTTATAAGCTATTAAGATTGGCCATATTACTAGCTACAAATTTCATCCTTGACAACCTAATAATATAATTAAACGAATAAATTTTGAAATTTTTTATTTACATTTAATAAAAAAATGAATAAATTATTGCAAATTATATAATTGATATATAAATATTTTTATTGTTATTCAATGTTTGGAATTATTATCGTAATTTATATAAAATGTTAATTCTTTATTTTGTTAAGATTGATAAATATAATAATAATAATAATAATAATAATAATAATAATAAAATATATTGTTTTATCGTGTAGTTAGAATACTTAAAATATTTCAGAAATTAGATAATAAAATTTCAGAGATAATTCAAGTACGATAATAGGTATTTTGAAATTTATTTAATTACAATGTAATATATTATAGATAATATAACTCCATATTAAATTTGAGTCATATTTTTTTATAGGTTTAAAAATATTTTTTTTAATAAAAAAGAAAACATTTAATTTGATTAATTTCTGAAGATAACACTAATAAATAATAATAATAATAATAATATGAGCATTTATGAATTGGAGTTAAACTTTCTCTTTTATTAAAATATTTTTTTTTTTTTTTACAAATTTTAACGAAAATATTAATATTTTTTAAAGCTATTAAATTATATTAAAGTTTTTTCCAATTTATTTTTTTCAAAATTTAATATTTTATGAAATTTTGCGTCTCTTTCTCCATGATATTTTTCTGATTATAAATTATTAAGAATATGATTTTAATTATGGTTATAAATTAAACATCCAGTAATACAGCTAAGATTTAAACGTGAAATTTAGTAAAGAGAGATTTTAATTTATTAATTTAAAATTAATTATATAAATTAAATAAGCTGGAGTGTCTCCACTCGACTATCTCGCAATTTGAATTGGATTAAATAACATAAGATATTATATTTAAATTAAATTTAATTAATTATAAATTTTAAATAATAAATATTAAACCAGCGCATGTTTGGTTTTTTATTGATGGCACCATGGCACGTGTTGGCGCGTGAGATTTGCAGTGTTAAAAAATTAATTCTGGTACTTTCAGCGATTCAATCAAGTTGAAATTCTATATATAGCAGTTTTATACAATTATTAATCATGTGAAAAATTATCAAACATATATCTTTATTTTTACGGTCACTTTAGAGGAAAAAAAATCAAAACGTTGTAGGTAATAACCCTCTTCCGGTTGAGCTACATTTCTCAAAAGTTGAAAGAAAACTATGAATTTTGAATAATGCTCATGTACCAAATTGCATCATTCTAGCTCAAACCGTTTTTGCGTAATCTTGTCTACATACATACACACACACACATACACACACACACACAGACATTTTTCTCAACCTTAGTGAAAATGATTCAGGAACCTTCAAAACGTATAAAAACATCAAAATCTCAACATCGAAAATTTTCGTGATCGCAATACTATCTCTGGCGAGATAGTAAAAAAGCATATATAATGTTGCAGCAAGCTATGTTAAATTTTCTAAATTCTCCCTGAATACTCCGAAAAATTAAATAACGAAAATAAATTATTAAAAAATAAAACTGTTTTCATTTTTTTATCTTTAATAATTCAATTTTCACAAGGAAAGTATTACTAATCTATTATGTCACATCCAATAATTAAAAAATATATTCCTTTTCTTTTTATAAAACAAAACAATTTGGGGTCAATTACATTATATTATTCAATATTTTTCAGAAATGTAAAAAATCATATTATCATACCATATCAAAGATAGGATTGACATAAGTGGGTTAGTAAATAAATAGACTTAATCAAAATTCAATTCAGATCATTTATTTAAAATAATGCAGAGATAACACAAATATCGATGAAAAGATATAAGATTGATCTTTTGATTGATTAATGAATTTAACAAAGACAAGATTGTAAATATTTTTTGTAGATTTTTTGGTTTATAAAACAAAAAGTGGCTAATGTGTTGGTTTTCAAAAAACTAGACTATTTAAACTACAAAATAATTTTAAATCATAATCAATTGTTTTAAGAAATTTTAATTATTTAATTCCAATTCCTATTTTATAAGAATAATTATTATGATAATTTACTACATCTTTAAATTAAATATTAAACATTATTTCATATTATTTTAATTATTATAAAAAAATACCTCTGACTTTGTAAGGACAACGCCTATCAAGCCGGTTATATCAATGAGGTGACCTATGATCAGTAGAACGGGTCCTCTCAACCTTTACCTTGATTTTCTTGATCGGAGGCGCTATCAAGTAGCTTTTCCCCAATGGTGTTCCCGGAGGCTGGGTGGACTCCGTCCCATAGACCCCAGCTAGGGAAATTCCCTTGCCAGGCCCGGGACTTGAACACGAAACCATGTGAATGTGAGGCAGGTTCGCTACCCACACACCCAATGGCGCCTTTTTTTAATTATTATTATTTTTATTAAATGAAATTATTTTATTTTTAAAATTTTTTTAGATGAGTCAAGAGAATTGTAAAGATTGCAAAAAATCTTCTTTGACTGGTTATGATAATCCAGCTTTAGAGATAAATGAGGAAATAGAAACACCCACGAAATCCAATGCAGCATTTTTTGCAGTGCCCTTAAAACCACACTCCATTCCATTTGATTTAAAGGATGAAATACCAACGAAAGGAGACGATGATGACGGTAAGGAAATAAATAATTAATTCAATCAAGGAGTATATTTTTTTTTTGGTTCGATAACTAAATAAAATTGTTCTGATTGATATTTTTAGTATTAATATTTTTATTTATTATTTTAAACTTTTTTTAACATTAAAAAATTTAAAATTAAGTTATATGTTTTTTGCAATTTATCTTTGATATATTGAAGAAGAAGAAGGAGAAGAAGAACTGTTGGTATATAAATTTATTAATGGAAATATAAAAATTGATATATAAAATATTTTTTAAAAAATATTTATCAATTTATAAATACAATCTATTAAAAGATAAGCCATCAGTTGGAGGTGGGACATATTGTTCATATTTTCTAATCGTATTTATCGTTCAATCATTATTATATCAAGGATCTACAAGATCTTAATCCATTTAATCTTAAATTTGTTATTGGGTTGAATTTTATTATTTTTTTTTTATATTTTGATGAAATTTTCCTTATTTTATTTTTTCCCAACCGATCAAAAGTCCAATTAAATAAGGAAAGAATTAATAATAAATCAATATTAATAAACAATAACATATATTTAATCATTTTACAAATAGAAAATTGTTTTGTTGTCCCATTAATACTCAAGGATTTGAAGAAACCTATAAATAAAAAAGTTTCATTCATAATCAAATTATTTAAATATGATTAGATTAAAATTATCTTTGTTAAAAAAAATGTTATATTTATAAATTATTATAAATAAGCTGGATTGTCTCCACTCGACTATCTCGCAAATTTGAATTGGATTAATTAACATATATTATATTTAAATTAAATTTAATTCATTATAAATTAAAATTAATAAATAATATTTATTAAATCAGCGCATGTTTGTCTCTGTTGATGGCACCATGTCACGTGTTGGCGCGTGAGATTTGCAGTTTTAAAAATTTAATTCCGGTACTTTCAGCGATTCAATCAAGCTGAAATTCTATATATAGCAGTTTTATACAATTTTTAATCATGTGAAAAACTATCAAACATATATCTTTATTTTTACGGTCACTTTAGAGGAAAAAAAATCAAAACGTTGTAGGTAAGATAGTAAAAATTTAAAATAAATATTTCTTAATGGATTCATTTCTTCTGAACTTTAACCCCCCTTCCCCTCCAGTGGTGGACTAATGCTAAAGTGGGCCCTAGGCAACATTGAATTAAAAAAAAAAATTACCTAAATGGAAAATATTAAATGCGAGATCTTGCATAAATATTATGCATGTTTAATTAATTAAGATATTATATTATAAATATGGTGAACACATATTGTCTAGTGATAAATAAACAGGACATTGTAATGTCAAAAATGGGATAATTGATAAAATGAATAGTTGAGAATTAAACAAAAAAAATTACAAAAAATGATTCATGTCCTCTTATAACTCTCAACTCTTCAAATACGAATATGTGTAAATAAGTACAATAATATACATAATATAATATAAAATATAACTAAAATATATATAATATAAAATATAAAATAAAATATAACTAAAATATATATAATATAAAATGTTTCTTAATAAATAATAATTCTTCAAACGATTATACATAATAGTTTATACTATAGTTTAGTGTTTCTCAACCTTTTTGGAACAAACGCCCGCTTCGTAGGGCAATGCTTCATAACTCGCCCCCCTATAAATTTTAACGAATAAAATCTCAAATTCATCTTACCTTTTTTTTAGAGTTGAAAATGATTTCGCCCCCCAAAATCGTATATTCAAATAATCGCCTCCTTTAAGATGTCGATCGCCCCCCAGGGGGCGATATCGTCCAGGTTGAGAATCACTACTATAGTTTGTTAAAAACTGGAAAAAAATTATCATAATTATTACGGTTGAAAAATTAGAAAAAAAAGGTACTGTCCTATTGAAAACAGTACTTAGGTCACCCTAATTATAAATTAGGGCACACTGAATAAAGAAAATATTTTGGTAAAATATGTGTATGAATTAAATTAATTGACTAAGAGTAGGAACATATATAAAATAAGTAGAGGAGAATACTATAAACAATAAATAAAGTTAAAGAAGTTAAATAAATGGTTAAACGGTAGAGAATTTTTGAGTACAAACTATGAATACAAATTAATGATATTATTAATATGTATTTATATTTAGAGACCACCCTTGAAAGAGCTTTTCCCACACTTCTGATCGCCACTATAATTAAATAATATAAATATAAAAAATTTTTATAAAATAACGTTTTTCTCATGGACTAAAAAGAATAAAATAATTTCTCTAAAAACCTGACAAAGTTTAAGGATGAATTGCTCCATATTCAACGAAAAACGTTGGTCACATTTAGTTTTATTTATTTATGTAAAAATTAAGTCAATTTTTTGTAATAATATGTAAAGATTTTATTAAACACTTAAACTGACAATTTTTTTTATCAAGCAATAAAATTGATAGTTTAAGAGCTAAGAAATTATTCTTTTATTATTTTTCAATGTAATAATTATAATCTCAAAAATATAATATCAAGTGAATAAAAATATATTTTATTTTTTTAACCTGAAACCAAAAAGTCATAATTTATGTTTTTCCCCATAATTATTGTATAAAAATTTATAACTATTAAAATCAAATCTAAAATTGTAATTTTATCTGATAATCCAATATTTTTTTTTTCATAATAAAAATCTTAGTTGATATTTTGTGATGGTGTGAAATTTCCAGATCCAAAAAAGCCAGTACCGGATTCGGTGGTTGATGCGGAAGTTGGTAGCTGTAATAATGCAAGTCAAAATTTCCCAGACCCATCATCGAAAGAGGCTCAAAAGAAGCGATTTCGTGCCATGCGCAATATTGTGATTATTAGTCTGGCGTTTATGCTTCATTTCACGGCATTCCAGGCAACAGGCAATCTTCAATCTTCATTAAATAAATCGAAAGGAACTGCTAGTCTCGCCACCATCTATGGATCCCTCATACTCAGTAACATGTTCCTTCCAGTCGTTGTGATCAAGTAGGTTACCCCTTCATCAACACAACATATTTATTAATTACATAAATTCTATAAAAAAAACAATTTTACAGGCGACTGGGTTGTAAATGGGCAGTTGCAGTATCATTCATTGCCTACATGCCTTACATAGGGGCACAAATGTATCCTCAATATTACACCCTCATTCCTGCCGGACTGTTGGTTGGCTTCGGTGGTGGGCCTCTCTGGTGTGGAAAGTGTACATATCTCTCCGTTGTCTCAGAATATTATGAAAAGATCGTAGAAGGGGTTGATGCTCAAACTCTTGTAATACGCTTCTTCGGGATTTTTTTCATGATATTCCAATGTGCACAAATTTGGGGAAATCTCATCTCGTCAGCCGGTAATAAAGTTGTCTAATTTATTTTCATTTTTACAAAATTATCAAATATTATGCTCGCTGAAATAGCGAATTAGCGAGCACCCGAATGTTTGTGCTCGGCATATACCAAGCGCAGGGTAAGCAACCCATCCACACCATACGTGTTTTCCAAATGTTTTGCTTGATATTTGGCAAACACAGCATGTCTGAATTGGATTAATTAATTAAATAACATATATTAAATTTAGATTTAAATCCTTTACCTTCATTTTTAAGTCAAAATTTAAAAATTTAAAAAATTAATTCTTTCTTGATGACACCACGTCACGTGCTGACGCGTGATTGGCAGTCAACGTGTTAAAAAATTAATTCCGGTCCTTTCAGAGATTCAATCAAGTTGAAATTCTTTATACAATTTTTAATCATGTGAAAAACTATCAAACATATATCTTTATTTTTACGGTCAGCTTAGAGTAGTGATTATCATCCTGGGCGATCGACATCTTAAAGGGGGCGAAATCATTTTCAATTCTAAAAAAAAGGGTAAGATGATTTTGCGATCAGGCTTTTAAACATTTCCGCCCTTTTTCAATATGGTTCTGAAAAAAAAGGTAAGATGATTTTGCGATCAGGCGCTTTTAAACATTTCCGCTTATTTGCAATATGGTTCTAAAAAAACAATACCTCCCTTACTATCGTCGGTCGGTAAAAAGGTAAGATGATTTTGCGATCAGGTTCTGAAACTCGATTTATCATTATGGCTCTAAGTATCACAAAGTGTACCTACCTTATATTAGGGATTATCATCCAATTTTTATCTGTTAAAATTTATAGGGGGGCGAATTATGAAGCGGGCGTTTGGTCCAAAAAGGTTGAGAATCGCTATATTAGAGGAAAAAAATGAAAACGTGGTAGGTCGCAATACTATCTCTGACGAGATAGTAAAAATAAATTTCGATGATTCTGCTGTTAAAACAATAAATGGAGGGGGGGAGAATTTAAGATTTACCTAAATTAGTACTGAACTATTTGTGTTTGTTTTCAGTTATGTCTGCTGCTGCGAATGCCACTCAGGGCAAGTTTGATATCTTATGCGGCTCCCATTTCATGCCTGTAATCGAAGAAGAAGTAGAAAGTAGTATAGAATTTCAAGATAGAACATATATTTTAGCAGGCATCTTTCTTGGTTGTATGATTTTGGCCGTTTTAATTGTCTCCTTTCTTGTCGACTCACTAAAGAAGTATGCATTCATTATTTATAAAATTAGAACTATGAAAGAATTTTTTATTTTAAAGTTCAATTTAAAAATAATTAATATAGATTATTATATTAAAAATATTTTCATTAAAATAAACAAATATTTCTTAAAAACTTCTTTTAGAATTTATTAAATCTTTATTCAAATACATGAATTATGATCATTCAAGATTGGCCAGAACATCGAAATGGGCAAAAAAAATTAAATACACAATTATTTTTCTAAATATTCTTATTAATTGTATAAATTGATGTAATTTTGTTAATATATAACATTTCTTAATGTCTAATTAATTTTATTTTTAAATTTTTGAAAATATCTGAGAAGAAAATAAATTAAAGTAAAACGTGTCTCTATATATTTTATTATTGGTTTAATTAATTGAAATTTCCAATATTTCGATTCGTCTTCATCAATTTCAGAAATGCAATATATCTTTAGAAAAGTTTAACTTTGTAAATTAAATTCTAATTATCATTCAATATTTAAAAATGATAATTATATATTTATTTAATTAGGTTTATAATACTTCTATATTTATATATATATATTTTCAGATATGGTGAGGACAAAGAGAGAGGTAGTGGTTCTGGACTATCAGGAATTCAACTTTTGGCTATCACTTTGAAACTGTGCAAAGAAAAACATCAATTATTGCTAATTCCTATGATAGCCTGGTTGGGTATTGCACAGGCATTTTTATCCGCTGATTTCACACAGGTATTTTATATTTAATCATAAAATCATATAATAAACACATTTAGATGATATCAAAAAATAAATTGAATTGTTTTGATGCTTCGGAAGGCATATGTAGATTGTGGTTGGGGACTTGGAAATATTGGCTATGTAATGATCTGCTATGGAGCATGTAATGCTGTCTCAGCCATTGGAGCTGGGTGGATTGTCAAGGTAATTTATCATAATATCAATGAAAGATATACTTGCTTTAATAAATAGTTATCTATAATATTTCAAAATATAGACATTGTCAAAAAAATTATACCAAATATTCTACATTTTCTCAGGAAAAATTAATCAAAACAGATGTTACCTATTCTAGATTACAGGAAGAGTGCCAGTTATTAGCTGTGCTCTTATAATTCATTTGGGACTATTGATTACTTTATTAACTTGGACACCCGACCCCAAAGAGCGACCAAATGAATTATTTGTTTGCTTTTTAATCACGGGGTTTTGGGGGATTTGTGATGGAGTTTGGTTAGTTCAAATCAATGGTAAGTTAATCTGTATATATTAATAGATACGCGAATAATTATTAAAAGAAAAAAATTATTTTTGATAGAAGATTGCAGGACAGTCAGAAGATTGAAATAAGAATATTACTTTTATTTTAGCTGTTTGATTTTTGTTTTTGGTGCATGGTTGTATCTTTCCTAAAAACCTGTATGAAACATTTATGTATGTTGAAATAAATTACAAAATACATTATTCAGTATAACAAAATTCTCAAAGATATTGTCACTCAATTTTTGATGAAGGATGCGACCTTGCACCCGAAACGTCAACAGAAAGCTAAAATAAAAGCAATATTTATCATATCACTATTTTAATTTAAATAATATCATTAAAATAAAATGGAGATATATATATATATATATATGTATGATTAATAATGTATTTTATACTTAATTATGTTTTTTCTCTTTCAGCAATGTGTGGAATTCTATTTCCAAGTCGTGAAGAGGCCGCTTATAGCAATTTCCGTTTATGGGAATCTCTTGGTTTCATCATTTCATACGCTTATTCCTCATATATGCTTACATCAATCAAAATTTATATTCTCTTGGTCTGGCTGTGTTTAGGTATTCTAGGTTATTTTTATATAGAATATGATATTTGGAGAGAAAAGAAAAAACTCAAAAATAATTAAAAAAAATAATAAGTAAAAACCTTTCAAAAAATTACCCATGACACTGACAATTTTTATTATCTATTAAATTTCAAAATGAGATCTCTTAAATTTTTTAAATTATTAATTAATGTAAACTCTTTATCAAAGTTTATTTGAAAATATTTTATTCTAACGAAAACTATTATAGCTTGATATTTTATCTATATTTAATCATTCAATTAAAAATATATTTATTAAGAAACATTGAAAACATAAAGAAAAATTTAAATATTATTTTTTCGTGTGATCTTAACTTCCTTAAAAAAATAATCAAAAATGATTTACACAAGTTTTTTTACACTTTTTTTGAAAATGATCAGGAACTGGTACTATTGATTCTTTGATTTTATATAAATAATGTTTCGTAATTCCTTTATGTATGATATAAATAATTGTATATTATTAATTGTAAAAATAAATCTATTAAATGCTTATGAAAGCAAAATAATAAAGTACATTAAATAGTTCAAATTAAATAATATTTAAAAATTTTATATACAAAAAAAATGAGATAAATTCGAAAGAATTGTTTTTTTAATAATTGCACCTAATTGATATGGAAAACGTTTCGAAGCTAGTCATGCTTTAATATAATTTTTAGATTCTAATACAATATAATTGTTGTAAGATTTTTTTTAATTACAATCTTCTTTATTTGAATATTAAAAGTATATATATATATATATATATTATATTTTATTATGAATAGGATTTTTGTAAATAAATATGTTATGTAAATTGATTATATAGATGTTTTATTATAATGGGATATAAACAATTTAAAGATTTAAATTTAAAATTAATCTTTATTTTTTTATTATTATTTATTAATAAATCCAAATGAAATATAATTATTAAATGTATTATTCTTTTTGTTTCATTAATTAAAAATGATCATAAGATTCCCAAAGTATTTAAAATATTGAGGAAAATAATGAATAAAAATTAAAAAGTTTAAAAATTTTTATTTTAATTTATTCTTAAATATAAGCATGTTTTATTTATTTATAAATCTGTCAATTACTTTGGGTAATTTCCATTGTATTTGGAAGATATATTACTTCCTTAACGTTTGACATACTCTCAAACGATATTAAAGATAAAAAAATTAAATTTCTTCAATTATAATTTAAAAATAATTCTTTTTGAATTTAATTAATAAATGTTTATTGAAGATTTAGGGTTTAGGACAAGAAAGATTCTAATAATATACTTAATATACAAAAAGAATTTGATTGGATGTTAATATGGTCTTGGGGGTCCACCACGCATCATTCCAGGAGGGGGTGGGCCTCTCATTGGTGGTCCAATGGGTCCACGGCCCATTTGCATTCCTGGTGGCATTCCCATCATTCCAGGTGGAGGGCCCATCATCCCTGGGGGTGGACCTCCCATTGGCATCTGAGGTGGACCTGGCTGCTGAGGACGCATCTGAGGAGGAGCCGATACTTGTGGACCTGTTCGTCCGGTTGGTGTCATCACTTGCTGGGATGGTCCACCAACCCCACGTACTGGTCCTTGGAGTCCTTTAATACAAGAAATATTTTATTATATTTTAAATAAAACTATAAGGATTGAAAAAAAATATTTGGCATCAAATCTAGTGTATTTCACACAATGTGATAAATGTTGAGATTTTTATTAATTTATTCATATAAAATTAATTTTAAATCGAAGTTTATGATAAAAATCAATTTTTATATAATTATATAGGATATATTAAATTAAATTTTAATTTTAGAAAATTCAAATATTCTTTTTTTTAAACTTTTCTATAATACTTAGTATTAGAATATTATAATTTATTTGAAATTAATCTATTAATAATCAATAAACTATTAATATATTAAACAGATATTTAAATTTAAAATGCAAAAACCTCTTTTGTTAAATTTTAATATGAACAAATAAAGAAATTATAGAATTTTAATATATTTTGACTTTTTTCCAAATATATGTATATTTGTGTTTATCTATCCGTTGTGATTAAATATTTATTATATTTAAATTTTAGATGAATATATTTTAATACAAAATTTTTTTGAATCTTTTTATTTAATGAGAATTTTTCAAATCATATGAAATTACATTTTTCAATTTAATATAAAAAATATTTTATGGGTTCCTTATAATCACGATTTTTTACTGTTTGTTATTCAACTATAAATATTTATTTGTCTAGATAAACTATAAGAGGAAATATTTTGTGACTGATTAATAGAATTTGAAAGATAGATTCCATCATTAGGAAATAATATTAATAAACATTGTAATATAATTAAAATGGTTTCATTAATACCTGCAGGAACTCCCATTGCTCCAGGTGGCATCCCTCGTCCGGCTGCCTTTCCCATGCCAGGTCCTGGGGCTGCTCCAGGAATGGGAACACGTGGAAGCCCTTCTTCAGGTGGTGGGGGCCCTTCAACTGTGAGAGAGACAATATTTTCCCCTCTTAAGAGGACAAATCCTAACACTCGTTTCTCCTCTCTTTCAGGTTGTTTAGTATTTTTCGGTTTGATTTTTCTAAATTCCTCACAATCACCAAGAATCAGATTCATGTGTTTATCAAAAGCTGAAGAAGAAAAAAAGATTTAGATGAACAGTAATAGTAATATTGTTTTTTGTAATAAATTTTAACTAAGCGATTTTCTAATGAATATTATAGTTTTTAAAGAGATAATCAAATTATTTAATAGTTTTAAACATGAATAACCTTGAAATCTAAAATATTTTTAGATAGATTATAAGATTTAAAATAAAAAATAATTACCTTTAAAAGTTCCAATAAATGTTCTAGAGTCCTGTAATATTATTCGAACTCTATAATTAATATATTGTACCATTTTATTATTTTTACCGATCGTCTAAAATCAAAAAGCATATTATAAGAATATATATAAGGTTAATAATTGTTTTAAATATTTTTTATTTTATAATATAATTATTAAGATATTAGAATATTAAATATTTACCATCTTGAATAGATTATTATGAATAAATTAAAACAAAAAAAGTTTATTATAGTAAGTTAATTTTCAAAGATGAAAGCGTTACCGGTATGACATTAAGATAGATACAATTGGACACAATAGTGGAAAGAGAAAAGTTTTACAAACATAACAAATTTAAATTATTATAATTTTGTATTATTTTTATTATTAGGATTTAAAGTAAATTTAAAATAATATATTTAATTTTCTTTATTAAAATGAACAAAAATTTGATTTTACTTTATTATTAATGATTTGACACTTTCTATTTTACATTTTGAAATGTCAATTCACTTTGACCCCCACCATTATCTATGCCAATAGATAATTTTGATAAATTTTAAAAAAGTTTTATATTTATTTTAAATGTATATTATTATATATTATGAATTCTTCTCCTAATAAGTATACATATTTTTCTTAAATTATTTAATTATGAAACTAATATTTTTTTTTATAGATCTGCCATCAACGAGGGAGATCAAGTCAAAAAGGAAATAAAAAATTTAACATATTTTTATGATGAGTAAGATTTTTAATTTTAATTGTTTTCGTAAATTATAATATATTATCATTTTTTTAATTTATTTTCCAAGTAAGATATACATCTGCCCTTTCTTTGGGCATCAATAAATCGTTTAAAATAATGATTAACATTAATTATTGTAGGGAAGGGAAGAAGAGAAGAAAGAGTAGAATAGAATTTGGGGTGAAAGAGGAGGGAATAGGATAGGGAAGAATAAAAAACCTGGGACAGCTATGAAGATTACAAATGGGAAATAGATGGGAAAGCGAAGAGAATATTATAATTCAATAAAAAGTAAATTAATTATATATTAAATATGTAAATTATAATTTTTTTTAATTGTAAATAAGAAAGATGTGAGATTTAATGATTTATTTAATAAAAGAAAAATAATTCAATCAGATCATAACAATGGAGTAGACTTAGGTTTAATAAGACTAATAATAACTTATATAAATTTTGTTCAAAATTAGGGAACTTAAGCTACATCGACTTCATTTATGATTGTGGCCATTCTTAAAATTTGTTACTATTGCTCTGAAATCAATCATATTTTTAAATTATTTCAAATATATCTCATATGTTTATATACGTATATTTTAGGAACTTTTCAACATGTTTAATTTTAATATAAAAACTTATTATATTAGACCGTAAATAAAAATAAGAATTATTAATATTTTACTCTACTCACAATTTTGTATTTGTTATATGTATGTATTGTGTATAAGAGATAAATTTAAACTTATTTTTTAGTTTAAAAAAGATTTTTGTAAAAATGATTGATGAAGAAAATCCAAAATGGATGCAATATATCTTAAAAGAAGAAAGTGATAAATCATTTTTACAAATATTTACTGAACTAAACGGTATAGAGGAAGAAAACATTCAAAATACTTCGTTAAATGATATTTTAGTTAAATTAATTGAATCGAAAAAGAGTAAGTTAAGAATATGTCATCTCAGATTTAACATATCATTTAAACATTTAGCTTTTAATTTTTTTAATAACTTTATTTTAGTCGATGTAAGTGAATCGTTTAAAAATGAATTATTTGAACAATGGGATAAAGTATTAAAGGAAAAGGAATCAAATTAAACATCATTATTCATATAAATAACAAAATTAAACTATTCATAAGCTAATGGATCCATTGAATTTATAAAATTCAAGAAACAAACCTGAAATAAACATCTTTAGAATATATATGTAAATCCCATTTACAACATTGTTTAATTCACATTCATTTTATATAAAAATATATATAATCAATTTTAAAAGAATATAATTTATTTTTATATCATTCAATATTTATTAACACTCAAAGTCTTAACATACAAAATTTAGAATTTGAAAATGTAGAAAAATTTAAATATTTAGGTTCTGTAATCACGTAGGATAATAATATTCGATAAGAATTTACAATGATTCATCGTTACTATTCTATTATTTTAAAAATCATTTTTTCTATAAAAAGATGGAGGAAAATATTAATCTCCAATTATTTTAAATTCCATTTTATATCAATTAAAGAAATATTTATTTTGATTCGGGAAAATGACAAATAAAAGTTCAGTTTACTTGTATTTGTTTTCTATTAATTTTAAAATAATTTTTGCTTATCCAGACATAGGGTCATAAAATCGAGAAGGTTGCGATGGGGAAGAATGGGAGAGAAAAGTCTGGCGAAAAATATATTTCTAGGGAGATCAATTGGGAAATGTCAGGCCCCAAGGACAAGGTGGGCAGACAATACAGAAAGGGACTTAAGAGAGATGCGAGCAAAATAGGAGTTGAATGGAGCAGCTCACAGGTAGGATCTTTTGGAGAAATGTGGTTGCTACGGCTGCGAGCATTCGAGTTCCGTAGAGCCACAGAGATAGATAGATTATTATTTAAAAAATAACAGAAAAATAATAAATAAAAAATAGAGAAACATAAATAATTTATTTTTTATTAATATATAAAAAACTTTATTAAAAATTGGAATGATTTTTAACATTATTTTCAAAAAGTGGGAAAAATATTACAAAAAGAATTAATTAGAAAATATCAGTTATTCTATTCATTTTTATCGTTCTCTTGTACACAGATAAAAAGTTTCGCACATATTCGATTTAATGAATCTAAAAAAAGATTATAGTTATATTAGTATTTTAAGTTGATCATTTATAAAGAAAAAGAAATTAATAAATTTACCTGAAGTGTCTAATATCCATTTTATTTTACATTTAATAAATATATAATAAACGGGCACACCCGATACAATTAGTATTAATCCAACGCCGACTTCAATAGGTTGGACATAACATGGTAGAGTTACCAGGAAGATACAAATGATAAAAAATAATATTGGAAAGATAATATTTACCTGAAAAAATTATTTTCAATTAAAAGATGCGATTATTCTTTATTAAAAGAAAAATTTATTATTAAACGATAAGATATCCATTGAAAAATATCAAAATTCATTTAATATTATGAAGCAAATTGTATATATAAATAATATTTCAAATATTAACTTTGTTCAATTTTGAGCTTCCCCTTATTCCCCTTATTCATATTTTAGCTTTCTCTTATAAATTATGATGATATATTTAAAATAATTTATTTGGTATTAGAATTGCTCTATAAATTAATGTTTACCTTAATTGGACGTTCTAAGTCAGGTCGTTTTCGACGTAACCAAAGGAGACCACCAACAGACATTGTAGTGAACAATGACTCAACAAAGCTTAAATAATTGATAAGTGAGTAGACATCTTTAATGAGTAATAAAACTAATGTAACGAGACACTAAAACAATCCAAAAATTAAATACTTCTTTTTAGTAATTTTTATAAAAAAAAAAATAATAATTGAAGTTTTATTTTTAAATTAAGTTCTAGATCAGTGATTCTCAACCTTTTTTTTTACCGCGGCACACAAAGAATAAGATAAGTGTAAAAGTTTACCATATTGAAAAAATGTGGTCCCAAAACGGTTTACTTTTTTTTAGAGCCATATTGAAAAAATTTAGAAAAAAAGTCGGAAATGTTTAAGAGCCTAGTCCCAAAAACGTTTTGCCTTTTTTAAGAACCAAATTAAAAAAATTTATTAAAAAGTCGGAAATGTTTAAGAGCCTCTTTACATTTGTAATAATTTTGATAATTGAGTGCTCAAAAGTGCTGCGGGACAGTGGTGGAGAATCAATGTTCTAGATATTTAGATATTAAAATAAACTTAAGTAAAATTCTTAAATATCTTAATGGTTGATACATAACATAATTCAACTTACTAGAAAAATAAGTGATGGCATAGGTGTAAAATGATAAACGTTGATGAGTGCAATTGCGCCAGGGAGATGTCCCTGTCGAGCGCCAACAAAGAAAAGTCTGGATGAGGCAAAGATTGCACCATTGAGTGCACCAAAAGTGGAACAGACCACAAAAAAAGGCATGATCCAAGCTAAACTTCCTAGAAGTTTATCGCCATATGTTACAGCAACAGCCGTACTCGCCAATAATTCATTTCTTGGTAAAACCACAAAATAAGCCACATTCACAAGCAAATAGATGATCGTTACGAGGGGCATTGATATCATAATAGCACGTGGTAAATTTCTGAAAAAATTTTAAAAAATGTAAATATAATTCTACTAAATTAATCCTAAAACATAAACAATAAACATTTAATTAGCAAAAATTAAATTTACAATTAGTTCATTTTAGTACTATATAAGTTCAACTCCAATCAATCTACACGGAGTATTTTTATTTAAATTTATTTAATTTAATTTATCTTTTAGATTTAAAATTACACTAAATGTTTCAATGACTAATTTTTTAACATTTATTAAATATATTTATTTTAATTAATATTAAATCTGTCTTGAATAATAGAATTAATTTTAACAATTTCATAATTATTTTTATTGGTAATTTTTAACATAAAGATAATTTATTTTCATAGGAAAATTGTAAACTATAAACTATGTAAAGCAATGAACAAACAAGAAAATAATTAAAGTTTTGTATATCTTTATATGTATTAACTACACTCTCGGTCATAAAAAGCAACATTTTGATTTTTTTTAAAAAATAATAAATAAAATATAATTTTAATGCAATGAAATTGAATAAATATTTAATATGATTTCGTTTTAACATTTCTTAATAAATTTATCAGTGAAGAGAATATTACTCCAATGGCTCTCCTGGCAATCTTTATCTGTAGCTGCGCCCATCCCCGATAAACGCAACAGCTTTGCCAGAAGCGGCATAATTTTTATGTGTCCAGCCGAAAAGACACTTGAATAATAAATTTTCATGCATATTATCAAAAGAATAACAATGATTAAGAGATTATATTTAAGATATGAGATTTCATCCAAAAACAATAAATATGAAATAATTCTTTTTTATTTTAACTGTAATTTTTAAATAAAATGTTTTAAATTTATTAAGAAATGGTAATAACATAGCATATTAAATGTTTATTCAATTTCATTGCATTAAAGTTATATTTTATTTATTATTTTTAAAAAAATGTGCGCTTTTTTTTAGCCGGCAGTGTATATTCCACATATCCCTCGGATGAGTTCAATAAAAATATTATGAAAAATTATAAAAAAAAAAGAATGGAAATGGATTTATTTGATTCAAACGGTCGAAAAAATCAATTACATTGACCAGAAATTTATTAATAGAAACATTTTTTTAGTATTACAGTGGCGTACCTAGAACTTTTGCCGCCCTTTCTATTATAAGTCAATCAAATAGTGGTTTTTATAAATTAATACACATAAATAAATTATTAAGTTCTTTAATCAATATTAATTAATACACAGAGTAAATTTTTTTACACATATTTGTAAGCACTCGTAAACAATATTTATATAATATTTACTCTTCTAGCTTTCATACTAGAAAAATCGTGTATAATGCTCTCAAAATTTATATTATTTGTAATCTTTTGTTCTATTGACAATATTGCAAGATTTTGTAGTCTTAATTGACTCATTGTAGAATGAAGATAATTTTACCGAACAAAATCTTAAAGATGCGTTTACGAATTCAACGAATTTTAATGAATACTATAAAAAAAAAATTATTATCCTGTTCTTGGAATTAGAATTCTAAATTTACACTAAAATGCATTAATATACACCGAGGAATAATATTCGAATTCATATAGTTGATCATAATTTATATAAATCAAATAGTAAACTTATAATAATCATAATAATCATTTATTATTCAAGAAAGAAAAAAAATAAATATGAAATGAATAAGTTGCTTGTTACAACTATAACTAAATATAAAAAATGCCGCCCCAAGATAAGTGCCGCCCGGTGCGGACCGCACCCACCGCCCCCCCTTAGGTACGCCACTGTAGTATTAGCATAAAAAATCTAACATAACATTTTTTATATATGAAACTTTCGATATTTTTAAAAATTAAAATATAAATAATTATTTACTTTCTGAATTTTTTTCATTAAATAATATTCTAAAGGGAGGGCTCGAGGTAAATGAGACCATCATGTAAAAATAAAATAAAATACAATTATAGAAAAGCTGTCATTATCATTTTTGATAAATTATATTATATAGCAAGAAATTATGTAATTATCATTATTATTTACTTAAATATTTAAAAAATATGAAAATTGTCCTCACTAAAAAAAAATTCATTTTTATTATTTCTTTATTAAGAAAAAACAGATCAATTGAAAAAAAATATGTAAAGAAATTTTACAGATTAATTAATCTGTTTTTCCTTAATAAAGAAATAATAAAAATAATTTTTTTTTTTAAAGAGGACAATTTTCATATTTTTTATATATTTAAGTAAATAATAATGATAAAAAAATTAATAAAATAATTAAAATATAGAATAAAAAAACAAATAAAAATAAATAATTAAACTTACTTAAAAGGGTCTTTCAATTCTTCAGTGACAAAGTTAAGAAAATTCCTATAAAATAATTATAAAATTATAAAAATAAAAACAAATATCTTAGATATATTTAAATGAAATTTAAATGATCTAATCAATTAATACACTTACCATCCCGAATAAGAAAAAAGTCCTGAATAGAAAGCAAGAGCAACAAAACTTGGATCAGTTTTTGAATCTTGGAATGGTTCTTTAAAATTTTCAAAATGTCCTATGCCAAGCATATACGCCCCAGCAACAATTATAATACCAAGGGCTAAAATCTTTGTACCCATAAAAATATCCTGTACACGCGTTGCCCATTTTACATTATAACAATTAATTGCAGTTAGAAAACCTACAAAAAGAGTCAAAACACGAACAAATTAATATTGATATCATCTTAAGCTGCTTCCTTCAACCCCCCTCCTATATTGAAAGAACTTTTATGAAATCCAAGGTTTCTCTTTAGTAAATCCCATGGCTTCATTTCATTACAATAACATTTTATTAACTATACGAGGGTGGGGTGAAAAGTTTCCGGCCTGACCAAGAAAAACGATGGTTTTAAAAATTTTTTTTGCTATATTTTTCAACATAATCTCCATCAACACTGATACATTTCTCATAACGGTGTTCTAATTAATTTAATTAATTGATTGATTGATTTAATTTAATTTAAGTCTCATCAACAGTTATGAATCGATTCATAAATTCGTTTGGATTACGCCTACAGCGCCAAATTGTCGGTAGAAATGGTTTTTCGAAGCAGTTTTTGGTCTAACGTTAGCAAACGCGGCACCCACGTTGCACACAGCTTCCCATGTTCAAATGGTTGTGCAAAATATTTCACACACGTTCAGCTGACATCGTACAGGTCTCAGCTATCTTGAATGTTGAAAAATAAAGCAAAAAAAAAAAATTTAAAAACATCGTTTTTCCTGGTCAGACCGGAAACTTTTCACCCCACCCTCTAGACCCCTGGAGGTCTATATAGACCACTTTGGCGATCCTTGGTCTAGAAGGTGGTTGTTTTGCCAATTTGTGTCGGCTTAAGAAGGCAGACTCTGCGAATACAGAACAGCCAGCCATTATATTTGTAGGTTATGTTCTCCCCTAAGTAACTAACACTTACTGCATTTATCCTCAGAGTTTATCTTAAGAATGTGATACTCGTTGTTTTTGGTCCATATTATTTTTATTATTATTAACATTTATTTAACGCTGTAATAAATAAATATAAACTTTAGATTACACATTCTACAAATTCAAAGTGTTTTAATTATTATTTATTTATTTCTATTTTATAAATTAATTATAAAAATAAAATTGTGTGTGTGTTTTCTTCTTTCTATGGTAATTTTCTTAACTCTCTTAGAATGCTTATCATCAAAACAAGAAAAATAAACAAATATAGAAATTTAAAATATTCTAAAACTAGTAAAAAATGAACTCAAATGCATTTATTTATTTATTAGTTAGTTAGTTAGTTTTGTTATCTTATTTGTTTATATATTATATCAACATCAATTCATTTGTATGACATAAATAAGATTTATTAACTGATCCCCCTCCCCTCGTCCCTAAACGAATTTAATATTTTACTTAATTTACTCCATTAGTTTTATTTTAATGTTTAAATCAACTTTTTATGGTACATTAACCACCCATATATATAATAATGATGAAGATGATATTGTCACCAAAACTTCAAGAATGTAATAAAACATATGTTAATAACTTAAACACATATAACGTTTAGTTTATATTTATGTGATGAAGACCAGGAGGGTTGAAATTTAGATTAGACCTGTACGATTTAATTGATTTTCAAACTGTGAGCCGCGGAAAAATTTTCTAAAAAAAAAACGGTAAGATGATTTTGTGGGCAAACTTTTCAACATTTTCTATTATTTTAAAATTTTTTTTCAATATTGTTCTAAATAAAAAAGGTCAGATGATTTTGCGATGCTCTGAAACATTTCCGATGGAGGAAAGAAAAGTTTTCCAATCTTTCAAGAGAGTAAAAATTTATATAAAAATCGGATGTATTAAGGAAGCCTCGGAAAAATCCGATTATTTAGGGAGCCGCAAACCAGAAAGATTGGGAACCTCTGCTATATAGCAATATATTATTTTCTTCTTAATTCATAGATCATATACATATACCATATATTTTATATAAATATATTTTATTTAAAACTTTTGTAAACGGATTAGTTAGTTATATATTTATATAATCATAATTTTAATATGAATAAATTTTATAGCTTTTATAATTATACAATAACTTAATTCAACATCAAAAATAAATAAATGAAAAGAGCAAATTTTTCCTTCGACCATTTAGAAACATAGAAAATTCTCTTTTGCAGAATTTAATAATTCTTAGGTGTTGAAATTTGTTATTATCTTTTTTAAATTGTTAAATTTTTTAATCCCATTATATTTTACTTATAATTGAATTTTATTGAAGATTGTTCTATGCTTAAATTTTTATATTTTATTTGTTCGATTAGTTATTTGACAATTATTTCAATAAGGTTCTAAATATTTATCTAAATAATAATAAATAATATAAATATATTTGTATAGTTTGTGTATGTGTAAGTTTAAATGTCAATCAGTGCCAAGTCAGTCCGAATTGTGTAGGGAACCTCGCAGAGGAAGTGAGGGAGCCAAATCATCTCATGATCAAACAAGCAATGAACTACGCCAAGTGCCAAGAGCGTTCACACCCACGCATCATCATTCGGCAGCCACAAGTGGAGGATAGAAGAACAATGGACTTAGGAAGAATAGTCAGGCACTGATTTAATAAACAAAGTCAAACGAGTATCCCTCACACTCTTTGATAAAATTAGATATCTCAATATTACAATTTACCATCTTCAACTATCAACCATCTTAACTCCACCTCTAATATTGTTAATTAATAAAGAATAAATTTTATTAATTAATAATTTTACTTTTTAAAATTTCTTGTCATTAATAATAAATACAATACAGGGTGATTATAAAAGGACTTTACAACTTTGAAAGCACATAGATATTTATTGAAATTACTTACTGAATTGAGAAAGGTGTCATTTTATTACAAAACACTTCAAGTTTAACATATAAGTGTCATTTTGGTTGGATGTGACTGCCCTTGTTAATGCGACATACATCTCACTGATAATCGATTTCTTGCCACACTCGTTTCAGCATATCAGTTGTAACTTGTCCATCTGCATCTGATTGATCTGAGGGATTAAAAAGTTTTCCAGCATATCAAGATAAACAATTCCATTGATAGTTTTTTCCATGAAGAAAAAAGGGCCGTACACTTTAAAATGACTGCACAAAAAACGTTTACTTTTGGACTGTTACGAACGTGTTCAATACTTGCATTTGGATTCTCGTTACCCCAAATTCTACAATTTAATGGCAAGGTGAACACTCCGTTCACCTTGCCATTAACATGAAAAGTCGACTCATCGGTAAAAAAATATTTTCTTAAGGAATGTCTCGTCTGCCTCTATCCTTTCAAACATTTCACTACGAGCTACCTTATCTAAGTCAGTAATTTGTTGCAGTCACATCGAACCAAAATGACACTCATATATTAAACTTGAAGTGTTGTGTAATAAAATGACACCTTTTTCAATTCGGTAAGTAATTTCAATAAATATCTATGTGCTTTCAAAGTGGTAAAGTCCTTTTATAATCATCCTGTACTTAGACAAAATGTAAAAATTAATATACCTAACCTACCTTTTAAATAAGCATTTTACCTTTATAGATAAATAGAGTCAATAAACTTTATATTTATTATATCTAAATGGTTGAAATTAATACTTTATCCAACAATGATTTCTATATGTATTAGACTTATATATATTTCTACATTTTCATATTTAAAATTTTCCTTTTAGAGATTTTATATATAGATGAATTATTTATTCTGTATAGATTAAACCTTATTAAATCATTAAACAAACATAATAAAATATTTCATTGGAAACACAACTCAAATAATAATAATAATCATAATCTCACATCATCGAAGGGACAGGTGAATATTTTCAGCATTTATCGGATAATAATAATGAATAAATATGAAAAGAATTTATTATAATAATAATAATAAGTAATTAAATTAGGTGAATTAAATTAAATTTAAATGGTGGATTTTGTTTTTGAAATTTAAAATTAGGAACAATGACTGGAGACAGATAAATAACATGACATAATAAAACAATTTCTAAAATAAATTTCTAAAGTAAATAAATAGGCTAGGGATGAATATAAGAATAGAGATAGCATATATGATAGATAAGGAGCAGATGATTAAAGAAAAATTATAAAATATAGTCTGTAGAGCAGTGATTCTCAACCTTTTTTTATTTTACCGCGGCACACTTTTAACGGTTTAAAAATTTGGCGGCACACAAAGAAAAACATAAGTGTAAAAGTTTACCAAATTGAAAAAAAGTGGTCCCAAAAACGGTTTACCTTTTTTTTTTGGAACGATATTGAAAAAATTTAGAAAAAAGCCGAAAATGTTTAAGAGCCTCATAATTTCGCGGCACACTAAAGTGCCGCGGCACAGTGGTTGAGAATCACTGCTCTAGAGGTAAAATTTTAAGAATTAGTGATATAAATTTTTTAAAATATCTAATTATTATATTATTTTTGTAAAAAAATATAAAGAGGGAATAAGGGGAATGAAGGGATAGGGATAGTTGGAGGAATGTGTGTGACTGCCGCGACAAGGACTCTCGAGTTCACAAGTGCCATATACATATAAATAGATAAATAAAATAAGGACAAAAAACAACGAGATACACATTCTTATGATAAATATATAAATAAAGAGAGAGAGAGAGAGAGAAAAGAAAATTAGATTCAAGGAATTTTTCCTCCTTATCTAAATATTATTTTGAAACTCGTGTATTCAAATATTGATAATGATTAACCAAAATGATATTTACACGATGAATTTAAGAAATTTTTGAAAATAAAAATGTTTCCATTATACTAATTTGTATCAGCCAGAAATAGTTTATTTAATTAAAATGTGGTCAAATATGTAGGATGTTAATTAATGTGATAATTGATAAAAATTAGTATTAAGAGTTTGCAATATTCAGTTTTTTTCTGGGGAGAGTGGACCGAAATACAAGCCAAAGAAATCAAAAAAAAAAAGGTTAGATTGTTTAGATAGAGTTTCTATGATTAGCTTACAAGTGATAACAGCTGCAATAAGTCGTATGGCTTCAGCAGGTGGTTCACAACCCGGCCAGCTGGGTTTCAGAATATATTGCGCGAAAGTGAGGGCGGTAATGGCGTTCCCGGTCGGCACAATCACAAACAACGCCACCCACAAATAGAGAAATGCCGGCAAAGCACCAAACGCCTCGTTAATATAGGCGTAATCGCCACCAGATTTCGGAATCATTGTACCTAAACAGAAAAATAAATAGGATAGAATAAAAATAAATTCATAATTGGATATAAAATTAAGAAATTATAAAAGGAAGAGAACATGAAGGATTATTTTAAATGCTATTTATAAATTAATTAATATATGAAAAAAAATATATATATTAATTATTATTATTATAATTAAATATATATTAATAATTATTATTATAATTTTTTTTTACACGCTTTTATTTAGCTTACACCCGTTTCCGTGTCGTCAAATCTTGCAACGTTAATTTGACCCACTTCCCAATGTTCGAATGAGCTGAAATTTCGCATACATATGTAGCTCTGATTCAACTTAGGTCATAGGTATTATATTTATCAATTAATAATTACATACTGCATAATATTGATACAAAATAGTAAGTATATATTGAATAATATTGGAAAATAGTAATTAAATATTAATATAATATTAATTTAAATCATGTTTAATTATTTTGTAAAAATATTTTTTAATTTAAATGAATATCAATTAAAGTAATGGCGATATTGTTTTTGAAAAAATATATGTATATATAAACAAATAATCTAATAATAATAATAATAATCAGCCCCCTATACCACCGATTTGATATATAGTATTTTGAGGTGAAGAATCGACTTGAATTAGATTCTTTCAACATTCTCACAATAACGTGAAATAAAAAACCGTGCGAAATTTCTATCAAGACTAAAAATTAGGAAATATAAAAAAAAAATTTTTAAAAACACGCTTTTATTTAAATGCACTAAAAAGGAGAAAATAATTTCTCCACACACACCACAATTTCCTTACAATTAATTATATCTAAAAAATAAGTTGACCTGTGGCCAGGTCCGAACCGACCGACGTTTTGAAGTAAATTAATTTTCAGCTACAGAAACAATTTCAAATAATTTTAATATATCTATTAATGTAATAAAAAACAGATATGAATATAACATAAATATTTTTAATTTTATTTTATTTATAATATATATGTAAGACCAGGCTGTGACGTCATGAATGGGTGGATGACGTCATATAATTTTAAATCAAGAAAAAACTAATAAATATGATTTTCCAGAGGATAAAACCAATACAAAGTGTACGATTCGTGGTGATATATAAAAAAATCTCCTCATGTGAAATTTGGTGTGAAAATAACCCTTCCCTTCCTATCGTCGATCGCTAATACTACCACTTCCGGTTTCCGGATTTGCACCAAAAGTTGATCAATTCATCCCACTGATGCATTAAGTAAATATACCAAATTTCATCAAAATCGGTTGAGCCGTTCAGGCTGTACACATCTATACGGACGGACGGACGGACAGACATCATGCTAAAAATACTTTTTTCTGTTAAGAAAATGCATGATTCGTGGAGATATGTAAAAATCTCCACATGTGAAATTTGGTGTGAAAACAATACCTCCCTTACTATCGTCGGTCGGTAATGAAAACGTGGACGCCAAACATGCAGAGAAACAAATACAAAGGACATTTCATTGTATATCCACAATCCTTTCTGTTTTTTTTCCTTTTCTACTATAATTGAATGATAACTATGTCTATTTGAAGTAGAATTTACGTTATTCCCTGCATGTTTGGAGCCCACGCTTTCATTTTTTAGATATGATTAATTGTGAGGAAATAAATAAAAGCGTGTTTTTAAAAAAAAAAATTTTTATATTTTTTTTTATTAAATAAAACAATTATCTATTTATTTATCTAGTTTTAATAAATGTGAAAAAAGAAAACATAACATGTGATTTCAGATTTATTCATTCTATAAAACAGAGAATTCAGTGAGAGAAAAAGAAAGAGACGGAGGAAAAATAAAATAAAATATTTATTTTATATAAAAGTTACAAAAAAAATGAAATATATTGAATTTAATTGTTATTTGGGAAATATATATTAATTAAATTAAACTGTTTGAAGAGTTATTTTCTATTTTTTGATATTTCAGTGGTTGTCACTATAAAATGTTTCAGGATTTTAAATGTTGTTTTGTAATGTTTCTATAATATTATTTTAATTATTTATTATTCATAATAATTATTTACAGACAATTTATTATGTATTATTCACCTATTCTATAATTCAATAATTGATTAATATTCTTTTTAATATAAAAATAGATTTACTCGTCAGATTATAGATATTGTTTACTCTTTTACACTAATTATTTACATTATTTTAATTTTATACAATTTTATTGAAATCCAAATTAATATGGAGAGAAATATAACTTTTTACAATATAAAATAAGAAATCCCCTAAAGTTATTGTAAATAAAAATAAATGTTCTAAAATTAGAAAATAGAATTAAAGAATATTAGTTCCCAAATTTTAAATAAGTTAATAATTCGTAGTTAAATAAAAGAAAAGATATCACTAAAGGGATAATACGGTATTACCGTTATTTCATCTGTACTTTTCATATTAAGAAAAAAATTCTTTACTAATCTACTTTATGGTATTCTCAGGTTCACATGTGAAGAATCTGAACAGAAAGAATGAGGTTCTGGGGACAGTTTTCTGTTTACAATATATAATAAAATAATATCCCACATCACAATAATTGTAGGGCTCACGTCCCTTTTAATTAAAATCATCGACGAGAAAATATTAAAATACTATATATACTACTTTTCCAAAAAAATACTAAGAAATTTTTCTTATAGAGTGTTCAAGTCGAGATAGAATCTGTTTGTGCAGTTTGTTTAATTATAATATTAACAACGTTTCAGCATAGCAGATGTATAATTTATGAATTATATATAAAATTGAAAATTACAAACAAATGAAAATATGCGTGAATGATTGGAATTTACCTTGAATTTAAAATACATTAGATTAATTATAGGTTTCCTAGCTAAATAAATATAAATTATATTTGATATTTAAATTCCTTCCTGTTCAAAAATAAAAATTGAAAATATGCGAAATTGTAGTTTCATATCAAAAAGGTAAAAGTATTAATGAAGAAAATGAATTGTAGTCAAATCAATTATTATTTTATTAATGATTAATTAATGAAAAATAATTATACAGGTACTTTTCTAGATTTTAAATTATAAATTGTACAAAAGAAAAATATTCAACCTCTACCGATCCCCTTGATCCTAGGCCACCATCAAACATTTCAAATTCTTTTACTTCTTCAAAAATGTTGAAAAATATACATACCTAATATAATCTACCTAACTATTGGAAAAATATTCAGATATTTAATTTATTCTTAATTTTGTTTCTTCAAATTGAAATTAAATAAGTAAGTAATTCATAATTGTATTTAATTTTTTAAAATTTTTGAACACTAATATTTTCATAAAAATATAAAAAATATTATCTAATATTCTAATGATACTTGCACTATTTCAATAGATAACCATATATAAATAAATGTTGGGAATTCAATATTTTGGAATTTTTTCAAAGTCAGCACTCACGTTGCTGAAATGTAAAATAATGTGCTGATAATCTTATATGAGATTTAATCACTTAAACATACAACAACTTATAACTCTAGAAAGAGATAATTATTTGATAAGAAAAGGAAATGTTTTAAATATTCTTAATGTCAAAATAAAGGATTATTCATTTCCCTCTCTTATCGTAAAAATATAGGAATATATCATTGAAAACGGAAAATTTTATTTTGTTTTGTACTTCACTATTATTTCTATTGAATTAAAGATAATTTAAATTGATAATTTCTAAAGAAAATACATCTAGTAAATTAATTATAAATATTATTTTTAAATAATTATTTTCCATGTTAAGTGTAGAAAAAACTATAATTTTTTTTTTTAAAAAAAAACAATTTTATCAACGTCACAATTTTTCTATATTTTATTTTTTTGTTCATGCATCTATATAAATGTTTGTCTGTTTATCTGCTCCCTATGTTTCCATACATCTGCCTGGATTATGACCAAATTTGGTACATAGGTCAATTTCATATTCCCACCCCCGTAGTACTACTTCCGGTTTAGATTGTTTTCTCATTACTTAACCTCAAATTCTAAGCTGGTTTTCTTATCTTGATTTATTTCGATGTTTTTACTATCTCGCCAGAGATAGTATTGCGATAACGAAAATTTTCGATGTTGAGATTTTGATGTTTTTATACGTTTTGAATGTTCCTGAATTAAGGTTGAGAAAAATGTCTGTGTGTGTGTGTGTATGTATGTAACCAAGATTACGCAAAAACGGTTTGATCTAGAATGATGAAATTTGGTACATGGGCATTATTCAAAATTCGTAGTTTTCTATCAACTTTTGAGAAATGTAGCTCAACCGGAAGAGGGTCATTACCTTCAACGTTTTGATTTTTTTTCCTCTAAAGTGACCGTAAAAAATAAAGATCTATGTTTGTTAATTTTTCACATGATTAATAATTGTATAAAACTGCTATATATAGAATTTCAGCTTGATTGAATCGCTGAAAGTACCAGAATTAATTTTTTAACACTGCAAATCTCACTTGCCAACTCGTGACGTGGTGCCATCAACAAAGAGCCAAACATGCGCTGGTTCAATAAATATTATTTATTAATTTTAATTTATATTTTAATTAATTTAATTTAATTTAAATTAATATATGTTATTTAATCCAATTCAAATTTGCGAGATAGTCGAGTGGAGACACTCCAGATTTTTTATTAATTTTTTTATAGGAAAATAATAAAATATATTAAGCAAAATGTTTATTCTTCTTCTTAATAAAAATGCTTAGCAGGTATTTTGATATAACATATAGTATATAATTCATTTTGTGATTATATTAAAAAATAAATTAGAGAACAAGAAAATAGTTGATAAAATATAGTGATTGTGATTGATTGTGGTGCCAAGAATGCCGAAAGGGGTTGGAGTACCAATTTTAAAAATACGTGGGCAATTCACAAAGTAGGTTACGTTTTGGAATGAAGACAAAACTAGTAAAGAAAAATGTTTTTTATTATATACATTTGAAGAGCAACTATAATACTATTTTTCAACATAATCGCCAAAAAAGTTGTGACATTTATCGTAGCGATGAACGAGCTTCGAAATCGGTGAAAAAAAATGAACTGGTGGAAAAGATCAATGAAAATTAGAAGAAACCGTCGTTTCGCCATAACCGAACTTTCCTTCAGTTGTCCGCAAATTTCACGCACTTTATTGTACGAAATTGTTTCTCAAAAGTTAGGTTACCTAGTTTTGTGCCAGGTGGGTACCACACTCAGGCGGAGGATTTCTATGAGGAAGGAATTTCGAAGCTCGTTCATATCTCAACTTTTTTGGCGATTATGTAGAAAAATAGTATTTTAGTTGCTCTTTCAAATGTATATAATAAAAAACATTTTCCTGTACTAGTTTTGTCTTAATTACAAAACGTAACCTACTTTGTGAATTGCCCTCGTACTTTTAACAATAACTATATTTCATGTGCTGTTTGAGCTTTTGAATGGGATTGAACTTTGGGCAGGGCTAGAAGAATGCTTTCTGCTTAATCTCTTCACTCAAATTCATATTTGAATTTAACTGTAAATTTAGATAATCATAATATTCACATATATTATGCTATTTTAGGAAAGTTCAATAACAATTTCCTACCATTTAGCTAAATAAAATTTTCATTAACATTTATCTACCATTTAGCTAAATAAAAATTTCATTAATATATATATATATATATATATATATATTATTATTATTATTTTTATCTTATCTTTATATTATTTTTGTTTTAATTTATCTATCTCCTTTTGTTCTATTTGAAACTTGGGGATCTTTTAAACTTTTTTTTTATTTTCCTATTCAAATTTTTAAAAAGATCATGAAACGGACCTTGGTTTTTTGATCCTTCTGCAACTTTTGGATTATTCAGTCCCTTCTTAAAAATTTATTTCGGTTCAGTGACTCATTTAATTTATACAATTTATTTATTAATTTTGGAAAAAAATTCTTAACAAATAATAATTATAAACAACGCAAAATTATCATTATAATCAGTTTATTAGCTGATACTTTTAATTTTTTATATTTTATACTTTAAATATTTGAATATAGCAAACTAATATTTCAAAGTGGTTGGTTTGACTTGTAAAATTAAGCTCAGAATTTCTAAATGGGTCACTATTGTTAAAATAGTGTGAATAAAAGAGAGGCGAAAGAAAAAAAAAGATTCATATGCCAGAAAAAGGCCAACAACAGCAAAGCAGGTCATTTTCTTTGACCATATGGTTGAAAATTTGTAGTTGCATGCTTTTTTTCTTTTTTCCAAATAATTTTATTTCTTTTTTCCAAATAATTTTATCTAAATTATTTTTATTTATTTATTTTATTATTATTCTAGTGAATATAAAATATATTAATTTTCATTTTATTTAATATTTATTATATAATAAGTAATAATTCAGCTCCTATTGATAATTAGAAATTTTACATTTAAAATTACTTATAAATATTATTAGAATAGAAAAAAAATAATAAAATAATATAATTTGCAAATTAATTTAAAATAAAAATATAATCTGATATTAAATCTGAATTAAATTAAATAATAATTCTATTTAATATGAAATGCAATATTTTACAAAAATAAATTAATTAAATAAAAAAATAATAATAATTTGAAAGAAAAAAATAATCCAGTCATATTTTTGACATTGAACTATAATAAAATACTATTATATGTATCAATAGAGGATTTTATGAAACTTCCTTAATTAAATTTATTATAATAATTAATGTAGTCGTGATTAATATTTTTTTTTATAAATTTCGAAAGAACAATACAATATTTTAAATTAAATTCTATTGAAATTAAAATTGATAAATTTACTGTGAAATATGAGAATTGTGCCTGTGTTATTTTAATGAGAATACTGATTATAAATTTTGAATCTAATAACCTAGTTACAAATTAACCTACGCTTTTTACTTGGGAATAATTAATAGAAAATAAAAATACTATTGGATAGCAATTCAAATAAATAAGTATAATATATGAATGAAAAACGTGGAATTAATTAAAAATTAGCTGGAGTGTCTCCACTCAACTATCTCGCAATTTGAATGGGATTAAATAACATAATATATTATATTTAAATTAAATTTAATTAATTATAAATTATAAATTATAAATTAAAATTAATAAATAATATTTATTAAACCAGCGCATGTTTGGCTCTTTGTTGATGGCACCACGTCACGTGTTGGTGCGTGAGATTTGCAATGTTAAAAAATTAATTCTGGTACTTTCAGCTATTCAATCAAATTCTGAAATTCTATATATAGCAGTTTTATACAATTTTTAATCATGTGAAAAATTATCAAACATATATCTTTATTTTTACGGTCACTTTAGTGGAAAAAAAATCAAAACGTTGTAGGTAATGACCCTCTTCCGGTTGAGCTACATTTCTCAAAAGTTGATAGAAAACTAGGAATTTTGAATAATGCCCATGTACCAAATTTCATGATTCTAGCTCAAACCGTTTTTGCGTAATCTTGTCTACATACATACACACACACAAACAGACATTTTTCTCAACCTTAGTGAAAATGATTCAGGAACCTTCAAAACGTATAAAACATCAAAATCTCGACATCGAAAAGTATCGTGATCGCAATACTATCTCTGGCCAGATAGTAAAAAACGTAATAGTGGGGTATGCAAATGATTAGCGTTTGTGAAAGTGAGACGTAAGACTTGATTTCCCCTCAAGAGATCCCAAGGATTGACCACCGGGGGAGGGGGGGGCTTACCAGTCTTCCCCAACGACCCTGTTATAAGGCATAGGAAGAACATAAAAGTGATGCAATCAGAGGGTCAGTTTAAATAATAACAAAAAGAAATTGGAATGCAGGTAAAACGTTGCATGGCTTATGGTTAGAGGCAGAAGGTGGATCATTGACCTCCAGAATTTTTTTGCAAAAAATAAATGCATACCTCTCTAGAACATAGTTGATCTATTATTAACTGATATAATTCATCAAATTACATTCATATTACCACCAAATATATTCTTATCGTACCAATTTATAACAAAATAATATTTATTGTACTTTATTTAAAAAAAAATTGTTTTTCGTTTAATAAATAAAAACCTCACATAAAATCATGAGAGATATATCTCCATATAATTTTAATTAAATTAATTTTAATCACATTAATCAAGTATTTAATTATATTTTGAATTTTACAATATTAAGTTGAAATATACTTCATCTCTATATTGAAACAATCTTAATTATTTATTGATAATGAAGATGAAGACTAAATCTATTTATTTTTTTTTTTTTGATGTTTTTGATTTTGACTGAATTTATTTATTTTATTCATACATTTTTATTATTATAATTTAATATTTATTTATTTATCGATTGATAAAGAATATTTTTTTTTTAAATTTAATTCTTATTACTTTATAATTAATTTTTATTAAATGCTTATCAAAGAGCCAGTTCTTTTGTGAATATTTTATAATGAATAATCACATAAATATACGAATTATAAATAAGTGAATTGGGTAGTTAACAGTAAATATAAAAAAAATCATATTCTTATCAATAAATATATATTAGATTATTATTTAAGATCAGTGACCATTTATTAAACTAGGGTCTGAAATTTTGAATAATATTTTGAAAATTAGTAAAAAAAAAAAAAAAAACAAATAATAAATCATTATATTAAATAGATTTTTGAGTAATATTATAATTTATATTGCTAACATTACAGGATCAAGTGATTTTTATATTATTTTTTCAATGAAAATCCAAATTAAATACAAATAATGTTGTCCTTTATCAAATGGTACAATTAAAATAATTACTACCTTTTAGATATATTAAGAAAAATAAATTTCTTTTTGTTTATAGTTATTATTAAAATTTGATTATTTTTTTTCTTTCCTTTTCGCATGTCTTGCTCACCAAATATCGAAAATTGTATTATTTAATTGTAATTTAGAAAGAAAAAAAACAATACAAATAATAAATTTCAAATATATATAAAATGAAAGAATGAATATTGATATGAAAATAAATAAAATCTAATCTAATAAAATATAATTGTATTGATTTCTGATAAAACATATCCTATTGGAGGTAATCTTTTGTTTTTAATGGGGCATCTATAAATTCAATTGCATTTATGCATTAAGGAGTGGAATGGCATGAATGAATGAATGAATCCAATGTCGGGTTTAATACGAACCGAGTTCTGCGTAGCAGAGAGCGCCGATCATCGAGAGACATCCTGACAGGAGCCAGACGATAAGCGCAAGTCCGACAGATCCTGTATAGGTGAGCACACCTTTTGGCGAAACGAAAATCCCAGCGCCGATGATCACCCCAACGATGATTGCTACACCATTAAACAGGCCAAGTTCTTTTTTCAATTTCACCGAACTGGAACCACCAGCCGAACTTGAATCCAACGTTTGACTCTCACTCATTTTGCTGTTTTTTTTTTTGTTTTTGTTTTTTTTTTTTAATAAAAAATAAACTAATAAATAAAAGAAAAAGAAAGAATTATATATCTATAAATAATTATATAATATATGTAATTATTTTTTTTCCCACGACAGATAATACTAAAAACGATTGAAATGATGAATGGGAACGTTTCGTAAAGGATTAAAGTTGCAAGTCGACATTGCAATTGAGGACCACGTGGTTTGCTTGCTGGCTGTCTGCCTGGCTAAGTAGAGTTAGTGAATGCCAACCGGGCCCAGGGGGGGCACACATCAACTGACGCCGGTTTCCCTTCATATTTCACGCGACAAACGAACCTTGCCGAAGTTATCCGAAAACATTACCGGAAGTGGCAAACCCCCACCCTTTGCTTATCACTCACCCTCTCCAATCTATCTATATCTAAATTGCATTCATACACAGATACAATGAAACTACCTGTTTTCTTGTTATTCTTCTTATTTTTGCATTTTCTTAATTAAACCATAAATATATATATATATATATATATATATAAACAATTATTTATTTATTTATAAAAGGATTGATTTTAATCAGAAAAAATTTTATAAAATTATAAATAAATTCATCCAATAGATAGTTAAAAAAAACTTTAATGATAATGGAATTTTTCTTAAAATAAATAATTATTATAATAACATCAATAAATATTAATTTAGTTTTTTATTTATCATTGAATAATTTTTAGAAATTATTTTATCTTTTATTGATTTTAAATACTTTTATAACACATCTATTATTTATCTATTCAATTATTTTATCAAAATGATAACTTAAAATGAGATTTTTGTGCTTATTACAAAATTACATGTAAGTATATACGTGTAAGTATATACCATCACCCCACATTTTTTTTTTAAAGTTCTTCAATTACAAAATATAAGAAAGAATAGTGAAAAAAATGTAAGATTGTAATAAACCTTCATTTAAAAGGACGATATTTTTTAAAGGTATTTTTTTTAATTAATAAATTCTTAAATGTCTTTTTTTATATACCAGATAAATTTTTGCACTTTATATACATTTTTAGAAATATTAAATACTATTTTAATATATATAATATTTGTATATATATTTTAATCAGAGACATTGAGTGAAATATCTTTTTTGTAGCTTTAGTTTATGCAACCATCATTTACGCTTTGCATATATAAGATAGGAGTGCATATATTAAAGGGGAAATGAAAGCATATTAATAAATATAATATACTATATATATTTATATTTATTTTCAAACATTCAAACATTTCAACTTTTTGAGTATTTATGTGTAGTTTCCTTGTAATTTCCCACAAGCCCCCAAACTGCCTGCGTCATATCACCACCCCTGTCAGGGATATGACGTAAAAGATGAATTTTTTATTTTTATAAATCTAAATAGTTCTTATTTTATGATTAAAACTGTAAATTATGCTATAAGTACCTAATAGTCTTAGTTACTACTAACACCAATCATAATTGGTATTAAGAGTAGCGGGTGGACCCTCTCTATGATCCTGATAGAGAGAGATAGGTCCACTTCAGGGAAGCAACCCTGCTCACGCAAGCCACGACTTTTCCTCGCCTTCCATTGAGGAAGTCGCGTCCCAAACCCTAAAAAGTCCTATCTATTCAATATTAAAATCCTTCTCATATACTCCAGTCCTTTCGCCAACCCGTCGATCCAACAACCCCCTAATCATTCAATAGTGAATCCTAAATTAGCAAAAGGATAGACGAATCTGGAAACATTTAGGGGAGGCCTACATCCGAAAATGAATATGTAAATAGGCTTAAAAAACTATATTTAATATCTAAAAAAAACTTTAAATGACAATTTTCTTTGAAAGGTAAGAATACGACACCGTTTTAAAATTAGGTCTCTACAAAACATTATAAGTACGAAATAATAATAAATAAAAAATAAATTAATAATAATAGTATTTCATTAAAACTAATAATTATGAGAGTCTTCAAATTCATATTTTGAACATTGCCATAGAAAGTATTAATTTATAAGGTAAGGCCTTTTACGTAATAAAAGTGACTTTATTAAACTTTTTTTTGATTTCTCTAGCAGTTAAGTTTCATAAATCTTATGAAATAAAAATTTAATTTCTTTTATTAGTAAATGTATATTTTTTATAATTAATATATATAAAATTAAAATACTCTTGAAAGCGAGACTCTTAAACAAAATTAATAAAAGAGCATTAAAAATTTAGATAATATCAATAGAATGTATTTTTTAAGTGATTTAATAATTTATTGAACACTGATTATAAAACAAAATATTAAAATTTTAAGAATTTAAACTCTTCTTTTAAAAAAAAGTATACCTTAATACAGTTTATTTTCATTTTTAGTGCAAATACAATCTTAATCGAAGGTTTGCACATATTAATTTATTAAAAATTATCGAAAATCGAGTTTACTTAAAAAGTGGTTGGAAAGATTTATATTTCAGCCATTTTGAAATCTTTTTCATTATTGTTATTTTATAGTTATTTCAATTGAATTGAGATAGATGGCAAAGTAATATAGATTAACCATTAACCTAAGAAAAATACTTTTTAAATATTAAATAAATCACAAAAGAGGGAATATATGTAGTATGGTAAATATGAAAAATATGCACAACATATAAATATTATAAATATTATATAAATAATAAAAATGAATATAGTATGGTAAATATGAAAAATATGCATATATATATATATATGTTAATTACTTAAAATGCGCACCTTGAGATTAATAAACGGTATTATTTTCAAATGAAATTAAATAAATGAGTTTAATATTGTCTTTTGAAAAATTTCAAAACACAATGTTTGTTATTGTTTTCTTTATTTTTAAATATTTTAATTAAAAATAATAATAAATCAATATAATTATTTCTAAATTAATTTTTAATTAAAACATAATTTAACACAAACACAATTTAAAATTTTAATAAAATATATATTAAGAGTTTAATAAAGCGTTTCGCCTCTTGAGAAATTACTTATTTAATAAATTAAATTAATACTAAAGAATATTTATCTTTACCCGATGTTACTTATTTTAATCAGAAATTGGTTTATGAGTAAATAATTGAAAAAAAATTAATAATGAGATTGCATTGAAATTTTTTTATTAAAATTTTGCATCACCCACAAGTTCTTGTTGACTCTTATAAAAGTTAATTTTATTTAATAAATTTTATAAATCTATCTATCTCTGTGGCTATACTGAACTCGAAAGTTCTTGGCCGCAGCAACCACACTTCTCCAAGTATCCCTATTCTAAGCCACAACCTTCCAATCCTTACCCTCTCACGTCACTTCCTACATCGTTCATCCACCGCGTCTTTGGTCTTCCAAGCGGACGTTTCCCACTCGGTCTCCCCACCAATATATTTTTCGCCATTCTTTCCTCTCCCATTCTAGCCACGTGTCCTCCCCATTGCAGCCTTCTAGATTTTATAATACTATGTCTGGAGGTGCATAGAGATCATGCAATTCCTCGCTATGCAGTCTCCGCCATTTCCCGGTGACCTCATCTTTCTTTGGCCCATAAATGCTGCGAAGAATCCTATTCTCAAATACCATAAATCTACTCTATAAATTTTATAAATTAATTTTATTTAATAAATCAAATTAATACCAAAGAATATTTATCTTTTTCTGATATAACTTATTTTAATCATAAAATGGTTTATGAGTGAATAGTTTAAAAAAAATTAATAATGAGATGGTATTGAAATTTTTTTATTAAAATTTTCTTGACTCTAATAAAAGTTAATTTTGTGTTTGTGAATTATATTTTATTTGGTTTAAATACAATGTAAATCCTCAAAATATTGTTTGTTTAATGAAATTTCTATAATTAAAATCTCAATTCAACCACTTTTATTGGACATTAATAATTATTTTTATAAAAGGTTACCTACTTTATGTATTGGCTAAAACGTCCGCGAAAAAATATTGTTTGTGTAATAATATATGTCTCAAAAAGACTCAAAATCAGTCCTAGACGTGGGTAAACTGACTATTTTAAGATAAATGTAAGTTGAGTCATAGCACTATAATATTTTTCAGCTTCACTTGGCGTTTGTCTGTCCCGGTATCTGTTCGCTCTTTTGAAATCGATTTTTCATTGACTTTTTTAATCTTAAATTTCCAAAAAAATAATTTACTTTTCTTTATAAAAATGCGAGTTTTAAGATATATTAATATACGGTAACAATAAATGATAATAATAAAATTAATACCTATTTTTAGCTAATAATATGAGTTATTCTTTCTGGAACTGATTTTATTGTATTTATTTATTATATTACCGTTTCAGGAATGTTGCATCCCAGATAATAAATAGGTACTATATAGTATTAGTGTTGTTTCCTTTCAAAAATAATCAAATTTCATTATTAATTTTGAAAAATTTAAAATTAAGATTAAAAAGGAAAAATAATTTTCAATTTTGTATAATCTTACATGTGTATGAAATTAAATCTTATTTATCTTTTCATTCTATTGATTATAATTATTTATTTCTTATATTCTATTTAATTATATATTATTAGTTATAAATATATTATTTTCTTTATTTTCTTGAATGAAAATATTGACACTAGCACCAGATATTTAAATAAATCTCTTTCAATAGCAAAATCTTTTAAAACAAAGGCATCAGGCATTACAGGGTCAAAGTATCAGTAATGAACTTAGTAAAAATTATTTTTAAATATAAAAAATATCTAAATAGGTTTAACCAGAATAAATGAAATTCATAAAATGACCTTCATTTTGATTATATAATAATTCTATATTTATTTATATTATATATTGTATATTAAAATAAAGATAATATTTAATGATTCTCTTTAATTCTTATCTGAGCTTGAAAAAGATAATATAATTGAAAATTATAACATTATTTAATTTATATTACATTTTAACTATCTTTGAGTTAATGCATATATATCAAATTTCATAAGAGTTTTTAATAATAATACATAGATTCATTTTTATCATAGATCTATTTATTTTATATCATTATTATTAAATTTGTACTTGGGACTTTTGGGTCACTGTGATTTCTTTTGTTTTCAAACCTTTTATAATTTTTAATGATATAACCCATTTTAGTTTAATCTTTATTTAACTTGATAGGATGAAAAATTAAATTTATTTTTTTCTATACCCTTTCATTTGTTAAAATAGATTTAAATTGAGATCTAATGAAAATCTTTAATTCAAGATCTTCTGGTTCTCAATCAATTCTATTTCTATGAAATTTAGGATATACTCTTTATACGAAAATTTAATTATTTGTTTTTTTTATTAAATTTTTATTTCACATTTTTTAAAATAGAATACATATAAAAGGAAATGACTTTTTATTGGGTTGGGGAATAAGTTCGTGCGTTTTTTTTTTTCAAAGAGCTTTATTTAAACAAAGAACAATAATTAAAACAATAAATTAAACAATTATGTATTTGATGTTCAACCTAATATATTAAGATTAATTATATAAATGAAGGAGCTGTGGGCTGGGGGGAGATCGGTTCGGTGTCTAGGGGTAAATTTTCTTGAGAGCCACAGGAAAACTTCTTGGGGCTTTTATTTAACAACAGTAAGGGTCGATTGGGACTCGAAGGAAAAATAGTTCTTAATACGCAAATCACACATACCCAACTGCGTATGTAAAATTTTAAATTTTTTTATAATTGACATAATATCATTTTCTTTATAGAAAATAAAATAATAATTGGATATATATTTATTCCGATGAAAAGAAGTAAAAAATCTGTAGCTACTTTATATACTTATTGTTTCTGATCTATTAAATATTATGCCTAATAAATAGTTTTATTTCATTTACCTGAAAATTACCTTTGATTTCGAAAAATTATTTAGGGGTCGAAAATCAAAAAAGTTTGGCGACCCCTGCACTAGATCGATCTAAAGGCCCTGCTTAGGGATGTTTCCACCCCGATGTCACCAAGTCTTTCGGGCACAAATTTCACTTCCCACATATATACTTAATATGATATTAATAATAAACAATCAAAATATTATAAGCGATTTAGGATTCATTTATTATAGTAGAGGAATAAAAAAATGATAATGAAATCAATATAATAGGAAAGTTTAAATTTCCACATTTTATTCTTATTTATAATTTCTACCTCTTATTTATTTTGATATAAATTTAAAATATGAAAAATATTTCCATTCTAACAAAAGATTATTTAATAATTTCTAATTTATTCTTTTAGTCTCGTGTTTGATGTCCCTTTTCCAATTAATATAAGTGTACGAAACCTGTTATGCTTTTGATTTTTAAAGACTCTAGAAAATCAAACATTTTATTCATAGTATAAGAACTGGATCTCGTTAGGTCTACGCACTGAAAAGGAAAAGGCAAGCGGGTATGGTCCTTGTCAGGTTACCGGTCTGGAACATTCCGTTTTCTTTTTTCTTTTTATCTCTCTCTCTTTTCAACTTCTCTCTTCCTCCCTCAAAGGTTTATTAAAATAATAGAACTTGATCTCGAAAATAGGAAGGTGGACCCACTCGCCTATTTGAAAAAATAGATAAAAATTATGCAATTTTTTTTATACATTTTCATTTTAATTAATATTTTAAAATTATCCTGCACCTGAATAGAAAGGTGTGAATGAAGAATACTATATATCTAGGATTGCATGGTAAGGAAAGTAAAAACATTTAACATTTAAGAATTTAGTAAAAATAACAAATTCATTTAAAAATGTATTCATTTATTATATTTCACAGAAATATTATGAACTATAAATTATAAATAATAAATCTAAAATAACTTAAAAATCAAGCAAAAAAGAAAAACAATAATCAAATAGAAATATTTGTAAAATGGAATTTATGATAGAAGTCTGAATATTTACTTTATTATTCATATTTATATTAATTTACCCAGAGACAAATACAATATTATTTGTAAAATATAATAAAATTAAGGTTTATCACATAAATTGATAAATTTAATTTTTATGTATAATTTTATTTAAAAACTGTATGAGTATATATATATATATATATATATATATGTGTTATTTTATTTTTTACTCTTAGAATAATTACATATATACAAATATGGAAAAATAATTTGATACTATATTTTTAATTAATTATATAAATTTAAAAAAATGAAATAATAGAAAATGGTTTTATACAAAGTTGATCCACATTAATGAGTATTTTATTAAAATTACTTGCAAAAAAAAAATTGTAAAATAATGCAACGTAATATAAGCAGGTATGAAGGAAAAATATTTAAGAACATAAAAAATAAAAAAGGTTATTTGAAAATTGGATATTATTATTAAAACATTTAATAATAAATTAAATTTCATATCTTTTGGTTTTAAATAGGAGATTAATAATTATCATTGATCACAGATGATATATATTCCTTCATTTCTTCCAAAAATATGCTACAACAGTTTTTTTTTTTATTAAACTCGGTATAATATTATAAAGATGATATTACTATAAACATTTTCAAGTGTATTAGTAGCTACATTGTCCAAAAATTATGCTGATTAATTGAATTAATAGTATTCATTTTATGTCCATAAATAATAAATAATAAATAACAAATAATAAATAATAAAAATAAATATAATAAATATAAAATTTCACATAAAGAAATTTTTGAAATGATTGTTTTGGAATGATATCAAAAAGTAAAAACAAAAAAAAATGTTTTTCTTATAAATAATCACATCTTTAATATTAAATTTATCTTTTAAAATAATTATATATATATATATATATATATATGTGTCAGAAAATATATATATGTCAGAGAATTGAAAAAAGATTAATCATTTAAAAACAACTTGAAGGTATGGATTGTTCATTGATTAGGGTTGATTATATTTATTATGATTTATATTATACACTAAAGTTTATATGTTTATATTATTCTTCGCTAATAATATAGAAAATCTTTTTTATTATACAAGAATTTGTTTTGAGTATCACAGATTTAGAAATGGTTCTAACTTTATTAGTCCTTAATAATCATCATAGTCTCCACCATCACTATCGTACATTGAATCACCATTATTCCTATGAAGCATCTGTGCCAGAGAGAGAGTTTCTTCAGCAGCTGGATCTTCTTCCAAAAAGTCATCTTCCAAACCCTCAGATTCATAACCAGCCATTGAGGCTTCTTTCTCTGGTTGAACAACTTCTTCAACTTTTTTATCATTTTTATCTAAAATCTTATCATCATTAGGTTTTTCAATTTTCATTCCTATATTTGAAACTTTTTCTTTCTCAGCTTTTATATCTAAATTTCGTAAAACATCATAATTAATTTTGCTAGATAATTTTTTTTCCTGAAGCATTTTTTCAATTGCCTCACCGGCTGTATTAGCAACTGATCCATTAGTTTTGGTTTTCTTGCACGATTTTCTTTTTTTCTTCTCAGGCTTACCTTCTTCTTTTTCCCTAGCCGCTTTTTCTGCCTTTTCCTTTTGTTCTTTTAAATATTCAGCATTAACTCGAGTCCATAAATTTGCTTTATAATCAGCTTCCACTTCAGTCATAATATAGGAACTGATTTCATCATCGTCAATATCATCGAAATCATCAGGATTTAAACTGGTGGCTGTAGATTCCGGTTCCTCTTTTTCTTCTAATTCCTTTTTTGACTTCTGTTTTATTTCCATATATTCATTAATGGTACGGGCCAAACCAAAACTTTCGATATTTGGCCCCAGACCCACTTGACTGGTTGACGCTTCCTCTTCACAATTTTCAGGAACAAATTCACTGATAATATTCATTGTCGATTCACTTATGAATTCCTCTGTATCAACTGATTCTTGATTCACCATTAATGAATTACGTTTTCTTTTTGTTGTTGACCGAATAACACGATCCTCAAGTTGTCTTTCAATTTCATTTCGAAGTTCTGAGAATTGTCCACCTAGAAGTTCTTCATCAATTTTTTGCAACTTCTCTTTATCTTGATTACGTGCAGCACGAAATGATGGAGGATCTTGTTCCTCTTCAAGATCCACAGTCATGAATTCGTCTAAAGTTAAAGCTGATGAGGGTGTTTCACCAAATTCTAACATTCGTTTCTTTAAAGTCGATTCATGAACTTTTACAATTTTAATAATATCACCTACAGTGCGATTGAAATCGTGTAATCGTGCAGCAATTAATAAAGCAGCGCCACATAATCCTGACGGTCGACGTCCAGAATGGATTGAATCCTTTTTCATCCTCTGAACAAGACGCAAAGCAGTCATTGAAACTTCATGTGTTTTATCACCGAAACCTAAAGAACTACAAAAACGTAAAACATAAAGGCACGGATCCATTGATGGAATATTAATATGAAGTGATTTCGAAATTCTTAAATAAGTTCGGCCTAATTCATAAACAGACACTTGTAGAGTATCACTTAAGTCAATAAGCATATGGGATGTTCCTTCTGTTCTGCATGTTATATAGACACAAGCGCCGATAACATGAAGATGTTTTCTTCCTCGAGTCATCTGCCTACCAAGAGCTAATTTATAAATATTGAATGCAATATCTATACACTGACTATTTAAACTTAATTGATGTGCTAGATTGGTGATAGATCTTCGAGCATTTAATAAAGTTATTTCCCGAGATTCTTTACCAATCCCAGAATGGAATGATGTACCGAAACCTTGAACGCCTGTTGAATCTGCAGAAACAAATTTTCCAAGAGCACTAGTACCACCACGAGCATTTTCTTCATATTGGATCTCGGAAACAATTACAGAATCTTCAAGGACAGTACCACATTTTGTGCAAATAGCATCGCCTCTTGCCGGATCTACTTCAATTTCAGTACAACCACAGGCAGTACATTTCCCATTCGCCATTTCGATCGATTTAAGTCGTTCACTAAAATTAATTAAAAAACAATTATTTAACATATTGAACTCTTGGCTTAATTGTTAAAAGATTTTTCAAATTAAATTAACTTATTATATTAAATAAGTGTGGAATTTCATAAATAATGAATAATTAAAGAGATATTACTTATTAATTTTCTTGTCTGTTATCTTGATTGTGATCTTTTCAACTAGTTAAGATAAGTAATTAGGATAAATAAACGATTTTAATACTTATATAAGTTTATAATAATATTTAAATTAATATTAAATATTTATATTCTAATTATTTAAGATGTTATTTAAGATTTCTTAAATTCAAGACTGTGGCTAATTGTCTATTGTTCTGGTTAGCAGAATTCATGGAAGTATTGAATTTTGTTCATTTTTAGAATCTAATATAATAATTCATAAACAAAATAAATGATGAAATATTTATTAAAACTCTCAATAATATTAAATTAAAAAATACCTGATTATTAATGAAAAAATTAGACTTATATTTAAATTATTAAATTCAAATATTTTGATTATACTATGATAAATGATTTGAATTATTTTTTCATAAAAAATGAATAAATTTTGAAAATTTTAATTGTTATAATTTAAATGTTAACAAAAATTTACCAGATAATTTAAAGAAAATATTAGGAATCCCAGATTGACTTCTTAAACTATTTAATTAGATAAGATCACATTATTCAATGATAAAATAAATAATTAAATCAACATTTAATGTAATTTTTATTAAATAAGAAAATAAATTCATTATTTTTTCTTTATAATAATTTTAACATAAATATTAAAATTTTAAATGTATGAATTACGAAATGATAAATCAATTAAAATAAGTAATTATAACAAATAAATTGTATTATGTTTAATTCATACATTGATTAATTTAAATATGTTTAAATAATAGATAATCCTAATCATAAATAAGTAGTTTAATATTATTTTACTAAATATTTAAATATATAAACGTATGGAAGAATTTTTAAAACATAAATAATATATAATAATATAATTACCATAAATTTAAAAAATTGCCAGAATATAACTTATGAAAATTGCAGTAATATAAAAGATATTAAATAAGTTAATATGATATAGGTTAGATCATGATGTTATTCCAATGAGTTAATAAAATATGTCTTTTCTATATCCTCTGCATAGATTAAATGAGCAAGCAGACGAGCAGACAATAACTATGCGTGCGAGTGAGTGATATTGGTTAGAAAATCAACCACCACAAGTGAAAAGAAGATGGCACTGATGTATAATCCATAAGGGAATTTCAAATTTTCTTTGGAACATTATTTTTTTTATATATAGGAATAAAAGTTATAAGTAAATCATTTTTATTATTATCTCTATTATAAGGTTTTGTTATGAAATTCATAGTAATCAAATCTTGACAGTTTTCTATATTTTGTATTTATATATTTTAATTAATGTTAAAACACTAAATTAGTAGAATTTAAATTATTTTTTTTTTTTAATGAAGGGGTAAATTTTCTTAATATTTATTTATTTATTTTTATATTATGATTTAAATTTGGATGAAAATTTAAATTCTAGTTCAGAGAAACAAAAAAATTTAGTTGATGCGACTTCTTTTAAAAAGATTTTCCGCAATGATTTCAACCTTTAATTTTAAGTAATCATATTTTTTTTTTCAAATTCCACACAAATGAATTTATATCTTATTCAGCCATGATAATTGTAAATTAAAAGAAATATATTTTTCTATTTAATTTTTTTGTTAATTATAAATATATATTTATGTTGTTAAAACCGAAAAAATGGAGCTTTGCCAAAATAAATACTGTTCCTTGTATAATACAAACCCCCCGTTGTATATTGATAGATATTAATTTATACCAGGGATTGCCAAATTGGTCCAGGTTGACCCCTTGGGGTCTATGGAGCTTTGGATAGGGCCGACAGAAACTGAAGGGGGCTATTGAGAGTCGATAGTGAAATTTCCTCTTTCAATTATTATAAAAAAATTAGGTTTTCTTTACAAAACAAAAACTAAACAAAAAAATAAATAGTAATAATTGCCAACGGGTCTTGCTAAATCTAGATAGTAGTAGTATTTATTAGAGTTAAATTTATTACACTTTTATATAATTTTATAATCGTTCATTTAATTAAGGCATTTTTTAAGAAATTTCTTATTAGAATTTTTGTTTGAAACTAAAATAGTTTTTTTTTTTGAGTGAGTAAATTTTTTTGTAAATTAATCTTTTCCAATAATTTTTATATAATGCAATATTTTATAATATTTATTAGCTATATTATCAAATGCAAAAGTTGTGAAATTGATTATTAATCCAAATTTAAACCTGATATCAAAAACATTATCAAAAAATATCAGACTCAACCGTCACATTAATTTTATATTAATAATTCCTATTAACCATTTATGAAATTATTAATTTATAAAATATTGAATTATAACTTTTGTATATATAATCTTCTAATACGGATGCCATAAAAATGTTTATTTTTGATGTAAAATTGTTTAAAATATACTCTAGTAAATGCTCATAGTTCTATATGTTAAACTTTATTAATTAATATACTTATACTGCATCAAAAAATGGGGAAAAGAAACTTTAAAAAGGCTGGGAAAGCCTTATCTATACTATTAATGGGTATGATATATGAAATGAAATAAAACCAATATTAATAATTTGATAATAACAATTTTTATTTATAACGGAATTTTGTAAATTAAACCACATATTGATATTTGTTATTGTCAATATCAATATGTGATATTTGTTATTGTCAATATCAATATGTGGTTTAATTTACAAAATTCCGTTATAAATAAAAACAACCACCAAAGTTTTAATAATTTAATATCTACAAACAATTTTTATGTTGGTTTATAAAGGGTGTCCCAAAATTAACGCAAGATTTGAATTTGCCGCCATTTATGCATAAAAACAAAATAAATCGACAGTTGACAGTTTAGGGTTAGTAACAGTTAGTAAATGGTAAAAATGAAGCGTTACGCAATAGAACAACGTGTCTTCATTGTTGACCAATATTTCAAAAATAATGAATGCTTGGCGGCCGTAGTTCGGAAATTTCATACAAAATATGGTCGGAATAGTGTTTTAACTTCGTCAACTGTGAAGCGATTAATTGAAAAATTCCGAGAGACAGGATCCGTGGGAGACGCCAAACACACTGGTCGTCCAAAAACAAGCCGTTCAAATGTCAATATAGAGGCAGTGCGTGCGAGTGTCGGTGACAATCCAGGAACCTCAATTCGGCGTCGTGGACAAGAATTGCAAATTTCAAGAAGCTCTCTACAGCGTATACTCACTAAAGATCTGTCTCCATGCTTACAAAATTCAATTAACACAACTACTGAAGCCCAATGACCATGCACAGCGAAGAGAGTTTGTTGAATGGATTACTGAGCAACAACAAATGAATGCTGATTTTTCGAGCAAACTCATCCTAAGCGACGAAGCACATTTTCACCTTGATGGCTTTGTTAATCGCCAAAATTGCCGCTTTTGGGGTTCTGAAAATCCACATGTGATTGTCGAAAAACAAATGCATCCGCAACGTGTCACAGTTTGGTGTGCATTTTGGGCTGGAGGCATAATTGGACCATACTTTTTTGAAAATGAGGCTGGTCAAGCAGTGACTGTTACTTCTGCTCGATATCGCGACATGATAACACGGTTCTTTTTGCCGAAATTGGATGATATTGATGTGGCTAATATGTGGTTTCAACAAGACGGTGCCACATGCCAGACAGCCCGTGAAACACTTCAATTACTGCATGAGACATTTCCAGGTCGTGTACTCTCTCGTTTCGGTGATCAGAATTGGCCCCCTAGATCGTGTGATTTAACACCATTAGATTTCTTTTTATGGGGATATCTAAAATCACAGGTCTACGTCAATAAGCCCACAACTACGCGTGCATTAAAGGAGGAGATTCAACGTTGCATCAACGAAATTCAGCCACATTTATGCAGAACGGTCATGGAAAATTTCGACAAACGAGTGCGTATGTGTATGCAAAGAGGCGGAGGCCATTTGCCCGATGTGTTATTCCATAAATAACCCTATCCTATGTACTTTATGAATCATTAAAAAAATTACAATCAAAAGACTAAAAACTGTGTTTTCTATTTAATTCAAATCTTGCGTTAATTTTGGGACACCCGTTATAATAGTACATAATAACATTATATCAATTTATTAATCTCTATAAATTTTTAAAGATGTTTATTTTTCTTTATAAGAATTTAAGGCCCCTAATATTTTTAAAATTAAATTAAAAGTAAAATTAATAAATCAAATGTATATATTTATATGTATGTATTTGTAATTATAAAATTAAATCAAAATTTTCACTATTTATACATTTTATATAAATAGTTTATGGGTTTGACTTAAAATAAGTTTTGTACCAATATTAAAAATCATGAGATCAATTTTTTTTTAAATCAAAGATTTAATAAATTATAAACAAAAGATGGACGGATATTAAATATACAATTTTAAAATAAACGATTCAGTTTAAAATTTATTTTTGGTCAATAAATAAAATAGGGGCTATATGTGTAGAATTATAAAGAATTTATAATGCAAATGTTGACTAAGAAAGTGTAAATAATTGAATCTCTTTCAATTATCTTATATTCAAAATACTTAAATATAAAATAATATTAAAAATTTCAAGTTAAGTTCACTATAATTAAAATAAATATACATTAAAACAATTTTTCCCAATTCTGAAATTTTTTCAATAACTTAATATATTTTCTTTTCTTCATGTGAAATATTATCACAGATATTTAAATAAAATTCTGTATTAAATAAATAATAATTAATAAATAAAAGAGATTCAATTTATTTATATAATAAACACAGCCTATTTACATGTCTAGTTATTTTATATTGAAAAGCAGAATATTGAATCTTCTAAATTTAATATTATAATAATAAAATTTATTAATTTATCAAAATTAGATAAATCGATATAATTTATAAATAACAATGTCTTCAGAGAAATTTAGGATTAAATTGAAATAGTAGTAAATCAAAAATAACACATTCTTATAAATTAGAAAAGACTAGTGAGAATAATCATAAATAGTTAACTTAAAAAATTAATTAACAAGAAATAATTGACTAGAAAGTTTTCATTTATATTTAACAAAATGAATTGTTTAATGTAAATAAAAACTTTTGTCATAATATATTGTGAACATTTGAGCAGAAAAAAGTTAATGGAGAGGAGAATCTATAAAACTTGGTTTTACAAAATTACAATATATTAATTTCATTTGCTTATAGAGAATAATAAATATTTATATAGGCCAAAGATAAAATTATTTAATTTATCAATAATCAAAAAGTGAATGAAATAAATGAAAATTATAAAGTTACAAATTAATAATTTTGTAAAATCTAGTAGGATGATTATAAATTTTCCTTAATATTCAAACAAACGGAGCTCTGGTTAGATTAAATTTATATTTGAACTTATAAATATTAAAAAATAACTAATGGATTAAAATCAGAACCATATTAAATAGAATTTTAAGATGAATCTGGCTATGCGTATCTTTTGAAATAATATAATCTGTATTCAAATATATCAAATAAAACTAAAAGGTTACGACTAGAAATAAAATCAACAAATCATTTTTTTAAATATAAATAAAAATTGCAAAATTGTGCGTTTATATAATAAATGTTAAAATTTTTGTTAAATTAAATAAATTAAAAGATATATATATATATATATATTTGAGAATTTAAATAAAACTAAAAATATTGATCTGGAAGCATTTTTAAAACCTCATTAAATTATTTTAATTTAAATTTTTTATGATAAAACAAACAACAAAAATGACTAAATAATTAACTAAAGGATTTCTTCAAATTCATGAAAATTACAAAAATTCTTACATATATTTTGTAATTAAATAAATTTAAATTCAAACTCGAAATTCTGATGTTTGAAACTTAAAATACACAATAATTAATGACAATATGAAGAGAAGATCTTAAGATATTCTAATATCAAGTTCATATATGTAATTACTAAAAAACAAGCATACATATTCTATAAAACGTTCTTTAAAAATATTTTAAAAATTTCAAGTTTTTTAAATTTTATTTAACTTAATAATGTTTTAAAAAGCAAAAAATTTTTGAAATATTGAAAAAATCTTCCAAATCAATAGTTAATGTAAGATTAAACATTTATTATTAAAAAATTATTTTTTTTTATAATATAATAACAAATTATCTTAATTTCAATAAATATTTAAAATAAAATGTAAAAAAGATGACTAAATTGGATTCAAACTTTCAAGACTAAATAAATGTGAAATTTAGAATTAATTTTGAATTAATAATCAAATGTGAATAATAAATTATAATTATATTTTTAAATATATTATTGCTTATGAAAATTAAAAATTGAGCAAAAAGCCTGTATATTTTTTCTTTAAGATAATAAATCAATAAATAAATTTGAAATCTAACGTATAAATTAAGACAAGAATCATATCAACCATAGATTTGATTCAGTTGCTGAGTGCATCTTATAAAAGTTGCCCTTCTAGGAAGCTCTTTCAATTTACTTGCACCTGTATAAGAACATGCTGATCGTATACCACCGAGAATATCAAGAATTGTTGACTCCACATCGCCACGATAAGGAACTTCAACCGCTTTTCCTTCACAGGATCTATAGAAAAAGAAATATTACAAAATTTTAAATTAAATTTCTAAATATATAAATGAAATAAATTATTAAACTTAAAATAAATAAAAGTTATTTAGAAAATTATATTTTAATATGATTAAAAATTTTATATTAAGAAGGAAAAGATTCTATGAATGGTACCGACCTGTATTCGGCAACACCGCCTGCATGTTTTTGCATTGCCTCTTTCGATGACATTCCATAAAATAATTTAAATTTTTTATCGCCCTTAGTAATAATTTCCCCTGCGCATTGATCGTGACCGGCAAGCATGCCACCCATCATTACAAAATCAGCTCCGGCACCAAAAGCTTTAGCGACATCCCCAGCACATGTACATCCACCATCCTAAACAAATAGCAATAACTAATGTTTATTATTTTATCTTAAAACATTTAGAATTAAGGACTTAAGAAAGGAGGATGTTTATGGATAATTAAAAGTTTTTGAACAAAATTTCAAAAAAGAAAAAAATCAGTAATACAATTTTATAATTAAATTTCTGATGATGTGATTATAATTAATTATAAAATATCTTCAATCGGATCATTATATGAAGATTAAATAGTTAAATTTAATCAATCTCTTAAACTAGAATAGATATTAAAAATCTATAAATAATGGGTTCAATTTGTAATATTTTAATTAAAGATAATTTTATATATATATATATATATTTATTTATATAAATAATATATTTTTTTGGCCATATATAATTGATAGTTTGCAGGTTGAGAAAGATAGAATAGAAAGTCTTTCATTAAGTTGTTCTTAATTGGGTCTAATTTTAACTAGATTGTAAATAGAGAAAAATATTACTGATATGATGTGCCCTTGAAGGCCGTGAGCGGCGTCTGCGCATTCAATTACTGCACTTAATTGTGGATAACCGACGCCTGTTTTCATTCTTGTGGTACAGACCGATCCAGGGCCGATGCCGACTTTTATTATATCTGCGCCTGATAATATTAATTCCTCCACCATTTCTCCTGTTACTACATTACCAGCCTAAAAATGATAAATTAGAAAAAAAAAGTAACAAAAAAATATTTAAAAAATGGATAAAATAATTTTAATATTATATCTCTTACTATAATTGTGTGTTGCGGATAGGCATTTCGAACTTTTCTCACACATTCAACGAAATATTGTGAATATCCATTAGCAACATCCAAACAAATGAATTTAATTTCAGGAATATTATTAAGTATTTGACAAAGTCGTTCGTAATCTTCATTGGAGGTGCCTGATGTAGCTGCTACATGAGGTAGAATTTGTGGATTTTCTTCAGCAAACTGTTTCCAATCTTCTAATGTATAATATTTATGAATTGTAGTAAATAAACCATGCTAAAGAAAATAAGTAAAGGGAATATTTTTAAATTTTATACACATAAATCTTATAATAGATAAACAATGTAATGAAATGTTAATAATTTTTACTTTGCCAATTGCTTTTGCCATTTCGAAAGTGCCAACTGTGTCCATATTCGAGGCAATTAAAGGAATCCCCTTATATGACTGTTTCGAATTTCTAAATGTAATCTCTCTAAATAAATCAACCTATAATAAGAGAATTTAATAAATATATAAATACCAAGCTATTAAAGAGAGGCTCGATTTTAAAATAGGTCAATGTTAAAAGTCAGTGATTTTAAAATAACTTTACATTTGAGATATTTAATATTTTTTACTTACATCTGATCGGCTACGTAGTGTACTCCTTTTTGGCCGTAAAAGGACATCTTTAAAGTCTAATTTAATATCATTAATAATATTTGGCATTATTATTTAATAAATTCCTGTGTTGGTTTTTTATTAATGTGTCTTGATGATATTGATAGACAATACTTTAAGAATGATCTTGAAAAGAATCGTTCACTGAGTTATAAAGTTCATACTAGAGATTCAAGAGTCCCAAGTTGATGTTAGAAATGGCGCATCAATTTAAATAGTTAATAATTTTATTTAAAAATAGATAATTAATAGAAAAATGGAAACAAAACTAAACTCATCAAAACTTATTAAAAGATAAGAAAATAAAATACATTTTTTTTTGAAATCATTAAAATATTAAAATCTCTTTTTCATTTTTGCAATGTCAATATATTATAGAATGTATTTTTCATTAAATGATTATTTAGTTGAAGGCAAAAGTTCACTTTATTATTATAAATAAATAAAATTTTTATCATATAATATGATTATAATTTTGTTTCTATCTGTTAAGTGAATAATTGATTAATGTTGATGAGATAGTAAGAAAAAAAAGAGGAGAGGCGATAGAAAATTATTGAATAATAATAAATATATAAAATATCGCGCTGTATTTTGAATTAGTAAAAGTCTTAAAATTTAGTAACTAAAAAAATATCTTTTGTTACTAGATTAAGAAATTATTAATTATTTATAAATATAATTTTAACGAATATATTTTCATATGCTAAAAATGAAAAGTAAATTTATGATAGAACTTAAATTTATAAAAGACAGGGTACTTAACTGTTAGCTAATAATGTTATATAATTTTAGAAAGAAAATATTAATAATGAACAATATATCTTTTCCAATATACTGTTTTTATCATGTATATTTCGTGGTATTTAATTCAATAACAAATTATTTTATAAATAAAAGCTCTTATTGTTATAAAAATGGTTTGAATGAAAAATTGATAGTTTAAATAAACCGCGATAAAAATTTAATTGATTCTGCCATCTATATGACATGCCATATTTCCCCAGTATTAAATAGAATAGTATTTTATTATTAATCTAGTAATACTTTAACCAAAGTATTTATAAATTACTTTTTCAATTTAGTTAAAATATGTCATATTTAGTTCTTATTTAACTCTAATTTGCATATATTCTTTTTTACAATTGAATCTGAATTTTAATCAAGTTTGAAAATATTAGAAATTTCATTAAAGGTAATTGCAATTTTTTGTCCTTATTTAATGGACTTTGAATCTTTAATTATTTTTTTTTAAATTATTTTTTCTAGCATTTGAAAAATGACTTCACCAACAAAACCCTGGGAAGTTCCACCAAACTTTCGCCTAGACACAGATATCGAAAAAATATTGTAAATATTTTTTTTATTTATATATTTTACTTTTTTTATATTCAAGTATATTTTTTATTAGCTTTGAATCATTACGTAGTATTGCTTCTATATATTTCGCAAAAACTACATATATATATATATAGTTGATAATTTATTTATATAATTTGAAATACTAACATTTTACAAATATATAATATATTTCAAATTAACATTAATTTAAATAAATATAATTAATTGTCTGTTAATTTTAAATACAAATTAAATCGTTTAAAGGTAATTACTTATTTTACTGAGAAAAACTAATAAATTCTTTTAAGTATCAATTTAATCCACCTAGTAATAACATTTTTCTTATTATTAATTGAAAATAATATACAATTTATAATTTATATATTTATTTTATATTTAATATTAAAGAATGTATAATTTGTAATGATATATAAATGTTTAAAAAAATAACTTAAATTTATTGAAAAAGATAAATATTTAACAATATCTATAGAATAAATATTAATATTTTTCCATTTTCAATTACATATAAAAAATTATTATACTTATAACAAAAAAAAAAAAAATCTTGTAGGTTAATTGATAAATATTTTAAATTTTTTAACTTTGTAATAAATATTATTTTTTGTTATATATAGCAGGGTTGGCCACACTTGGTGATACTTAGAGCCTATTGAAAAATCCAGAAAAATCGAACATGTTTAAGAGCCAAATCGGAAACAAATTTTATTTTTTTTGTTTTTTTAGGGGGGGGGGGTCGTAGTCACAGAAACAAAGATTACGAATACGTGCGCGATTAAAATACCTAATTATATTAATAATAAGTCGTACGCCTTGCATGCAATAGTTCTGCTGTTGCTATTGTAATAAAGTAGATAATAAATAAGATAGATCGTATACATTTTATAACAAAGTTTTTAAAATTTTCAGAAATAACTAAATTTTAAATTTAAATAATTATATTATACGTAAATAAATATGTGTCATAACATAGCCTTTTTCCAGTTTATTATATGTAAATTCTAAATTGTGATAACTTTATATTTTTTTATTGAGCCACAATAAACTCAAAAAGAGCCACATTTGGCTCGCGACCCACGGTTTCGCCAACCTTGATTTATAGAACCATTCAAGAATATATAAATTTATAACTCTAAGAATGAGAAAAAAATCTTCATTTTGCCCAATATAATTTTTATCCTGGTATATAATTTTAAAGGCCTAATTAAATCTTTATTAAAAATTCTATTTAATATTTATGATGTAAAATTTTATACATTAACGAGGAATTGCATTTACTATCATTTTCGAAAATGTATGATATACATAATTTTCCAAATTATATAAATTATATAAGAAATCACAATTATATCGATCAAATATAGAAAGAGTTTTTTTTTTTTATTTAATCAATGATTTCTCTTTTCTTCTATCCTTTTCTTTAAGAAAATATTTATTTTAATTTTTTAATACTTTGTAAATTTCTTACATAATTCTTTTTATATTATCTTTATATATTTATAAAATTTTGATATTACTTAGATTTGATTTTCAAGTCCAATTATCTTTTAGATATAATATAAATAATTTTTATATTATTGTAAATTACAAAAATGATGAATCCGTTTTAGGAATTAATTATTTTTTTCTTAAATTACGAAATTATTACATTGACAATAATTTCTACTATTGAGAGGGATAGTTGAATTATATGGCGTTTAAATCTTTAAATCAATTCTAATCAATTTCGAATATATTGTATGAAATTAAAAAATGATGAATAATTTATTTGGAATTTAGGATTTTTTTTTGCATCAAATAAATAGTATTGCCTAAGAAAAGTAAATAAAGGTTTAATGCGCTTATCATTTTTATCTGATTTTATATTGAAATCTTGAGATTAAAATCTAGAACAAAATCATCAATCATATCACTAATTATAAGAGATCAATAGAGATGGTTATGAGTAAAAATATAAAAATGATCTCTTAATTTTGTGTATCGAAAATGATTAGCATTGAACAGATTATATCTATCATAACTAAAAATAGTATTCACATAAAAGATTAATTAAAATTTAGAAAAGATTAATTAATTAATTTATTTGATTAGATTTTAAGCTTTTTAGGAACTATATTTATTTAAAAGGATATATTTTAAACTTAACTTTTTAGTTAATTGGTTTTAAAGATAATTTGATACATTGATTAAAAGCACCAATTTAATAAATATTCACTTGATATTTTTTATATATTTATTTATCTATCTATCTATATATATATATATATGAATATATTTTTTTTTTTAGAAATTCTTCCTCAATACCAATAGAAGCAGGAGGGCTCCCCATTCGCGTGAATGTATCACCTCATAATTCTCTTCGAAATTCTGTACCCCCAGCTATTCCTGCCCGGCCCGTATTTAATCGTTCTGGATATTCTCCTAATTTCCCCTCATTTAATCGGATGTATAATAGTGGTATGCAAAGATCAATGAATGGTTACGGTTACGGCTCCTATTCTAATTATGGACCAAGTTATGGTAATTATGGAGGATATGGAGGTTATAATGGATCCATGTATCCAGAAAGTCGTTTAGTTCACATGGCAGAAGAGAGTTCGCGGCCTGCATTTGAATCGATCGAATCATTAATACGTGCTTTCGGATCCATCAGTTTCATGCTAGAATCAACTTATGATACAATATATAATTCATTTCGAGCTGTATTGGACGTAGCCGAAAATGTTGGAAGAATGCGTTCAGTTTTTGGGCAAATATTTTCAACATTTGGAATTATACGCGCAATGCAATGGATTTATCGTAAAGCTCTTTATTTGCTTGGTAAGTTACATATATAAATATATGCTATCATTTTTATTTTTCATTGCTTCTTAAACTCTTTTCATCCGCGACCCCATTTATGATTGTGAGTTTCCTGGCGACCACGTATAAATATAAAAGAAAGATACCTATATAAATATTTTCGATGATTTATTTATTAATATAAATATACATACATAATATAAATCTAAATGCGCAAATACACATCTATAATCTAGGTGTGTATTTGTATAATTTCTAGATTCTAGATGTTACAAAATCGTGTATTTAAATATTTGACATTAAAATCTCTCGCGACCCCAGAATTTTGCTACGCGACCCCCTTTGGGGCCGCGACCCATAGTTTAAGAAGGCCTTCTCTAGACCAGTGCTTCTTAAAGTGCAACCCCTTGGATCGTTGTGTATTACCTTTATGGGAGCTCCGAAGAGTCTATGTGTAATAAATAAATAAACATTACTTTTAAACATAAAACAAAACAGAAAATTTGCCATTCAGCTCTACGGACAACACAAATAATGCAATTTAATTTTTTTTATTAATAACCATAATAATGGTTACATACTCTTATTAATTAAAACAATAACCCTGTTTATTTTTTTCCCGCGTTTTTAATGTTAAAATTAGCAAATTTAAAAAAATAGTTGACCGTGAGATATTGACTAGTTTCAAGGGGGCCTACACTTCAAAAAGTTTAAGAAACACTGCTCTAGACCCGGATTAATTACACAGTCAAAAAAATTCGTATAAGAATCTGTTCCTAAAGATTATGTGAAGTAATATTAAAAATTATTATAATATGATAATTTTTGATAATTTAATTTATTTATTTTTCTTTTTTAAAAAACTTCTAAAAATATCTTTTTTGTTTTTCTATAGTTTTTATAAATTTTTATATAATAGAGGTATTCTCTTTAAAAAATACACTTTTTTAATATAAATTTCAACCCTCTTAAAAAGTTTATTAATATATTAAACATGTTTTTTAGGCTACACATCTCATATAAATGAAAAATTATGGAGTGATGCCAAAAATTCACCAAATATTTCACCTAGCGAAGCTGATGAGATAAGTAAAAAAACATCTTGGGGAGGTTTACTGTTGTTTTCAATTCTTATGACAGGACCTTATATAATATGGAAATTATTAAATTCTCTTAATTTAAAAATTAGCACACGTAAGTTTCATTTTATCATTTTTTATTTTTTTATTACATCCAACACATATTTTTTTTATATTTTTCGTTTAATTTTATATTTTAATAGTTAGTTTTATTATTTAATTTTGTTAATATTACTTGACGTGAATATGTATTAATTTCGATTCATATTTTATTTCATATTCTATCATAATATGTAATATAAATATATTTTTTTTTCTCTTTATTAGCTCTTAAAATTGAACTTTGGGAAATTTTTAATTACTATGGGTAAATGTACAAAAATTTTTCTAGGAAAACTTTTCTGAACTTAAGACCTTGTGAATACAAATAATTATTAGATGCCACGTTAAAGGCGCTTTGACATATTAATTCATTAATTTGTAAATATTTATATGAATATACTAGCTGCTCAGAGCGCCTTCGGCGCTCTTCACACCTAGACGGGGGCTCCGCCCCCTGTACCCCCGAGTTGTACATAGTATTTGGTGGTTGAAAGTATTAAAAGGTTTTCATCCATTTTGTTTCAATCAGTATATTACATAAAACATTCATTTCTTTTTGTGTTCTTATTTAAAAAATATATTTTAATTTAATCACTATATTAATTATATATATTATTATTGTATATGTTATATCTATCTACCTATGTGGCTCAAAGATACTCTAAAGTTCTTAGCCGCAACAACCACATTTCTCCAAGTGTCCCTATCCTGAGCCCTTATTCCATCTCTCTTACGTCCCTTCCTACGCGTCATTGGTTTTCCAAGCGGACGTTTTCCAATCGGTCTTCCCACCAATATCTTTTTCCTCTCCCATTCTTGCCACGTGCCCTGCCTATCGCAGCTTTTTCCCTTTTATAACCCTAACTATTTCTGAAGATGCAGAGAGGCCATGCAATTTCTTGTTAGACAGTCTCCCTCATACCCGGTGACCTCATCTTTCTTTGGCCAATAAATGCAGGGAAGAATCCTATTCTCAAATACTCTGAATCTACTCTCATCTCCAAGGATCATAGACCATGCCTCCCACCCATATAATGCAACAGGCAAAATAATCTTTTTATATATTCCCTTTGATAATAATTTTGAAGAGATAAGCCTCTTTATTGCAGATAACAGGCGTTTCCCGATTGCAACCCCGATTTAAATTCTTCTCAAATATTATTATCCTTCGTGATTACATTCAATTTTTCTACATATTCAAATTCTACATTTTGTATATTAAGATTTTGTATGTTAATACTCTTCCTCTTTGTTACTAAATATTTTTTCTTATCACTATTAATTTCAAACCTCCATTAAATTTTCCTCGCTATCTGTAATTGCAATTGCCGAATCTCCTATTATATTTAAGTCGTCTGAGTAACCTAATATTTTACAATTGATTTCCGCATCTTATTCTTTCTTTACTACCTTCAAGAGAAATTTGAAGATTGAAAATTTGAAAAAGTTTATCCGGATCTATTGAGTTATGCGTATGTTTTACTAAAGTCTACAAATAATTAGTGAACAGAAATATTGAATTCGCGGTTTTGTTCCTAATATCTGTCATAATGAAAATATCTTAATTAATGTTGGTCGATTTGGCCTGAACCCGCAATGATATCTCCTAATATTTCCTCCGCCTATAGTTTATAAGTATTGTATATGTTATAATAGAGTATAATATTTCTTGATCATTACATTTTGGTATTTTATTTTCATTGCTAGATTATTATTGAATATTTTTAATTATAATGAAACTTGAGAAAATGCAAAAATAGAGACTTGAGACAATTTATAAAAATTAACGGTATAAAACTATAGATAAATGACCAATATATACATTCATTAATAGTATTAATTTAAATTAATTGATTTATTTGTTTTTTTTATTATTAAGTTCATTTATTAATTTTTTTAGATCATAGTTATTTTCCTTAAAAGAAACTTAAATTCTGTGGTGCTAGGGGATTTGAAAATTATTCGTCGCAATATGAAGATTTCGCTTACAGTTTCTGTCATGTCCGACCTCCATCCAACAGTTATTTTCTGTTAAGTTTTTTGCTTCTCTTAATCATGTGATCTATATATTTAATTTTTTTTGATTCATTATAATAAAATTTAAAAAAATAAAAATTTTTACTTTGTTAATTTATATAAATTTCAATATAAACTGATTGTGAGTGATACGCTTAGCCAATACTCTGAATATTTTGTGTACAAAAATATTGAATGTTCTTAGCGAGATTTGATATAATGTTGTACGATTTGTCCTAAATCTGAATTAGAAGAAAATTATAAATTGCCTCCTCTTCCAGCCCAATTCATTTACCCACCCATGTTGCATATGGCATCTAAATTTCTTAAAACTCCGTTTTTTTAATTTAAAATAGAAGGAGAGAAAGAGTTTTAAATTATATTCGAATAGTCTATATATTCTATATATCAGTATTTTTTTTCTGAATTTAATAGCAAGTTGATTTTAAAAATTTTCCATTCTTAATGCATATGATTGATTACATGTGTTAAAATTTAAAAAAATTCAAATATTCTAATTTTTATATTTATATATACAATTTAATATTATTTTTTATTAATATCATATCAAAAAAAGAGAATTTATTAAAAATTAAAAATAAAAAAAGAAGCCTATTAATAAAAAATTGAATGGTGATTTAAATATTTTATTAAATTAATTAAAATGAGACCTTTTAGAATAAATTATTTAATTGAAATGATATTTAAATATAAGAATTTAAAAAAATATTATATTCTTTGTTTGGCAATTGTTATTTAATTATGTGCAACATGATTCGACTTGCACAGAGCATCGTTATTTTTTATTAATATCACATAATAAAAATGAATCTTTTAAACATAATAAATAAAAAAGACATTTTAATAAATTTAAAAAATATACCCAATTTAAAAATGTCAAAAATTTAAAACAACTTTATATCATCATATTTTAATTTTATATATAATATATATATATATTTAGTAATTAATAATAGAGTAATTAAATTAAAATAAAAAACAAAGATAATATAATTCAGTCATTTTAATTCAGGTTAAATAATATTTTTTTTTATTATTCAATGATAAAATTTATATATTATTATATATATATTATAGAAAAGAAGAAATATTCAATTAAATAAAAAATAATTTAAGATAAAAATATGATCTAATAAATATTTTAATTAAATTGAGAACTTTTAGAATAAATTATTTAATTGAATTGATATTTGTATATTAGAATTTAAAATAAAAAGGGAAATATTATAATAATTCTTCGATTGGGAAACTCTATGATAATTCATTGTTTGAAATGATTCCGCTAGGCCGACAGTGAGCCGCGAGCTGCTCTTGAATGAACAACACGGAGAATTATATAAACTTTAAAAAATTAATTTCTGCGGTTATTGATAAGATATTAATAAAATGTATAGCCTATGTTACTCTAGAGGTATATAAGAATATTGTGATGTAATTTCAAAGAAATCGGTTCAGCCAATTCTGAGTCTATAAAATAGTAATTTTCCGGACAGACAGACAGACAGACAGACAGACAGACAGACAGACAGACAGACAGACGTGAAAAATTCTAAAGTCACTTTTGGATTCTAGAGGTCATGAAACGCGAAGATATGCAAAAATTTTTAAATTCTGAGCAATGTGCAGACAAAAACCTTTTTTTATATATATAGATGTATATATATATATATTCTATTTGGATATATTATATTATTTTGTTTATTATATATGAAATAAAACAACATAAAAGTGAATATCTGGCCAGAATTTAATAATTTTGACAAAATTAAAGACACACTAATCTCGGTGTCCCTAATAAAATTAAATTTTTTAAGTTATAAATATCGCTAAACTAATATTTCTTTGCTCTATTACAGCAAATCATAATGATTGGATGAAATCACCAAATCCTTATTATAGAGGAGTAGGCCTTTTTGATTTTGACGCAACTAATGAACAAGAGTTAAGTTTTAAATCAAAACAAAAATTATATTTTGCTCCACGTGAATTTCAAACTATGGGAAAAAATTGGCTACTCGCTTATTCTCCATCAACTAAAAAATATGGATATGTCCCCTATAATTATATTAAGATAACAGATGCTTGTAAAGCTGGAAAACCTCTAAGTAAGTAATCATTATTAATTTAATCAATCATTCTTTTACATTCTTAAATATTATTTTATTTACTGGGTTATTTACTGGGATCATCAGAACAAGTGAATCTTTCTTGTTAAGCAACATTAAACTAGTTATTAATAACTTGGATTTCAAATACACAAAATATGTAAATTATCTCGTTTTTGTTTTTTAGAATCCTCTAATCAACCGCCTCCCAAAGAAAGTGTAACTCAACCCCAAAATGAAACTGTATTAAAAAATATTGTGAATAAAATTGATGAGACTATTCAAATTCCTTCAACTGTACCTACGATTGAAAGTCTTGCTACATCTTCAAATCCAATTTGTGGTGAAATTGAAGAAATCAAACTTGACTAAATTAGTACCGACATTTGTGAAATAATTTAATTTTATTAAATATATCTATAGATATAGATATAAAGGTACGTACAGTTATATACTCGTTTTATCCATATTATGATAAATATATTATTATATCCATTATTTCCAAATATTTTTTATATTGTATTTCTAAATTTGCAAAAAAAAAAACTTAGTCAAGACTATTTTTTTCTTTCTCTTCAAGACGAAATATGTATTTAATGTTTATTATATATTATATATTATATATATCTTTTATATATAGTTCTTTAGTAATTAAATATATTCCTTTTTATCTTATATCTTTCTTTTATAGTGCTTCTCTTAGATAATTTATTTTTAATATCATAATTTTTTTGAACTACTCAAACACATTAAATGTACTATCCTAAGAAAAAATTACATATACTATTCGATCTCATTCTTATTATAATTTTATGAAATATTTCATCTCTTAAAATGTTCATTATTTAAAATATATTATTAAGTTTATTACAATTAATTTTGAAAGGAATATTAATTAAAAATGAATTTCACACTTGTATTGATTAAAAAAATAATTAATTTCACATCATTTCTCTTTAGCAAACTTTTTTCAAATTTAATTACAAATTTTAATAAATAATTCAAATTTCTTAATTACACCGTTCAAAAATGTTAAATATTTAGATTAAATCATCACTTAGGAAAAAATCGTCTCATAATTATTCAACTAAATATTTGTACTATTATTATACATTCAAAAAAGTTACATATCTCTCAGACGGACTATTTTTGTTATATAAACATCACTTTTTTGTGCTAATATTTTTTATATCAACATTTGTGTATTCATTTTAAAATATTCATTATATACCATGTTATCTTTTATTATGTTTTTTTAAGAACGAAATCATATATTTTAAAAAAATATATTATTTGTTTTTTTAGATTTTTTTTATATAAAATATAAACAGATTTTCCCTTTAGTTTACTTATTTAATATATTCTGATTATGGTTATTTTTAAATATAATTATTAGCTTTATATAAGTGATCTATATTTTTTCATATTTTATTACAAATTATTTCTTATTTTTGAAATTAAAAATAATATGCCTATAGATAAATATGTATAAATTCCTTATCGTTTCTCAACCTTTCAGTATTCACGACCCGGTTTTATATATTGAATATTTTTATCCTGTTTTTGCCAAAACAAGAGTTTGCTATGTGTGTGTGTGCTTTTCTTATAAGAGGTGAGGGACGATTTTTATTTATATACAGATATTTTAGAGGGAGAGATAAGAAAGGTCCAGTTAATATTATATTAATATGAATTATAATAATAATATATTCCTCATCTTGGTAAACTGTAAATTGATGTTTATTTTTTTTTTCAATCAACACAATAATTTAACCAAAAAGGGAATTTATTTAAAAATACGAGTATATAAATAAACTAATATAAATACATAATTGTTAAATCCATTTATTTTAGATGTATTCCAATAAATGTTAGTGTCTTCTGCTGAAATGGAACGTTTACTAGGGCAATAGTTTTGAAAATGTTTTAATAGATTAAACTGATGATGTAGTATAACCAGTCTCTATTAGCCGTTTTATTTCAAAAGAAACTAATATTTAATGAATATATTTCAATAAATAATTAAGTTATTATTCAAAAATATAAACTTTATACATATGTTTTAATATGCTTATTGATTGTTTTTTATTATTAATTTTTCATTCCATTTTAAAAATATATATAGTCATGTTTAATACTTTTTATTTTTTAAATTTATCTAAAGGGGAACGTTTTTTAAATAAACACAACGCCATTATTATTTACTATATATGAATAGATTATAAATTTACAATGTACTTAAAAAATACTTATTAACTTATAATTCTAATTTTCTCTCATTAATCAATTAATTCATTAAATTTATATGTATACATATTAAAAGATGAAAAAGGCAAAATGAAATTAGTGAAATGTGTTTGAAAATATACTTCCCATTTACATTTAGGTAAATTATGATTTTTACTAGATTTCTATTTTAAATGTCAGTACTGCTTATATTTCATACATTTTTATTCATATAAATAAAATTAAAATTTTACTTTATTTCATTTTTTTTTTTTTTGATAAAACGAAATGATTATGAAAATGAATAATAACAAAAATGATACCTCTTTTAGTTAGTCTTTAAAGAAATGAGTAAAATAATATCATTGATCTAGCTAATATTCTAGTCAGGGTAACTTGCATTTTAAATTTTAATGCATTTCAGCTCTCCTAGTTAATTTATATATATATATATATATATATATAAATATTATATTATATAAATATATAAAAGACTTTATAAATTTGATGTATAAAATTTATAAAAAAAATATTATTTTTTAATATTGTGGCTTTTTTTAGATAAAACCCTTCCTTTTTTTTCCTAATTTTAATTGTATGAAGTTAAATTTTTTTTTTTCATTTATATAGTAAATTTTGATTCCTTCATTGAATTTTAATTTTCAACGAAATATTTGTTGGTTTTGATATGTACTTGTTAAATATATATTTTCAGATTAACTTAAAAATAAATCATTTTATAATTTAATAAGTTTAACCCATTATCGTCAAGCTTAATATATACTTATACTAATTGAAAAATGGAAAAATCCACACCCATAATTAGATTCATAAACACTGATACGGTCAAGAATACTGAGAAATCAACTTGGTTGCTTCATGACCAAAAATAAAAATTTTCCTAAGAGTATCTTCTTTAGACACTGAAGCTAAACGTGTGTTAAGAGAATACACCTCTAATCAAACACAATCAATTTTAGAGTGGGATACTATAAAATTATCATTCATGAACCGATCTCATTTTTATTGAAAATGGTTTAATTAATTATTAAATAAATTATTGATAATTATTATAAATTATACCAATATGTGGTCTTTTAATAAAAATCCCTTTAATAATTATGGAACAAACCACAAACGTTTTAATAAATACATTCGGTTTAATTAATGCTGCCGGGTACATGTTTTCAAGATTGTGACATGAATTCACTTTTTGAAAAATTTATTGATTTCTCTCTCTGGGGCCCTCCAATCAAACATCAAACTTTGGCCAGATTTTACTGTTGTATATATATATATATATATATATACAGGGCTGGGCCGTTCCTCAATTTTTGAGGAACTCGATTCCACAGACCATCCGTATCTCTCGATACAGTTACAAATTCATGGAACGCGTTACTCTTAGTGAGTTTCTTTAAAAAAAAATCTTTTTTTTACTTCAGGTAGCTTCGAGGAGCATATCTGGGTAAACGATTTAAGGACTCTAAAACATATTTATTTTATAAATAAATTACTTTTAAGGAATATCCGAGATGGACTACTCTCACAATACCTACAATCTTAGCAGAAACTGGGATTAGGGAAAAAAATACTATTTAGTATAAAATATAAATTTGTTGAACTTTTATTTATAAAATTACTAGCTGCTTCGAGCGCCTTCGGCGCTCTCCACACCTAGATGGGGGCTCCGCCCCCTGTACCCCCCGAGTGTCCCTATTCTGAGCTATAACCATCTAACACCTACCCTGTCCCATCTCTCTCACGTTCCTTCCTACATTGTCCGCCCTGTTCACAATTGGTCTTCCAAACGGACGTTTTCCAATCGAACTCCCCACCAATATATTTTTCCTCTCCCATTCTAGCCATGTGCCCTGCCGATCCCAGCCTTCTCGCTTTTATAACCCTAACTATATCTAGAGATGCATAGAGGTCATGCAATTCCTTGTTATGCAGTCTCCGCCATTCCCCGGTGTCCTCATCTTTCTTTGGCCCATAAATGCTGGGAAGAATCCTATTCTCAAATACTCTGAATCTACTCTCATCTCCCAGGGTTATAGACCATGCCTCCCACCCATATAATACAATTAATAATTTAATAATTTTGATCCCCTTTGATAATAATTTCCAGATTGCAACCTCGATTTAAATTCTTTGCAAAGATTATTCTCTCTGATACTAATTATTTTGTCTTATCACTATTAATTTCAAACCCCATCAATTTTCCTGCCTCGATTAATTTTTTTATGCTACTTTAAATGTTATTAATTTATTTAAAAAAAAAATCAGAGTAAACAAAATAAAAATAAAATATAAAATTAGCATAACACTAAACTACTATAAAAATAATATTAAAAAATATATTATATATTAAAATCTTACGTGAAAATCCAATTATGAGATCAAATTTTCTTAATTAAAATAATTTACTCACATAATCTTAAAAATTAATAGTATTAAATTATAGCCGTAATGTGAATGTTTTCAAAGTTTAAAAGGCCAATAAGATCAATTTAGATATTGTAAATATCAATAGATATATAAAAAGATTTTTATCTGCACATTGCTCAGAATTTAAATTACCGCCAAATTATCGCCACCAGCGCCTCTATGATCTAGTATGGTAACTAAACTACTTTTAATTAATATTCTTTATAATTTTTTTAAAATTTTTCTAATTTAAAAATCGAAAATCGGGCTTCGAGGTCTGGTGGCCAGCCCCTTTGTCCTTCCGTGTAAAAAATTCCATGTCCCTGCGTGCGATAGATTTGCCTGGAGAGCTCGGTCAGACAGACAAACAGACACACACATTACACTTGCTTTTATTATAGATATACGATTTTTAAATTTTTTTATATACATTTTATAATAAAACTTATTAATGTAATATAATTAAATGATAATTTAATAAAAATATAATTCAAAAAACTTGTAAATCTTGATAATTAAAAAAGTATAGGCTAATAATGCTGCCTGTGTTCGTGACTCAATCAATATTATCAGAGGGAAAAATTTGATTTCCTTTTAAAAAAACTAATTGTTCAAATAATTCGTCAGATAAAGAAAATTTAGAGAGGCATCTATATATGATGCAAAAGAAAATAACATCTCTACTGGCGCAAATTAGCATAAATAAGTATTCAATTTAATAAATAATTTTTTTATTGTCGGGTTATTTCTTAACGATTTCACATTTTTATCTTTCATTAAAGATAAAAATTTAAAATCTGAATTAGTTTGCATTTTTTCTTCTTTTGGGCTAGAAAATATATAAATCATTTTATTTCATTTAAATAAATATCTATTTTTAAATATTTTTAGCTCTCTACATTATTTATCTAATTCTCACAATATTTAAAGATCATATAAATTGAATTTATGCAATTTTGTGATAAATATGAATAAGTTTGTTGATAATGCTTCCTAGCATTCCCAGATGTTTATATTTTCGTTTTTATAAATAAGATTACTAAATAGGATTCAATTTTTAATATATTTGTTTTATAATTTTTTTTTAAAAGTTAAGTTTTGTTAATTATTTTTTAAATGGAAAAAACAGTCTCAAATAAAGTTTTTAAAAAATAAGTTTTTGATATGGATACGGATCATAAGGGATTCAAAATTAATAAATTAAGGATGATGAAGAAAGAATCAGGGTGTCTATAGAGAAAAAAATAATAATAAAAAAAAGAATCCTTTTTATTTGAACATATATTTTTAGCCTTAAAATTACAAATGAGGCTCTGGAAATTCAAAAGTTACTTCTCGACCAGTTAATTTTTTATAGACTGATCCAAAGGTATCAATCTGAAAAATAAATAAATAAAAATATTAATTTCTAGAATAATTTTTTAAATTAAAGAACATTGTTTTATAAATTAATAATGTTAATTTTAGTTTCTAGTATATTGATTATTTTGAATAATATATTATTGTATTTTATAATCTAGGTAAGGAAAAACGAATTAATTTTATTTTTCTTATACCTTATGTTCAATGTTTGTCTGTTGGTTCTTATCCAAATGAACTTTAATTAATTGACTTCCATCAAGTCGTACTCGAATTCGTTTTCCAACAATTTCAGCTGGAAATACTAAATCTTCTAAGATAGCATCATAAACGGCGGTGAGGGTTCGACTTTGTGGCCGTTTCTGTTTATTGGGTGTTCTGGTTTTTCTTGTTGGTTTTGGTAAGATTTTTCTGTCTCCGATGAATACCACATGCTTTCCACTGAATTTCTTTTCCAATTCACGAACCAAACGTGTTTGGATCTTTTGGAAAGCTTTTAATTGAGGAATTGGAACATAAATGATGATTGACTAGAAACAAATAATATAAAATCAAATTTTAAAAATATAATTTAGAGATTAGCATTTAAGGAATTCTTTATAAATTTCAATCACATGTAAATTTAAAACATTACTACAATATATTTATATTTAAAATCTACTATTATTATTTAATTGTAAAAAAAGTAATTCTAATGTAAAATATATTAAAATTAAATATATAATAAATATTTACTTTTTTTCCGGTCAATTCAATTTCTTTAGCCTTTGTAAAGTTGAGTTCTCGTAATTGTGCTTTTAAGTCACTATTCATCTCAAGCTCCACCAATGCTTGAGAAATGGAAGTCTCAAATTCATCGGCTTCCTCGCCTTTTGCTTTAACTATTTTCGGAGCTAATGCAAACATCTGTAAAAAAAATATTTTTTAGGTTAAATAACCAATCTAAAGAAAAATAAATTTTTTATTAAATAAAATAAATTTAAAATTATTTTTAACTTGATTTAAACATCAATATATTAAAATTTACACATTAAACAACAAATAGAGAGAAGAAGATGGCTTGAATCCATCATATCAAAGATTATCTTTATAAATTAAGAAGCATCTAAAAATATGATGTATTTTATTTACTTATAAATTATTTTAATAATCGAATTTTTATTACCTTTTTCTTTAAATATCATTTAAAATAAAAATATATATTTTTATAACTTGTAGAATAGAAAATAAAACGTGTCTTACCTCGAAGCAGGCTTTACATAGAAGAAAGAAAACAAGATAAGAATGGTATAGCCATGAAAAAACATTTTTCACCAAAGCGCCATCTAAGAACACATTTAGAATCCAAAAAATATATTATGATTTTAGAAAAAGCAAAAATCAAATTTATTTATCTAAATTTTATAAATAAGTTTAAATAAGTATTAAACTATATATATTTGAGTTTCTTATAATTTTACCTTTTTAATAAAAAGATAAAATAAGAAATTAAAATAAAAAATATATTGAATTGAAAATATATTTAAAATTATAATTCTAAAAACTAATTCTAAATTCTAGAAATTATCATTATTAAAAAATATTTTTTATAAAATATAAATCTTTTATGTTTTGAAAAGTAAATTTATAGAATAATCTTTTGTAGTTTATATCGGATGGTCTGTTGTCTATACCATTGACTTTTGAGGTTTATCACGGGAAAATGGCTGCTTTAACTGCCCGATTTCTATTTCATAATTTACGAAGAAATATTTCGTATTCTGCTGTGAGATGTGCAGATAAAAGTAAATTAAACATTTTATTAATAAATTTTCTAAAACACTAATAGAAATCATCCCTTCCTTATCTTTAAGACTTGATATTCTTAACTCTATATTCTTCTAGTTTATCTAATGACATTTTAATCAAATTATTTATCTATTCATTTTTATATAAAATATTATATTAATTATGTATTATTCTTTCATAATATTTTGATATTTTTAAATATACCTCTTATGAATACACGTGATTACATAATTATTTTTTTTTAGTGATGGCTGATCCGATGGAACATGCAACGGGTCTCGAAAAACGAGAACTCCTCCTTCAGGAATCAGGAGTTGATGTAAAATTCATATTTAATCTATTTAGATATTTACTAAAATAGTTAGACTAGATTACTCCATATTTTGTTATAATTTTTTAATTCTACTATATCTTTGTTTTCTTTTCTTCACTACTTAATATCTTATCTAAACATTGATTTCTTCTTTTTAATTATTTTATTCCATACTTAACAGAATTTTACCAAAAATAAAATTACATTTATTTTTAAGTGTGCAAAAGATAAAACCAATTTGGAATTTGAAAATGTAGAAAAATTTAAATTCTTAGGTTCTGTGATAACGAAAGATAATAATATTCGAGATGAGTTTAAAGCGAGGTTACAATCGGGAAACGCCTGTTATCATGCAATAAAGGGGCTTATCGCATCACAATTATTATCAAAGGGGATAAAAGTTAAAATATATAAAACAATTATTTTACCGGTTGTATTATATTGGTGTGAGGCATGGTCTATGACCTTAGGTGACGAGAGAAGATTTAGAATATTTGAGAGGATAGGGATTGGAAGGTTGTGGCTCACAGAATAGTAATACTTGGAGGGGTATGGTGGCTGCGGCCAAGAACTTTCGAGTTCCGTAGAGTCACAGAGATAGATAGATAGATAAATAAAAGATGAGTTTATATTTGTATTCATGAAAAGTATTTAGATTTAATTTTAGATGAATCACTTTAAATCATATTATGCACAAAGAAAAATCTTTTATTTACTTTTTAATAAAATATTTAGAGTCCTCATAGCAAACTATATGATTTGCAATTTAATTTTGAATTAAATAGTTATATAATTATTATTTGGGGCTTTAAGACATTTGAGTAACAAAGTCCATGTGTATAAATTTTTGTCTAAAAATTATAGTTATAAAAGCTGAAGTTTATATAATTAATACTATAATTATTCATAAAAATATTAAATAAATGACATTTTTTTAATATTCCGGGATCTCCTTTATTTGTTTTCGGTATCAATCCTTAATTTATTGAAATGGATGTGAACTTTTTTCATTGAACACAATGGATAGTAGTAATAATATTAATATAATAATAATAAACATGGTTGAAATGTTACTTCTTAAATAATCATTGACTGCCACGACCATTCTCAGAATTCCGGTCTAAAAAGCCAATTGCATTTAATCATTTTATATTATTAAAGACTATAATTATATTACATAGTATTACATAGTAATCATCAAAAAGCATAGAAAATGTATTTTTTAAAAAAAAATAGGCCTACGAATTAACTCGTAGTCGTAACGGAATATACGAGTTATCTCGTAGTTGGCAGTCAACGTGTTAAAAATATTTTTAGGCTTTTGGCATTGATATAATATCTATATTTAATTTTAATCTAAATTTTATTATTTTTCTTTTAACTAGTCATTTAGAAATAAGATATCTAATAAATATTAATTTTTCTAAGGTATTATTAGACTATAATTTTTTTACTATGAATTAGTATTATGATATTGATATCAGAATAACTTTATTTTATATTGAAATATGACTCAAATATGATTTTGTTTTATTTCTTGTTCAGGATCCATTTGACATGCGTGTATTTAAACGTGGTCCAGGTACTAAAGCTTCACCTAATCTAATCCCCTCAGCTAATGAGGAGCGTCTAATCGGTTGCATATGCCAGGAGGATGCCACTAATATCAATTATATGTGGTTGAAAAAAGGCGATCCCAAACGTTGTGAATGTGGCCATTGGTTTAAACTTGTCCAAAAAGCACCTGTTTAGAGACACTTAATAAATAATTATTATTTTTTTTAATATATTGCTCCAACTATTTTTAGTCGTAAATATATTTAGTACGAACAAAAGTATAAAATACTGATTGAAAGAACATATGTAAATATGTTAAGAATAATGTATATTTAAGTTAAAACCTATATTAAAAAATATAAATATATATAATTTTTTTTATTTATCATTTCCTAAATAAATCATGAAAATTGTTATTTTTATCAATAGATAACTTTACCGACAGGATGTCCATCAAGATAACGTACAATATAATTGAAGAAATTAGTATAAGAAAAAATCATATTTTGTGTACAAAAAAAAACTTTTCACCTAGACCAGTGATTCTCAACCTGGGCGATATCGCCTCCTGGGGGGCGAAATCATTTTCAACTCTAAAAAAAAGGTAAGATTTGCGAACAGGCTTTTTAAACATTTCCTCTTTTTTTCAATTTTTTTTTCAAAATGGTTCTAAAAAAAAGGTCAGATGATTTTGCAATCAGGTTCTGAAACTCGATTTTTCAATATTGCTATAAGTATCACCTAGTGTACCTGCCTTATATTAGAGATTATCATGCCATTTTTATCTGTAAAAATTTCTAGGGGGGCGAATTAAGAAGCGGGTCTTACAAAGGGGGCGTTTGGTCCAAAAAGGTTGAGAAACACTGACCTAGACTATCTATTGAAAATTTAATTTAAACTTCGTATAGATGGATTCATAAGAAACACTATTTTCAAAAAAAAGTGAGTTAACACCTAATTATAATACCTTAATTTATGTTTCATACAGTATGCCTGTTATCATTATTTAGAACGATTTATTTCGTCAAGATTATTATACAAGGGAATCAAATTTAAAATATATAAAACATTTAATTTGCAGGTTGTATTTTGTTATATTTCTTATGTGTGTGAGGCGGGGTCTATGACCTTAGGATACGAGAAAAGATTAGATTTAAAAATAGGATTCTTCATCAGGAAATAGCGGAGGCTGCGAATCAAGGAATTGTACGGCCTCTGAGCATCTCCAGGGTCAAAAAATCGAGGTTGTGATGGGTGGGACAGGTGGATAGAGAATGGGAGAGAAAAATCTGCCGAGTGGGGAGAACAGTTGGAAGACCAAGAACGCGGTAGGCAGAAAATATAGGAATGAATATAAGAGAGTGATGGGAAAAAATAGGAATTGTGAATGGGGGTAGCTCAGGTAGGGATATTTAAAAAAAATGTGGTTGCTGCCACAGAGATAGATAGAACTTGCTTTATTAAAATAAATATAAAAACGTGTAGAATTATTAAATTGAATTAAATTTGAATGCTATTCAATTCAATGATTTTAATAGGAATGATAGTCAAAAAGGGCTGGCTAGCTAGTAGTCATATAAATATATAATAAATAATTATAGGATATATATATTTATATATTTTATAAAGATGTATAATAATATAAATGTGAGGAATTATCTTGGTTGTTGTTATTTCCTTTCCTAAATAGAATGAAAATGTCAGATTAAATAAATTAAATAAAATATTGTCTATTTTATATTATAAATTTATATTACCATATATTCATATTTTAGGATAATAATTTATAATAATTATCTGTACAATATATTTTTTTTCAATTATATATATATTATTATATTCCTTAGAATTTATCTAAATTCAAGATCACTTTATTTTATTCATATGAATGTAATTTTAATATAATTTAGGATGTTTTCAAAAGATTTGAGTGAAAATATTAAAGAATAACTAATAATGTAGAATTTATAATTTAAGGCAAGAGATATCTACACCATCTCCTTTATATCGGCTAAGCAATTTCAACATTGAAAGTTTCTTTTGAATGCATCGGCTACTTTCCAATTCATAGAGAATACAGAGATTAAGGAGAACACTTTCATGCAGGCCTGCATTTGGATTGTTATTGATTGCTCCCTCGAGAAGATTTAATGCCTCATTTAAACGACCCACGTATAACAAACAGACAGCCATATTATTCAACAACTGAAAAGAAAATTCTTAATGAAATTTATTTATTAATTAATATGAAGTATTTAAAAAGTACAAATGCTTACCATAATATTAGAAGGATCTAATACGGATGCTTTTTGAAATGCTTCATACCCTTCAAGAAAGGCATTCTGAGCTACAGCAACCAAACCACGATCAATTAAATCTCGCAAATCATTTTCATTTGCTAAGTCTCCAGAAAAATTACTAGAAAAAGTACATTTTATAGATAATCAAAAAAATTAATAACAAATTATTTATTTTTCTTACCTCATTTGTTTTAATTCTTTGGATTTAGTAAAATTCCTTTCAGCGCCAATAACATCGCCTAATTGCAAGTATACACGCCCAAGAGCTGATTGAAGTGCACGCTTTTGATGACTGTTCCATTCACGGGTAGATAGTAACAATTCTAAAATTTCAATTGCAAGAGTGAAATCCTGAAAATAAAAATATATATATTATTTATGATTACAATTATTATTTGATAGGATATAAACACTACAGCATTGACTCCTCCAAAAATCAAGTTATTATTTCTTAATGGAAGAAATGATCCCATTATTTATATCTATTCTACAGAAAATACTGTTCATTTATTTAGTTATTTTATTTAGAAATTATTATCTAAGTAAATAGTTTATGAATGTTTTAGTAAAGTTCTAATTTTTAAAGTCAATCATTCTATTCTGTTTATAATTATAATGTTTTACAAATTTAATTAAAGAATACTCAATACAATATTTTCATATTCATTGTATCTAAGAAATTAACACAGATTCTTATTTACCTTTTGATATAATGCACAATTGACAATTGAATGAAGTACACGAGTTTCTCGACTTGTCCATAATTTAATTGATTCTGTCCTATCAAGTGGAATTAATTCAGTTGGACTTCCATCTTCGCTAAAGCCATTTTCTAAATTTTTTAAAATCTATACAATAAAAATTAAAATATCACGATGATTAAATACAATGATAAACATGAAAAAAAAAACAATGAATTTTATAGATAATATTTAGTGGGAGGATACCTTGCGCACTGTTGCAAGTATTTTATGAAGGCGAGTTAATGTTTCTGCATGATCCCCCTGGTATTGGGGTAATTCAGCTAGTAGTAATCGAAACGCAAATGGTGCCAATGATCCCATTCGGCCGCCATATAATTCTTGATAAAATTGAAAATAAAGATCAGGCCGATCGAGATCTCCAAAAGGAGCTGCTTCTTCTTCAGCAAGTGCAAAGGCACGAAGTTTAACATGTAAAGCGATTCGCGTAAACCATAGCTAAAAAATACAAGAAAGGAGAAAGAGAGAAAGAATATTTAGTTATTATGTTTATTATACTCACTTGAACAGAATGTGCTGTATGTTTACTTGGTTGGCCAGCTTTGCCTGTACCCTGTCCATAGATAGTTAATTGACGACCTGTTAAATTAACAGCAGCTCGATAACAACCAGCCTATAGAAAATATTATATTTTATTATTATATTTATAGGATCAATAGAAATCGTATGGATTAGAAATAAAATGCGAATGATTTAATTGTACTGTATTATTTAATCATTTTCAGCAAATAGAAGTGAAAAGTGAATTTAAAATAATTTTTTATATGTAAATTGAACTTGATTTGATTTTCTATTTATTTGTTTTCATTGTGAACTAAATATCATTATATGGTACAAGATTTTTGCTGAAGAATATACATAAATGTAAAAAATAAAAATTGCTCAAGAATCTTTCTAAAATATATTATTTTGAAAACAACTTGATTTCTTTTATTTTATAAGCTATAGAATATTTATTAAGGATCTAACCTGAATAAGTTCTCGCAGGCCTTTTTCATCCTGGGTTACATCGTTAGCTGACAGTACTTTCCTTTTACTGGCTTCTGGTTCACCAAGATGCTTTACGACAAGTTCAGAAACAGTATCCGTTAGTTCTTGAGTCAAGGAAACTCCAGGCATTGTGAGTAATTGTCTATCGATGGTGCATGCACCAGGGGCGGAAGTTGCACTACATAAAAGAGCGCGTTTTGTAGCCGAACATGGTAACCATGCATCGCGACGTCGATCGGCCTCACTTGAGGTCTACAAAACAATCAACCAATCTCTATCAAGATTATAAAAATAATAATAATAATAATAATAATAATCAAAATTAAACAAATTTCCTTTTGAAAATAATTAATGTTTCAAGGAATAATTTTTCAGTTCAAAAAAAAGAGATAATTAGGGAGGGATTAAAAAACTAAAATTTGATATATTTTTCTTATTTCTTTTTACTATCTCGCCAGATGTCGAGATTTTGATGTTTTTATACTTTTTGAAGGTTCCTGAGTCATTTTCACTAAGGTTGAGAAAAATGTCTGTGTGTATGTAGACAAGATTACTCAAAAACGGTTTGAGCTAGAATCATGAAATTTGGTACATGGGCATTATTCAAAATTCATAGTTTTCTATCAACTTTTGAGAAATGTAGCTCAACCGGAAGAGGGTCATTACCTACAACGTTTTGATTTTTTTTCCTCTAAAGTGACCGTAAAAATAAAGATATATGTTTAATAGTTTTTCACATGATTAAAAATTGTATAAAACTGCTATATATAGAATTTCAGCTTGATTGAATCGCTGAAAGTACCAGAATTAATTTTTTGACACTGCAAATCTGGTTTAATAAATATTATTTATTAATTTTAATTTATAATTTATAATTAATTAAATTTAAGTAATTTAAATATAATATATGCTATTTAATCGAATTCAAATTGCGAGATAGTCGAGTGGAGACACTCTAGCTTATTTAATTATCTTTTTATAATATCTAATAATATATATCGAGCTTTATTTCTTTTAAAACTAAAATAAAACTTAAAAAGTGATGAATTTAAAATATATTATTTTTTAATTGCTAATGTATAAATTATTTTGAAGCCTTTTTGGATTTTTGATTTTATGATTTTATGATTTTATGAGTTTTTTATGATAATTACCTTTGAATATATTTCATCATTAACTCCTCCAGTAGATGAAGGTGTATTCGGTGTCATATAGGATCCTTCAGTTGTGGTGAAATCAGGTGATGTAACTAAACTACTTGAACCACTATTTAATGGAATAGTAGGAATTAAAAGATCCATTGATGAACTTTTCGAAACTATTATAAAAAATACAGATATAAGTTTTAAATCATCATGTTAAATCTTAAAAATTTTTATTTTCCCCACCCTTATACACAACCCTGTATTAACTAAATTATCTTCAAATTATAATAATATATTATTTATTATTCATAAATCTAATTTTTATAAAGAATTTGAAAATTGATAAGCCCATAAAAAAATGAGGTTTGCTAATGATTTTGGCATTTGAATGTAATTTCAATATTAGTGAAATTATTTTTTTTTTTAATAATAGTTTAAATTTATTACCTAGCATGTCAAAAAACGTTTTAGCAGATGAATTATTCGAATCATCTGATACATTTTCTTGAGAAAATATTCTACAAACGACAGGCTCTTCATTGGTTGGTGTCATTGAAAAATTTTCATTGGTTTCTTGATATGTTTTCTGGGCTTCAGATGATTCACAAATATTCTCCAATGTAGCTGGTAGACCTGAATATTTATTTGAATGTTGATCATTGATTATTGGTTGGGAAGCAGCTACAATTAAATTTTAGGAATACTCTATTTAAAATAGAGAAATTAATTTATTTCACTTATTCTTAATTTTTTTGTTTTTAATTACCTAAAAAGAGATCATGAGATGAGGCACTTTCTTTAACACTTGTCATCATTGCTGAATCATTATCTGATCCTGTTGATGAGATTTGGTCAAAAAAACTTGAGGCTGGAGAATTTTGATTTTTAAAATACTTTGTTATATCTGGATTTTCACTCATCGTTATACAATATCTTGAAAATCACTATTGTCTAAATGTATTTTAGATATTTGTCTCATATAAATTTTTTTATAAATGTATACATATTGATAATTATAAATTTTATTTTTTTTTAAATAAATAAAATATACTGTTATAAATAATTAATATTTGTTAAAAAAAAATACTGCAAATAAAATTAGTTGTCATTTTCAAGATTGACATTTGTGTTAAAAGGGAGGGGATGAGAAAAAAGTGAATTAGATGTAGCATAATTTAACTTGAAATTTTTTTTTTAATATATGTTAAAATAAAAAATATTTATTAAAATTAAATTGATTGATATTAGATTTTGAAATAATAACTAGTTTTAATAAAATTCACTTTATTTAAAAAAATTAAAGATTTATTTCATAAATTATTAAATTTTATTTAAAATTAAAATAAAAAAACATGTGTTTCATAGAATATTTTATTCTGAAATCGGAGGCATGCAAGTGCCAATCAAGAATGATAAGAGGTGGTAACAGAATCTCGGAAGAAAAACACGAAGAAAAATAACTAAAAAGAAATGATACTCATGGTAACAGGGAAGTCCGGGAACGTGTTCATGTGTTTAGCATAATAAATAAAAATGTGTTCAGCATAATAAATAAAAATAAAAATAGCTGTTGAAATAATAGTCAAAAGGCCAGTGGTGTATTGGGAGGGGAACGCGGGGGAAGGAACGACGTTCCCTTACCTTTTTTCAGAACCGGAACGCGTTCCAGGACTTTTTCATGTCCCGACAACTCCTACTTAAATCTAATATACTTTTAGAATTTCTTTTTTTGTGTTCGTTAATATTTTTTATAGTAAGAATAAGAAAAAATACAAACTTATATGGAAAAAAATAGTTTGATCAAAATAAGACTTTTTTTTTTGCTCCCACTATGCGTACCCTTACTTTTTATTTTACAAATACATCACTGCAAAAGGCGGTATTGAAGAACTTGCAACAATAATAAAAATAAATAGGCAGACACAATAATAATTTTCAGAAATATTTGAAATTTAGATATATCTTATTATATAATAATTTCTATCATCCACCATATTTTATATTTAATTACATAAAAAAAATATTTTAGAATCTTTAAATTTAATATATATATATATATTAGTTATGAATTTTAAAAATAATATTGATGGACCATATATTAGAATATTCTAACTTTCAATGAACCATAGTGAGCTAATCATTTGAGAGTTGGTAGAAAGATTATGATAGTATTCTCAGACATCTTTATTTTCTAATCATTTTTAAATCTGACATAGAATATTTTTATGGCATATGCGATTTAATTTTTTTAAAATAAATTTTCTAATAGAAAATGATAAAACTCAAAATTTGATAATAATTTTTAATTTGATAATATATATTTAAATATATATATAAATATAAAACAAAATGAACAAAGATTCAAAGAATATAAGCTCATGTAAAAGATGTTTAATTTGTTTTCGTAAAATATCATTAAAAAGTTATAATATATTTTATACTTTTTTTAATGATGAATTGTCATTAGTAAATATTTTACAAAAAATTATAAAGAAAAATTTAAATACTTCTATGTCTTTATTGCCAAGTACTATAATATGTGAGCACTGTTTTAATTTATTACAAGAATATGCTTGTGCCGAAAATAAATTAAAACAAGTTTTTGAAACCATTTTAATTGCATTAAAAAACAACACTAAATTCTTAATAGATTTGGATACAATTCCTGTGCTTGGTGTTGCTTGTCAAACTGATCTTAATCCGGAATATCCATTATGTGAAATTATAGAGGATAATAAAGAAATATCTAAGAAGAAAAATCCAACACCAGAGAAAAATGTGAGTAAATTTAATTTTTTTAACATTTTATTTTTTTATATTTTAATAATTGATAATTGAATATTAAATTAATTAATTTAAAGATATAAAACACTTGGATCAACTATTATCTCTCAATTATCTCCAGCCTGTTATTTGATTTTCTTATAAATTTATTTTTTTGATAAATATTGTAAATATTGTAAAGATTGGATTAGAACATTCTCATAATTTAATCTTCACAAATATTTTCGGCCTTAAACGATATTTTATTAATTAATCTTAATATTATATGATCATAGTATGAAAAAGAAGAATCTACAAGTAGTAATGATGTTGGCCGAAAACGCCAGCGTCCATTAATCCATCCATGTAAACAATGTGGACGGTTGTTCCGTCGCCCCTGTGAGGTCCGTCAACATATGTTATCCCATGGAGGCAACAAACCCTTTCGCTGCCGGGAATGTGGTAAATTATTCGGATCCCGCTCAGGAGCTGGGAATCATACTTTGAAAAAACATGGGAAAATTGATGATATTGATGTGGTCTCCAATATAGAACAGGTAATTCCATATAAATAAAAAACATATGAATATTGTTTTCAAAAAACATTTTATTTGTTAATAAATTTATATAAAATAACTAATATAAATTAGTATAATGTATTTTAGAAAGGTGACCATTTTTTGAAAACATCAAGTCAGGACATTTTACCTTTTTTTTTAGAACCAAATTGAAAAAATTTCGGAAATGTTCAAAAGCTTAGTCGAGAAAACGTTTGACTTTTTTTTTTTTTTTTTATTTTAGACACAAATTGAAAAAATTTTGAAAAAAGTACAAAATGTTCAAAAGCTTAGTCCAAAAAACGGTTGAGCTTTTTTTTTTTTATATTTTAAGAGACAAATTGAAAAAATTTTGAAATAAAGTACGAAATGCTCTAAATATTTCAAAAAATGGGACAGATATCAAAAAGGAGGACAGAGCTTACAAAGGGAGGACTATCCTCCCTAAAGGAGGACGGTTGGTCACCTTAATTTTAGTTAATTGGATCTAATTTTTTACAAAAAACAACAATATTTTGTTTTATAATTTTTTAAAATTAATGTTTTAGAGTGGAAAAGGCTCCGATTTAAAAGAAGAGTCGAATGACGGTAATGACACACCGGATAATACAGAAAAAACAACTAATGATACAAATGATGATGATGATGGTGATGATTGTGATTTTGTATGGAAAATAGATGAAACCACCCCACCAGAGGGAGAAACCTCAACTCAAACGATAAACGAAAATAAAAACAATTCTGAAAATGTTAAAATGAAAAAAAAAAGAGAACGTAGACGTCCGCCAATTTCTGTAGAGCTTGAATGTCCCACCTGTGGTACTCATTGGCGCACGAAGCGTGAATTACGTCTTCATATTGCAACCCATAGTGATGTACGTCCATTTATTTGCGAAATTTGTGGCCAGGGTTACAAACATATTAATGCGTTAAAGATCCACGTTGGCATGCACCATGGGGTCAATCCATTCACCTGTCCCCATTGTAATAAAGCATTCACGCAAAAGGGAGCTTTGCAACGTCATCTGCCCATTCATACTGGAGATGCCCCTTTTCAATGTGAATTGTGTGGAAAACGATTCGTTCATCATACCTCATTCAACATGCATACTTTAGCACATACAGGACAGAAAAGTTATAAATGCGAGGTTTGCGGTTTAATGTTACTTTCTCGATCTCACCTACGTCGCCATACCCGAGTCCATACTGGTGAACGTCCATATGCTTGTGACACTTGTGGTAAACGATTTGCTCAAAGATATAATCTTAGTGCTCACCAACGAGTGCATGAAACCCAATCGAATCCTACAGAAAGTGAAACCTCATCTAGTGTTGTGAATTTTACATCAAAAACTTTCTGGTGTTCCTCTTGTGATATTACTTTCGATAGAAAAGCTAATTTAGAACATCACATGGCCATATACCATAATAAAATGCCAGAATCCACTGATAATTATAAATGGTTTGGTCATATAATTAGTAATGAACCAGTAGCAAACTCATGGCAACCGACTAATATACCACCACCCCCGACAAATATGGTTGACTATCCAAGAATACCGGCCATATTTCCATCCCAACTATAATTTCTTCTTATTCTTTCTGTGATAAACAGTAGTACATCATGAGTAGTTGGAACGTTAGGCAAGGTATAATTTTGAGGGGCCCAACCTAACAGTTTCTTCCAAGTTAAAGTTTCTTAAAACTACAATGATTTAAAATATTTTGTTAAGCAATACAATAATATTTGTAATAATTTTAATAATATTAGATTGTTCGAATAGTAATTTCGTTTTTTCCGCCAAAGGATTTAATTATATTTTTTTGAACATAACTTCACACTTAAGGCGCATAATCATTATCTTTCACAAAGCATCCATACATCTTGTATATGAAAAAGTTAAATTGAATCTACGCAGAACTTTAAACAACACTTTAAAAATTTAAAACAATTTTCCAAAACTATTTAAACTAAATTTAAAATAATAATTATTATTAAAATTGTGTAAAGTTTGAAAATACATTTTAATATTTTTATATTTTTCTTAGGTATATAATAATAATGGAAAATGACAAAATTATATTATTATATTATGTTTAAATTTAAACATTCCATGTATAATTAATTAATATTTTTTAAATCCAATGAGAAAATAAAAATATTAAATTTTTTTATTAAATTAATCAACCATAATTTGGTATTTAACAATTGCAAGTACTTTATTAAGTATTTAAAACAATATTAAAATCAAACGTTTAAAAGTACAACAGCGATTGGTAAATAGAAAAAGTAATAGAAATTAAAAAAAATGTAAAAATAATAATTTAAGATTCGTGAGATTTTATATTAAATATTAATAATAAAAGTTATTTATATATTTAATCAAACTAAATCCATCAATTATTAAAGAAAAAATAAAATATCAAATTAATTTTCAAATGTGTTAAGCAAAATTCGAAACCAATCTATTTCAATTTAGTTAATTTTTTTTATTGTTATATATTTTAAAAGTATTATCTATGTTACGTTAAGTTTTAGATTTTTGATATATATTTGATAGATGTTAATATAGCAAATATTTCCTGCTTGAATAAAATTCAATGAATGTAAAAATAAAAGAATATATATATATTAAAATTTTCTTTGGCAAAATTTAATTCGAAGGCTCAATCTTCAATTACAATAACTTATAAATTATTATTTTCATACAATACAATAAATAATATATTTTTAATAAGTAATAGTTAATACAACAGATACTTTTGCTTAAATGATATATATTATTAGAGAATTAATTAACGTTTATTTGAATAAAAAAAAAAAATTTTAAAATATATTTTACAATTATATAATTATTCTTTAGAAATAGCTAAAGCACCTTCTAGCGGTGTTTTTTCTGCAATTTTTCTCATTTCATCCTTTTTCAAACGAAACATTTGCCATTCTTGTGTTTGAGTCATATTTTCACAACCACGACGGGCATAGAATTCTTTTGCAGGATTCCAATTTAATACACAGAAATCAACGCGACCACATCCACGGGCATCTGCACGTGCGACAACAGTATCAAATAATTTTCCCCCTACTCCCTTTCCCCGCCATGCATCAGTCACCATAATATCTTCCAGACAAAGTGAATGGCCGTTCCAAGTAGAAAACGTATCAAAGTAAAGCGCGTATCCAATTAAAACACCTAAAAACAACAGCGAGAAAATAGTTAATAATTTTTATTAACACAAACACACATTTTATAACAAATTTAGATATTTTAAATTGTAACGTGGTTTATGTGTTTCATTTATTATTTGTTACTATATAATAAAATTGTGTTAATTTAAAGGAGAAAGTTTAAATTCGTAAGTTTGAGTGTATAGAACTACAACAATATTTTGGAAATCATAAGAATCCTGAAATTCAATAGATTAAGTAAAGTTCAAGGTCAGCTATATGAAGAGCATAAGAACTTTTATAAAGGACGCCATTGGGTGTGTGGGTAGCGAACCTGCCTCACATTCACATGGTCCCAGGCCTGGCAAGGGAATTTCCCTAGCTGGGGTCTATGGGACGGAGTCAACCCAGCCTCCGGAAACAACATTGAGGAAAAGCTACTTGATAGCGCCTCCGCTCAAGAAAATCAAGGTAAAGGTTGAGAGGACCCGTTGATTGTCCTTGCGTAGGACGTACAAAATTAGAAGTTTTTTTTTTATAACAACTTTTATAAGTAGAACTATAGATATATAAAAATTATTTTATTTATTTTTAAATTAGGTATACTGTTTTTTCTATTTGATATTATTTAAATTTTAAATAATTCTTGTTATAAAAAATATTTTTTTAATAAATGATTCTTGAGCGATTTTTAAAATTTATTTATGTTATATAATACTTTCTTATTTTACAAATTAAAATTAATTTAAGTTATTATGAACGTTGTATATATATATATATATATATACAAATACATTTTATAGAATAAAATGCAAATTTATAGATTATAAAGAATATTTAAATCTGTTTACCTTTATTATCTTGTGCAACGATACATTCATAAAGAGGAGGATTTCTTTCAAAACCATTTTTTATTAAATCTACAAACAAGCAAAATACACATTAATTGAAAAAATAAATTTAAACTTATATCTCGCACATATTCACCTTCCTCAGTAATTTTCATTAAATGGCCCAACTTTTCGAAATCAGCAAGTTCCTGTAATTAAATTCATTGGTTAATATAATGAGGAATAAACTATATAGTGATAATATATATGAAATACCTTCAGTAAATTATAAATGCCATTACAATCTTTCTTTTCAGCTAAACGCACTATAAATCGTTCTTCCATTTTCTTTATAAATTTGAGTTTTTTATGTAAAACTTTATGAATTGTTGTTTTTGGAATACCTAATTCAACGCTTCGACGAGGGATGGACTTCCCAGGACTTCTAATTGCCGATTGTCTAATTAGTTCAACCGTTTCGTCTGATACACTTGGTCTGCCGGTTGATTTCCGTTTCTGAACGGATCCAGTTTCTTTAAATTGTTTAAACCAGCGTGTTATGTTATTTTTGTGTGGTGGATCTCTTCCAAATTCACGTCGGAACGCACGTTGAACTAAAATTACGGATTTTAATTCAGTCATCAATTTAACACACTTTTCTTTATCTTTAACAGAGAACATAGTAATTCACTATACTCACCGCAACAACAGTACAAGAACTGATGTTGAGGTTAGAACATAAACATAAACAAACTTTTGGGTTGTAGGCTTTCAGAGATACCAATATATTTAGAAATTTCCCTACAATCTTCCTACTAATTACTGAAACCGCACCATTCTTTTATGATAACCCAGTATATTGTTTTAAAATATAAGATTTGTTGAGTCAGATTTAATCATAATTATTTTGTAAATAATTGTATATATATTTAGTAAAAATTAAAATTATTTATAAATTCAAATATTATATTAAATTAAATATTGTTCTATAAATATAAAGATATTTAAAACAAAGTTAAATATCATTTTAAAAAAGAATTAATTATATAAATTTAGATATTATTTAAATGAAAATAAAATGTTTTTTTTATATTAGTTATTAAATTCTTGATGAAGTTACTAACCAATCTGGTGACTCCGATGTGATATCCAAAATCCTAATTATATTATATAGGTTAGATATTTTTAATAAGTTTGACCTTGAAAAATTATCTTTTATATATGTTAAATGAAACTTTATTTAAAACACAATAAATATAAATTAATTTTTAAAAAAGAAGTAAAAAAAAATAAAATAAATTTTTAATTTAGTAATTAATAATTAAATTTAATAATTTATACCAATGTAAATATATTGTAAATAGAATTTTTTTAAATATTAAATAAATAATATATTATAAAACGCGCAAAGCTAATAACTGGCATGTCGTCTCCACATAATCGTCACATTAAGTTAAATCAGTTATTTGCTATGTTAAGAGAATTTCTGCTTATATTTACAAATTATCTGAATTTCCTAACAATTTTCTAGCAAAACAAAAATCTTTCGGTCAAGAATATACAATTTCATTAGCGCATACGTAACACGCATTAACAATTACAATTTTATTTAAAATATAAGGCTCCATAGACCAAAGAGGTTTATTTGTCTGAAAATTAATTTTTTCTATTTACTGTACATGTGGAAACCGCCCCAAACTTATTAGTACGAGACAAATTCATAATAAAAAAAAGAGGTTCTTTTTCCGCAACATTTATTTAGAAATTTACTTGAAACTTTTCCTTGGACTTCCTATAATTTATTAATTTGATTTCATCTTTTATATTTTTTCTTCAATTTATATTTTCAAATTAATTTCAATAATATATTTTTTTTATAATTGTAACTAAGGTAATGGCACCTATAGATGACATGGCACCTATAGATGACACTTTTGAATTTAAACTAAAAAAATAAGCAAATTTTAAAACATACGCGGAAATTTTTTTTTTTAAATGATAGTTATGCTTTTCCACCACCTGAGATATCCTACAACAATACAATAAGTCGCCCTATTTTTTTTCTTTTAACTTGAAAAGCAGACCGAATCGTCAACAATTGATTTTTTCAACAAATCTTAAAGATAACCTTAAGGGAAGTAATGTTCTTAATTAGTATTTTATATTTTTATATTCATATTTATCAAGAATTTAACAACTACATTATAAAATAGACTTAATATAGATATAAATCATTTCAATTTAAACACCTAATTTTTAAAAGTATCTTTTTTATCAACCGTGTTATCTATAGGTGCCCCTAAAAATTGTTTTTCCTATAGATGACAGCAATGTCAGCTATAAGTAGGTTTTTAAAAAAATTGTCTATTATATTAATAGCTGTAAAGAGGAGATAATTTTATATAATTCCACCAAGTTGCATGTCTGAATAAAGGTGACGCTGTGTTTTTCATTGTCAGAAAATTTTTTTCTGTTCCAGAACTTCATACACTATTTTTTTGAAAATTTTTTTAAATTACTCTGTTCTCAATGTATAATTAAAAATGCATAATTAAAAAAAGATTTGTTTAAAATCAATTTTTTATTTTATTATAATAATCAGCTAAAAATAAAATCAATCACAATATAAATATATCTAATGTATCATTATATGAAACCTGATTTTTTTATTATAACTAAAGTTAAAGCAGCAACAAGGTGTTGGAAAGATGTTTTACTTTGTAAATAAATAAGTTGAAGATAAAGAGAGCAAGCGAAGTGAAAAAAAGTAGATGTCATCTTTGGGTTCCATAATTGTCATCATTAGGTTCCACCAAAATTTTTGGTGTCATCTATAGGTGCCATTTGATTACTTTGAAAAAAAATTATATTTCCTCTTAAACTCATATAAAAGTTTAAAATATTTATCCTGGTGATAAAAGGTAAGATAAGCTTTATAATAACCAAAAGATTTTTTTTGTGAGACGTATAGTTTCAGTTTTATAAAAGAAAATAGTGGCAAGAGCGCTTAAAATGTCATCTATTGGTGCCATTACCTTACATCATTAAAAAGGGTGTGGTCTTGCATTACCGCTTTTATTCAAAATAATTTTAAAATTAAATTTTCAAATACTTATATTAATTATTTATAAAAATACATTAGATATAATTATTATTTTTAATAATTGAGGAAAAATTAACAATAAAATTCTATTTGTATATTTATAAGAAAAAAAAAATTCAAAAAACCTTATTAAATTTTTATTATGAATAATAATAATAATAATATTGAATTCATAAATTTATTATACTATATTTCCTAGATAATTTGGAAATTTTGTGAATATTACAATTAATTAATTTATGTTTTAAAATATTTAATATTAAATAAAATCTTCATAAAAAATAATAAAATATTTAAATGACAATAAATAATATTTATAACATATTAATAAAAATGATAATAATATATTTTTATAAGTTTTTTTAAATATTTCAGTGTATTTATTATTATACAATTATTTAAAACTAATTATATATTTTTTTCCTAAATTAAATAATTTATATTTATTTAAAAATAAAATTATTATTAGTATTATTTTAAATTTCTATCCTACATAATTTAATATTATAGAAAATTATATTTATCAAATATATTTTTATTAAATCTATATTTGGGTATATTTGATAAATTGTTACAAAATTTGGCAACGACGTAATTTGCAACATAAAGAAAATGCGCGCCTCCTAGTTTTCATATGGACTGTACTGTGACGCTCTCTCTTCGGCTTTATTCGGCAAACATCGCTTATCTTTCTCAGAGAGTTCCTGCTCATTTCTTCAACAGACGCTTACTTGTATTTAGTTCATTAATTCAATTCACTAAATATATATCTTAAAGATTTAACATTTTTTTCTGTTGTACAATTCTTTTTAATATTATTCAACAAACTTAATAACAAATTAATAATGTCTGAAGCATATTTTTGGGGTAAGTTTCGTAACATCTTTATATTATTTCTATTATTAAAAATTGCAGAAATATTAACATGCCGGCTTCGCACGTGTTTTTTTCATTCCAATTATTTGCAATACACTTTTTGTTAACTTTTTCATACTGGGAAATGTTCCTAAATAATTTAATTGAAATTTTGGGATAGATTAATTTGTTTAAAGTTACATTACAATTAAATTAAAACTAATTAAATTAAAGAAATAATGGATGAATATATCAATGGAGCCGATTTGAATCCAAGTGTGGCTTAAAGAATCCTTATGGCCGTAGTTTTCCCGCTAACCCGCCCATTTACAATTTGCAAAATTTATTCGAATATGTTTGAAATTATATTATTTATTTAAAATTATAACTATTAAGAATGATTTAATTTTATTTAAAATTTAAATTCAATTTCTTTCACTATTTATTTTTAAATATTAAAAAATAATTGATAAATATTATATATTATTATTTAATGAAATAATAATTCATAATTAACAAATTTTTCAGGACTGAGCCTTGATGGCGAAAAAGCCTCAGAATCTTGGAATCCAGAATTAGAATCTGAAGACGAAAAGCCTGTATCTTACAGAGGCGATCATATTTTAAATATTAAACAAGTGAGTATCAAATCAAGGATCGAAAATTAAAAATAAAAGAAAACAATATGTTTAAAATTTTAATTTTATTTCTACCAAAATACAAATAATTTGTTTATTTTAATTAAAAATATTTACTATCTATTAAGTAATAAATCTCAATTCAAGAAATAAAAAATTATATCTAAAAAATTTAAATAATTTATAAAATTATATAAGTTTTCTCACCTTTTTTTTTTGGTAATTATGCAGTTTTCCAGGTACATATATATATACATATATATATTATTTAAATTTCCTATAAAACATAACCATCTCCAATTTTTTAACACAATCGAATCACGTGGAATGTTGATTAAAAGTTACATATATTTGCATCTACTGGTAAAATTTGTGTACTAATAAAAAGTGTGTTCAGAAAACTAATTACCATGTTTTGATTTCTTTTTATTTAAATTTTTTTTTAATTTTAAATTATATATATATTTATTTTTGGTAGTTCTCGTATTCATTAATATATTAAAATAATATGTATACAAAATTAATTGTTCATAAAATAAATTATTTGATAGGAACAGAATACTTTTTTTTAAGCCATAAAATTATATACTTAAATTAAAACATTTTTTTTTTATTAATCATCATTGTTCATTTTCTTATATAAACAAATAATATTTGCTTCACAGGCAGTCTTGGGAGGTAGTGCCAAACCTGGCGAACTCAACGTGGTTGAGGTTGAAGTTATCGGGTTCCAAGGCTCGCTTAAATTGCCAGTTGTTCGATTACAAGCAGATACAGTACCACAGACGCAATTAGATCTTAGTTTTCCTGATCCGCCAGTTAAATTTACTCTGATCCAAGGAAAAGGACCTATTCATCTAATTGGAAATCTTGCCATTTGTAAGTATTTTTTTATTATTATTAATTTTAATTAAAATAAATAATTCAAAACGAAATATTGTTTAAAATTTATAATATCAACATTATTAAATAGAATTTATTTAGGTGAAAACTTTTTAGATTATAAATGTGATTAAATATTGTTTACATTGTTAAGAAATAAACCAGTATTGTAATTCTTTAAAAAAGTAAATAATCATATCTACTCATTCTCTCCTATTTTATATAATTTTTAATATTTAATATATCCAGCAAGAGAAATTATATTAATATTTGAACTATACAAAATATTTTCCTAAATTTAATATTGTAATAATTTAATAGTAATCTTATATATAATTTTATATTTTTAAAAATTATAAATATATAAATTGAAATATTGATATAAATTGAAAAACCTAAATATCTACAAATTTTTTAAATTAAGTACATGACCATAACCAAGAGTCCTAGAATATATATTTTATAAAATAAAAAAAATTTACCGTTTACTTTTAAAAATTAGTATTCGTTTAATTCCTTTTCCTTTATTAGATAATTTTTAATTAACATCTTTTGGCTTCTATATATTCTCTATATTTTTATTTTATTTGCAAAAATTAATTCTATTTTATGTTTTACAGCTAATCCAATTGATGATGGAATTGATGAATATGAATTTGGAGAAGAAGAAGAAAATGATGATGAAGAATTAGATGAAAAGAAAATGGTGAGTAATTTTTTTCTTTTTTTAAATACTTTTATATATATTTTTCGGGCCTTTGGGGTTAAAGTCAATTTTATTGCTAGGCGGATTCTAAAAAACGAAAAGGGCCGGTGAATTCAGGTCCGAAATCCAACTCGAAGAAGATGAAAATGGATGATGGCGAGGGGCGAAATCATTAGATCTCAGTGAATGTTCTATAACAGTATTTTGATATTAAATTTGACTGATTCTTAAATTGGTTAGAATATCAAGAAATTGTAAAATAATTTATAAATATTATAATTTTTATTATTATTATTATTATTATATAGTCAGATTTATTATTTAATCTTATATCCAATTTCTTGATTATCTTACCAGTTTATATCTATTTTTTTAATTTTTATTCTTAAAAATAAGAAAATTAATTTAATTTGGAAAAATGTATTGTATACTTTCATTTTTCTTAATAAAAGCCCTTGTTATTTTATTTCAATTATTAAGGATAAGACTTTATTTAGACCTTAAAAACAAACCTTTTCCCAAATATCCTAACTTAGGAAAACATTAAAGAATATTTTCAACCTATGAATGTATACTTTGGTTTGACTATAAATATTGAGGAAAAAAATTGGAAAAAACTATATATATATATAAACTTTTTTAGAAACTGCTTCTTGATGCTGCAATCGGGGATATTTCGTATGTATTACAGAGTGATCCAATTTGAGTTTCCAAATTTTAAAAAAATAAAATTTATATAATCCTGGGTTTTTTTTTATTCATCAAATATCTTAAGTATATATATTTATATTAAGATTAAAAATATGTCAATTAATTGGTTTTTTTCTGGACCTCCTGCAGCAGTAAAAACTTTCAAGATAATTTTTATTAATAAATTTCTGATGGTATTTCATCAAGAATTTTGTTATTTTAATTTTTATTGCAAAGGTTTGTTGAAGTAGTATTTTAACGTGATTTAACCCAACAAAAAAAAAAATTAATGGGATTCGATCGCATACATCTAACATCAACCATATGTTGAATGCTCTCTTAAATCACAGTTATAATCCTTAATAAATAATAAGTAATAGTTGACACAATAAGAATCGTAAATTGCGCCGCCTTGGTAAAAACAATTCACATCCATCATATCTTCATTTTTAAAAGATAATCGATAAGCCTTTTATAAAAATATTGAAATCCTACCAACTATTTTCAACTGGGATATTTGGTTGAACCTATTATTATTACTATTATGATCAACATTTTCAATCTAAGTAATTTTAGAAAAACACTTCATATCAAATGATTTTCTTTAAGGTGTTGACTGTTGATTTAATAAATATAAATGAAATTACTAACTAAGCTTTATAATTATTAATCAGCTGTATGATTTACAGCATTGTAAACATATGAATCTCAAGTTGGATCACCCACCTTATCCATGTTTATTAATTAACATTTACTATTTATATGATTTATTATTTTAGGCGGCTGACGATGATGATGAAGATGACTATGAAGATGAAATGCCAAAAAAGAAGGTTAAAAACTCTGGAAATATGGTCAAACAAGTTAAGGGGACTCCATTTAAAAAGAGGAAATAAACATATCAAGGATCAAACTTCATTATTGTTTTTCAAAGACTGTCTAATATTTTTTTTTTCCTTGTATGTTTTATTATTTTTAAGTTACCTTTCATTTTAAGAACAAACAGAAGCATTTCAGTAGATTACAATCAATCATATTTGTGATATTCAAGATATAATAGACACATTTAGTGCCATTTTTTAAATTTTTTAGCTGAGATTGTAACCAACTATTAATTTAAATGAAAAATATTTATACTTCAAAATTTTTTTTGAAATTACATTCCTGAACTTTAGATCGTTTAGATTTTTCATTTTTGAAATTGCCATTTACAATATTTAAATCAGAATTTGTATTTTAAATAATAATTTGAAAACTTTTTAATTTGTTTTTATTTATAAAAAAATATTTTTCATCCTTTTCATTAAAAAGGTTAACACTAAATGAGCCTATTATTCTAACCAATATTATTATTAATTATGATTATTATGCTTATTAATTATAATTATTATTATTTTTACATCTTTATAATGAAATGAAAAGAACATGAAAATTTAAAAAGTTGTCATTATTTCATAAAAGTTTAATATTTTTTTTATTTTAACAAACTTTTTTTAAGTCATTTATCATAAATCATGCATATTTATTAAAAAAAATGTAAAAGTGAAAGTCCATTTCAATTAATTATCAGACATTGGTAATTTTAAATCCTTTGATCCAGCTTCTTTTCTTGAAGTCATCGTAGGAAGAGAATGTGTATCTTTCACCAAACACTCATCTTCTACGTGTTCATTGATTGTTAAATTCAGTTTTGAAGAAAACATTCTAAAATACACAATATATAATTTTTTCTCAATCACTTTTCGATCTTTAATCATTAGAAAACCTCTCCTATTAATTATATTCATCTAAGATTAATATTGCCAATTGCAAAAAGTTAAAAATAATATTACATAAACACCCTAATTTAGTCTGGAAAATAACAATTCTTTTATAAATATTTATTATAATATAGAATATACTAATTACACATTTAGATTAATCACATATTAAAATCAACTTTTTCATTAATAAAAAATAAACAAATATTTTGTCTAGAATTTTATATAAATATATTAGAGATTAAAACAATTTTATAGATGAAATGGATAATAGCTTTTTATTACAATTGAGGTACAAACTCTTTGGGACCTTTCAAATAATTTTCATAATTTCTACGAGAATAATTGTTATATTTAAGCATATTAATTACTAATCATTCATTCCTTATAATTATGATATTATTTTAAAAAGTTTTTTGGCCAGAAAAATTTTTTAATCTACTTTTGTGATAAATTTAATATAGACATCATTTTAAATTCTAAACAATAAACATTTGATATTCATGTGATTTTTTAGAAAATATTAAATTTACAGAAATTAATTTTTGTTTCCTTTTATTTGGAAATAGAAAAATTATGTAATGTAACTCAATGCAACATAGACTGTGTTTGCAAAATCAGTTGTAAAGAATAAACTAGCCCTCTCTTGAAACTTGAAATGCCTTTCTCGTCCCCAGTAGAACTAGTGGTAGGTCCACTTGTGTGTCGTCGTGACATGATTGCGGCCTTTTAGAGTTTCGGAAGCCGGGTTTTTGACTGAGTTTATGTGAAACTCGAATTGCAGAGATCTTGATAAAGGACTGTGTCGAACTGCCGACACTTATTTGTGGTATCCAACCGATTAAGTGATAGCTTCTGCGGTTATGTCTTCTAAGCGCTCCAACTACTAATTTACCGTTTTTATGAGCCCTAAAGGCGTTATTTATGAACTCCTGGTTATACCAATACATCAAACTTTCGGCATTGTCACGACTGTTCTTTTGGAACGGTTCCTCCCTGACTTACACGTTTTTGTACAACCCTGTCAAGCCTTAATGCTGCAACCATGCCTAAACTGCTTCATAAATTAGTCAATGGAGAATCTAGTGCAGTGATTCTCAAACACTGCCGCGAGATTATGAGGCTCTTAAACATTTCCGACTTTTTTTTTTCTAAATTTTCAATTTGGTTCTAAAAAAAGGTAAACCATTTTTGGGAACTTTTTTTCAATATGGTAAACTTATACACTTAACTTTTTCTTTGTGTGCCGCCAAATTTTTAAACTGTTAAAAGTGTGCCGCGGTAAAAAAAAGGTTGAGAATCACTAATCTAGTGGTTGATGAATGTGGCACTTCGATAATCACATCCATAATCTCACTTCCAAGGCTTTTCTGGACGTTGTAGCAGAAAAATTTCTTTAGCGATAGCTTCTTCACCTTTAATATAGCATAGCTGTTTGTGACTAGCGGGATTACATATTCACATTTCACTTGCATCCGGTCACCAAATGAACCACTGCAGATGATTGAAAAAACTCAAAGCTCTTAACCTGTTTTAGCTATTACAGTAGAACCTCGATACCTGAAACCTCAGTAACTTAAAAACCTCTATAACTGCAAAAAATAATATGTTCTCTTCCCATCAGAGCCCAAAAATTCAATAACTTAAAATACGCAACCTCGATAACTTAAATAAGTATGTATGGGCCCTCGGAAGCTGAAATCTTGAAGAAACAAAAATCAGGAGAAAGTCTTCAAAGTAAAAGACGAAAAATTGTCGAATTCCTTAATTTAGATTAATGTTTGTTTACGTGGTTCAAACTGTCGAATAAAAACATCAGTATTAGTGGACCAATACTGAAAGAAAAAGCTAGAGTTCGCTAATTCGCTGAAAATCAAAACTTTTAAAGCCAGCAATGGCTGGTTAGAGAATTTTAAGAATCGACATGATTTAGCCTTTTAAAAAAATGTTATTAAACTTTCCCTAACATAGATCCTTGATAACTTAAAACCTCTATAACTTAAAATATTTTGTGTTTCCCTTGGACTTTAACTTATTGAGGTTCTACTGTATTTGTGTTTTGTTTAAAAAAAAATTGTTATACAATAGAATTTTATTAGAAAATCATGAATTTTTTTATTAAATGAGCAAGCTATTCTATCTATATTCTTTTTTATGATTAAAAAAAGGATCAAAAGTTTTTTCAATAAAATTTGTAAAAACTTTCTTTAGCAGAGGGGGAAATTCTAGTTTTTTCTCTTCCTATACTGATGTAATTTATATGAATAATTTTACTGAAAATCTTAATTAAAAAAAAAATGAATTTACTAACTGAATGATTTTTAAATGATATATGGAATTTAGTAGCCTTTTTGTAGTTATATGAATTAATAAATAACCAATTACATTTTTTAACAGCTTCCATTGAATCGTTTATTTCATAGTTAAGTAATTTTTTAATGATACGATGATATTATAATAAATAGTAAAATTGAATATTTATTTATAATTGAAAATCTCAACATTAGTCTGATACAATTATCCAACCTGAGTAATGATCAAGAGGCTATTAAAATTCTAGTTACTTTTATTATTTTATTTAAGAGAATTAGCAGAATGTCTTTTTATTAAATTACATTTTCCAATTTATGGTAATTATTTAGTCTAACCGATGTATGATGGATTTTGATAAAACTTTATCAGTAGATTCCTTTTTTGATTCAAAACAAACTTTCCTTAAGCAAAATGTGACGGTCGCTTCTAGTTTACGAGTAAACATTATTAAAGTTTGCATATAAACTATAGTTGTTATGAATGACCAGCCATTTAATAGTGTTTTATTGACTAATTCACTATTTTAGGTTTTTATAAGTTCGGTTTGGATATAGGAAAATTATTTAATTAATTAATTTTTTGATTTTTTTTATTATTCCCAATTAGTGAAGCCCTCTGGTGGTCAAATAATAAAACTAAATAGAATATCAATCAATTTATATGCAAACTTTAATAATTTATATCTCGTAAACTAGAAGCGACCTCCATATACTTGTTAAGGAAAGTTTGTTTTAAATCAAAAAAGCAATCTACTGGTAAAATTTTATCTAAATCCATCATACATCGGTTAGACTAAACAATTACCCAATTTATCAATAATTAATCATATTTTTTATTTCAAAACACAAATTGAATTACACAAATTAATTTTCTATCAACTTATTTGAATTTATATAATAGACTCCCCTTCTGTTTATTAAATGAGACTCTTTTTTTTTCTTTTTTTTTTATTTAAAAAAAAAACTTAATCATTTGCATATTAAAATATCTCTTTAGATCTTTTTTATTCTATAAAAATTCTTTAATTGAATAATATTTAATTATTTTTACCTTTTGGTATTGATTTGGCTTTTATAATTTTTCAATTTCAATGCCGCTTCTTGATTTGAAAATAAATGAAATTTCGTTTCTTTTGGCAATTCTTTTTTCATTACATCCATTTCCTCTTGTAATTTTCTTACTTGATCATTTAATAATCGATTCTCTTTAAGAAGTTGGTTATTTTTTGATAATGTCTTTAAAAGTAAAAAAAAAAATATTTTTTAATATAATCATATTTTTTTTTTATTTATTACATTTACTTATTATTTTACACACTTTACAATATTCAATCAGAATCATTTCAATAAGAGGAACTGAATTCCCTTTCAATTAATTAATTAATTAATAGATGGTTAATTACGGTGTAATTGGAGAGAAATGAGAAGTTGTTTAGTTAAATTTGGGTTTTATGAGCGGATGGATTGGAGAAAGAAAAGCTCGCAAGACTTGGAGTGAAAATTTTTAAAATTATTAAAGTAAAATTTTTTTTTTTTTTAGTATATAGGATACATTTATTTCTAATTTATTTTACTAATAAAACAGTGGCGTAGCGTGAGACTCCGCCACTGGAAGCCAAATTTGCCTTCTCCCCCCTTTAAGGTATATAAATTAAATGCACTCCAAAAGAACTTTACAGAAAAAATAAATTTATTATTTATTTATTTTGTGTACAGGGTACAAATAAAGATGGCATGAATTTAGATATTAGTATTATTTATTTTGAAATTGTGCCGCCATCAAAAAGTACCGCCCCACTACGTCATAAAATATTATTATTATAATTATTAATGATTTAGCGTCACATATTTAAACCTATAATTTTCCCACTCCTTAAAGAATACGATCGAAGGAATGGTAGAGGAGGATAGCTGTTTTTTGACTATTATTACTACTCCTACTACGACTTCGATGAAAGTTTCACATTCGCCTCCCTTCAAATGATTCCTAGGGATAAACTATTGTGAAGAAACAATAAATCATATTTTTTCACAATCCTTGATCTGAGCAATAAGCAATAATTGTTATCAATTGGTAAACAAATGTTTTTCTACTCACTATATACAAGATAATCTATAAAACACATTCAGGTAACATTTTTCTCAATTATTATTATCTCGCCAGAGATAGTTTTGCGATCACGAAAATTTTCGATGTCGAGATTTTGATGTTTTTATACGTTTTGAAGGTACCTGAATCATTTTCACTAAGGTTGAGAAAAATGTCTGTATATGTGTGTGTGTATTAATGTAACCAAGATTACGCAAAAATGGATTGAGCTAGAATGATGAAATTTGGTACATGGGCATTATTCAAAATTCATAGTTTTCTATCAACTTTTGAGAAATGAGAAAAGAAACTGGAAGAGGGTCATTACCTACAACGTTTTGAATTTTTTCTTCTAAAGTGACCGTAAAAATAAAGATATATTTTTGATAATTTTTCACATGATTAATAATTGTATAAAACTGCTATATATAGAATTTCAGCTTGATTGAATCGCTGAAAGTACCGGAATTAATTTTTTAACACTGCAAATCTCACGCGCCAACCAGTGACGTGGTGCCATCAACAAAGAGCCAAACATGCGCTGGTTTAATAAATAAATATTAAATAAAACAGATAAAGGAGATCCCGGAATATTAAAAAAATGTAATTTATTTAATATTTTTATGAATAATTATATTATTAATTATATAAACTTCAGCTTTATAACTATATTTTTTAGACAAAAATTCATACACATGGACTTTGTTACTCAAATGTCTTAAAGCCCCAAATAATAACTATATAACTATTTAATTCAAAATTAAATTGCAAATCAAATAGTTTGCTATGAAGACTAAATATTTTCTTAAAAAGTAAATAAAAGATTTTTCTATGTGCATAATATGATTTAAAGTGATTCATCCAAAATTAAATCTAAATACTTTTCATGAATACAAATATATAAATTCATCTTTTATTTATCTATCTATCTATCTCTGTGACTCTACGGAACTCGAAAGTTCTTGGCCGCAGCAACCATACCCCTCCAAGTATTCCTATTCTGAGCCACAACCTTCCAAACCCTATCCTCTCAAATATTCTAAATCTACTCTCGTCACCTAAGGTCATAGACCATGCCTCACACCCATATAATACAACTGGTAAAATAATTGTTTTATATATTTTAACTTTTATCCCCTTTGATAATAATTGTGATGCGATAAGCCCCTTTATTGCATGATAACAGGCGTTTCCCGATTGTAACCTCGCTTTAAACTCTTCTCGAATATTATTATCTTTCGTGATCACAAAACCTAAGTATTTAAATTTTTCTACATTTTCTTGTATGTTAAGATTTTGTGTGTTAATTAATAAACTTACTTAATAAACTTACTCTTAAAAAATTGGCTGAATTGGCTGGAATAGAATAGTAAAGGATCTCTTCTGTGATTTCATTGATATCATCATAAGCCTCTTCCAGTTTAGTCATTAATTCATCTACCATCTAAAAAATGGAATGCTGCTCTATTTTAGATATAACTTTATCCGATCTGTACAATTCAATTCTATTTACTAATTTACCGTTTTATGTTCATGTTGACATCGTAATAATTTACGATTTAAGGAATTTTTGATACCGAAAAATTTCTCACATAATTTTGTAATCACAACATCTTTTTCAATTAATTCATTCTCTAATTCATTAATTTTATTTGTACAATCAGATATCTACAATAACCAAGATATATATTAGATTTATTTTATTTATTTATTTTTTTAATATTATTTTTGATAAATTTATAACATTTACCTGTTGAATTGTTTGTTTTTGTTTAATTTGTTTCTCCTGGCCATTTCTTTTTTTCACACAAAAATTTTTCTTTTCCATATCAAATTGTTCTAAAATTAATTATTAAATATAATTAAATAAAAAAAAATTAATTATAAATTATTATATACAAATTATAATACTTTCTAGATGTAGAAGTTTACTATGATAAAATAAATTAAAAATTTACCCATCATTTGCCGATTCATTTGCAAAGCATGTTTCAATTTTTTTTGCATTCGTTCTTTTTCTTTAAGTAACGACTCAATTGTCTCATCTTTAATGTCATTTAAATTTTGCATCGTTTCTAATTGGTTATGCATTGAATTCATTTGTCTTTTGAGCAGGTGAATTTCTGTTTTGGATGATTTCCGATAGTCTTCATCTTCTGCTGATTCTCCATCGCCATTCTCTTCATTGGAAGTTTGCGAATCGCTTGAAGATCGTTTGTGAAAAATTTTCCTTTAGTCAATCATTCAAATAAATTATTAAAAAAAAAGCAAATTTTCGTTTAAATTTATCTATTAACCACTTTTTAACTATTTATATTATATATCGTAGGCAAATGACAATTTTAGGAAAATGGCATTTGCCTAGGCAAAACTCGTTTGAATAAATCTTTATTGGGCAAATAGCTTGAAATGAAATAATAGTTAAAGCTATTTGGCCAGGCAAATGCTATTTTCCTAAAATTGCCATTTGCCTACGACATATATATACACCATATATGAGGTAAAACCGAGGGATATGACCTGTTTTCTATAACTCAAAAACTAGGCCTTTTGGTGTAGGAAATATTTATAAGTGAACCGTCATGCAACGAGGATTTGTTTTGTCCGCCATCTTGAAGATCATGCGAAATTTATAAAAGCTCGTAATTTGTTTTTTGTTTTTTTTTGTAATTTTTGCAAGTATAGTGTATTCTACGTTTTTGCGCATTCTTTAAAATTAATATTAAGACTTCTTTATTCACATATTTCTTCATTGTTTACTATTTGCAAGCAGTGGTGTATTGGAAGAAGAACGCGGGGAACGACATTCCCTTACCTTTTTTCAAAACAGGAAAACGTTCCAGTACTTTTTCATGTCCCGATAACTCCCACTTAAATCTACTGTTAGAATTTATTTTTTTTGTGTTCGTTAATATTTTGCATAGTAAGAATAAGAAAAAAATAAAAACTTATATGGAAAAAAATAGTTTGCTGAAAATAGGAATTTTTTTTGCTCCCACTATGCGTTCCCTTACTTCTTATTTTACCAATACATCTCTGTTTGCAAGTCTTTAAAATCTAAAATTGTTTTGAAGGCGTGATATGACGTATTGTGTGTTCTAGGAATATGACGTGCGTTTTACCTCTGTTGAACAGTGAAAAAATGAACTTTCTAAACACTTTAGTAAGAGCAGGGAAATATTCATAATTACATTCTTGTGTAAATATATTATTTACATATTTATCATTTAATTTATGTACTTTTTTAATTCTTAAAACTTACCTAATTATTTAAACATTTCAATTTTATGAGTTTTTATTTTTGTTTTATATGTAATCCCTTTTTTAAGCAATATCCCTCACACCTCTGTTAGGGATTTTGTCGAAAAGTTGACTTTTTTATTTTTGTAAATTTTATTAGTAGTTATTTTAAGAATATAAAGTTGTTTATGGATACTTAATAGTCCTAGGTACCATTAACACCAATAATCATGTCATAATAGGTGTTTAAGATTTAGCAAAAACCCGAATTGTCTGTCATATCCCTCGGGTTTATCTTATATATACCGGTATTTACATAAAAGTAAAATATAATTTATAGAAATTGGGTTATTAAAATCTTAACTATGTCCTTATTCCTAAATCAGTGATTCTCAACCACTGTTCCGCGAGATTTTCAAAAGTGTGCCGCGAGATTAATACAAAAGTAAAGAGGCTTTTAAACATTTCCAACTTTTTTCTAATTTTTTTCAATTTGGTTCTTAAAAAAAAAGAAATGGTAAACCGTTTTTGGGACCACTTTTTTTCAATATGGTAAACTTGTTTTTCTTTGTAAGCCGCCAAATTTTTAAACCGTTAAAAGTGTGCCGCGGTAAAAAAAAAGGTTGAGAATCACTTCCCTAAATAATGATCATATAACAAAAACATCCCTCCTATCTTAAGAAAATGCAATTAAGAAAATAAGTGTTAATGTATTAATAATATTTAAAAAAATCTTCCATCATTTTAAGAAAAAAGTAAATTCATTTAATTAAAAATAACATATATACAAATATATTAAATGTTATTCAATTAATGTTTAAATTACACAAAAGTCATTTGTTCAGCCTAATTTTTTCCTTCAAATTTTGAATTCAAAATTGAAAATTTGTCACTTAATCAAATAATGTTTTTAATTGTACTTACCTGAATAGCGAATTTTTCTTAGATTTTGTACTAGAATTATATTTATTGGATGACATTTTTTAAATAGCAAACATTCTCTAATCCATTACAAAATTATTAATCATCTTATTCTATACATTACAAAAGTTTAGTTATATATCATTTTTCTTTTAAATTAAATAACAAATAATAAATAATATTTTAAATTCTTCTAAACATGAAAAAGCAAACATTTTTTTTTACTTAAATACTTTTTCTTTTTCTTAAAATATCTATAATTTTAATAATATTAACCATAAATACATAATTGTTTATTTGTTTTGTGGAAATTTATTTAGAAATTTTTGTTTACTAATAAAAGTTTAGTAAATTTTTATAATAATAAATAATGAAAAAAAAATATGTATAATTTAAAAATATCTATTCTATCTCTGTGGCTCTACGGAACTCAAAAGTTCTTGGCCGCAGCAACCACACCCCTCTAAGTGTCCCTATATTCTGAGTCAAAACCCTCCAATCCCTACCCTCTCCCATCTCTCTCACCTTCCTTCCTACATTATTCACCCACCGCGTCCTTGGTCTTCAAAGCGGTTGTTCCCCATCAAAATATTTTTCGCCATTCTTTCTTCTCCCATTCTAGCCACTTGCCCTGCCCATCGCAGCCTTCTCGAACTCTAACTATGCCTGGAGATGCATAGAGATCATGCAATTCCTTGTTATGCAGACTCCGTCATTTCCCGGTGACCTCTATCTTTGGCCCATAAATGCTTCGCAGAATCCTATTCTCAAATACTACTCTCGTCACCTAAGGTCATAAACCATGCCTCACATCATATAATACAACCGGTAAAATAATTGTTTTATATATTTTAATTCGTCATCTTTCTTTGGCCCATAAATGCTTCGCAGAATCCTATTCTCAAATAATTGAAAAAATAATATTTATTAAGAGAACTTATCTATATATTACACTGAGATGTAACTTTTATTAGAATATATATTGTTTAATTTTTATTAAAATTTCTATAGATATATATATATAGTTATTTCATCCTTTTGTATAATATATAACAGGGTCGGCAACACTTGGTGATACTTATTGAAAAATTGAAAAATGTTTAAGAGCCAAATCGGTAAAAAAATTTTCTTTTTTTTTGGGGGGGGGGGGGCTCGTAGTCACAGAAGCAAAAATTACGAATACGTGCGCAAAAAAAAATACCTAAAAAATAAAATAAAATAAAAAAAAAATTAAAAATAATTAAAATAATAATTAAAATACCTAATGTATATTAATAAAAAGTCGTACGCCCCACATGCAATAGTTCTGATGTTGCTATTGTAATAAAGTAGACAGAGTTGGAATAGATCGGATACATTTTACAAAAAACTATTTGAAATTTGCAGGAATAACTAAATTTTAAATTTCCTTTAAATAATTATATGTAAATAAATATGTTTCATAACGTAGCTTTTTTCCAGTTTATTATATGTAAATTCTAATTTGGGATAACTATATTTTTTAATGGAGCCGCAATAAACTCAAAAAAAACGGTTTGACCACAATTGATATATAATTAGGGTGACCAAACGTCCCGATTTTAGGTGCTCTGTCCCGATATCCCGAAAAATGTCTTCGGGACAGTCTATTGTCCCGGTTTTTTAAATATTTAGGTCCGACGAACGTTTTCTTAAAATCAGTTTGGCTCTTATTTTCGATTTTTCATTCAATATGACTCTTTAAAAAAAAAAAAAAAAGGTAAAATTTTTTTCTGATTTGGCTCTTAAACATTTTCGATTTTTCATTCAATATGACTCTTTAAAAAAAAAAAAAAAAAAGGTAAAATTTTTTTCTGATTTGGCTCTTAAACATTTTCGATTTTTCATTCAATATGACTCTTAAAAAAAAAAAAAAAAAGTAAAATTTTTTCTGATTTGGCTCTTAAACATTTTCGATTTTTCATTCAATATGGCTCTTAAAAAACTTTTTTTACAAATGTCCCGGTTTGGTGTTTTCGAAATATGGTCACCCTATATATAATAAAGAAATGTAATTGGGGAAATTGTTGAATTATTTATTATTTTTAAGGATATTTAATTGATCTTTTAACTCAATTAATTTATTTACTATAATATATATTAAGTATAAGTTTATTTATAGCTTTATATAACGTTAAAAAAGTTAGTTTTAGTTTTATAAAACTCTGTTTAGGCGCGAAGAACGCTTAAGAAGGAATGAGCAGCTAAAATTATTATAAATTTAGATTATATTTAGGATATTTTTAGAATAATATTAATATATATTTTTTTAATTTTTTTTTATACATATATATTAATAATATTGCTAATATAAAAAAGAATAAACTATGATAAATTTCTAAAGGGAATAATAAAAAGATGAGTTTCTCTAGAATAATTTGTAGTGGTTAAAATAATTTTCTTTCGAACTGTCCGATAAGACACTTCTTAGAATAACGATAACAAAAATATTAAGAAAATATTATTTTATTTAGTTTGCTTTACATAGTGAATAAGACAAGACACAAAATTGGCTGTATGAGTGATAGTAAGTAATGAATAACATATTTAATTTATTTTTTTAAAATTATTTATTAATAATAATTATTGTTATCTATAGTATATATATATATAATAATTATTATTATTTACTAGCTGCTCAGAGCTCCTTCGTCGCTCTTCACATCTAGACGGGGGCTCCGCCCCCTGTACCCCCGAGTGGTACATAGTATTTGGTTGAAAGTAGTAAAAGGTTTTCATCCATTTTGTTTCAATCAATGTATAACATAAAACATTCATTTCTTATTGTGTGATTATTTAAAATATATTTTAATTTATTTAATAAGTTAATTATATATATTATTATTGAATATGTTATATCTATCTACAAGTTCTTGGCAGCTACAACCACATTTCTCCAAGTGTCCCCGGTGACCTCATCTTTCTTTGGCCAATAAATGCTGGAAAGAATAATCTGAATCTACTCTCATCTCCCAGGGTCATAGACCATGCGTGGCTCAACGGTACTCGAAAGTTCTTGGCAGCTTCAACCACATTTCTCCAAGTGTCCTTATCCTGAGCCTCTGTTCCATCTCTCGTACGTCATTCCCTGATGTACTCATCTTTCTTTGTCCCATAAATGCTGGGGAGAATCCTATTCTCAAATACTCTGAATCCACTCTCATCTCCTAAGATCATAGACCATGTCTCACACTCATATAATACAACAGACAAAATAATTGTTTTATATATTTTAATTTTCATTCCCTTTTATAATAATTTTGATGAGATAAGCCTCTTTACTGCATGATAACAGGCGTTTCCCGATTGCAACTTCGATTTAAATTCTTCTCAAATATTATTATCCTTCGTGATTACATTCAATTTTTCTACATATTCAAATTCTACATTTTGTATGTTAATACTGCTCCTGTTTGTTTCTAAATATTTTTATTTATCATTATTAATTTTAAACCTCATCTCTTTTCCTACCTCGATTAATTTTTCCTCGCTATCTGTAATTGCAATTGCCGAATCTGCTATTATATTTAAGTCGTCTGGGTCACCTAATATTTTACAATTGATTTCCGCATCTTACTCTTTCTTTACTACCTTCAAGATAAATTTTAAGATCAAAATTTGAAAAAGTTTATCCGGATCTATTGAGTCATGCGTAGGTTTTACTAAAGTCTACAAATAATTAGTGAACAGAGATATTGAATTCGCGGTTTTTTTAATATCTGTCATAATGAAAATATCTTAATTAATGTTGATCGATTTGGCCTGAACCCGCAATGATATCGTCTAATATTTCCTCCGCCTATTATATATTAGTTTATAAGTATTGTATATGTTATAATAGAGTATAATATTTCTTGATCATTTCATTTCGATATTTTAATTTCATTGCTTGATTTTTATTGAATATTTTTAATTATAATAAAATTTGAGAATATGCAAAGTTAGAGACTTGAGACAATTTATAAAAATTAATTTATAAAAATTAACGGTATAAAAGTATTGATTAAAACTAAAGATAAATTAATAATATATACATTCATTAATAGTATCAATTTAAATTAATGGATTTATTTGATTTTTTATTATTAATTTCATTTATTAATTTTTTTAGATCATAGTTAATTCCCTCCCTTAAAATAAAAGAAGTATTCAAATATAGAAAGAATAAATACAAAATAATTTAAGTTAAATATGATTTAAATATTTTATTATATTAATTAAAATGAGAACTTTTAGAATAAATTATTTAATTGAAATGATATTTGAATATTAGAATTTAAAATAAAAAGTGAAATATTATAATAATTCTTTGATTGGGAACTCTTTTTTGTTTGTTTCTATGACAGCAAAAAAGTAAACAAATTACATACATACATACATACATACAAACACTCTCCTTTATATATATAGATAAAAGAGGTACAATGCCGGTAATAGTATTTATTGATGTCCCTCAAATAACGATTAAAAAACTGGATTATTCTAATTTTTATTTATATATTTTACAAACATAAAGCAATATTAGTATATCTTACTTCTCTACTATCTTATCAATCAATATTTCAAGATTTTTAATTCTATCAGATTTCAAAATGTTTGCTCTCGAAATTCAAAAACACTCTCAGCTGATTCAAAGATGCTTACACAACAAACTCACTATTTTTACTAACTCGTCAGATATAGTATTGCGATCACGAAAATTTTCGATGTTGAGATTTTGATGTTTTTATACGTTTTGAAGTCATTTTCACTAAGGTTGAAAAAAATGTCTCTATGTGTGTGTGTGCGTGTGTATAAACAAGATTACGCAAAAACGGTTTGAGATAGAATAATGAATTTTGGCATTATTCAAAATTCGTAGTTTTCTATCAACTTTTGAGAAATGTAGCTCAACCGGAAGAAAACCATTACCTACCACGTTTTCATTTTTTTCTCCTCTAAACTAACCGTAAAAATAAAGATAAATGTTTAATAGTTTTTCATATGATTAAAAATTGTATAAAACTGCTATATATAGAATTTTAGCTTGATTAAATCCCTGAAAGCATCGAAATTAATTTTTAAAAAATTTTAACACGTTGACTGCCAATCAACAGAATCAAACACGCGTTAGCATGGGTTGTGGTGTTCTGTCTCAGACCCCAGTTTAAAATTAAATTTCCTGATTCTTTTTCAAAGTACCAAAGGAAGTCAATATAATATAATAATGATAATATAAATTTGTATACGATTATGCTATATTTATTATATTATATTATATCCCTGTTCTCAAATTGCACTATCCATAGAACATCCCATATAAGAGATGTAATGGGTACATCCATTGCTACCTCCCCGTCGAGTATCTGGTAATATATTTAATTTTTATTCAAACTATGATAAAAGTTAAATGCAGTTAAAAACAAATGCTAATCCCTAAATATGCCCAACTCACAAAAATATAGTATTAAGTCTTTTTATTTCAATAAAATGTTATCAGTGAAAATTATTACCTTAAATCCTATGATCGGATACAATAAAATTTGAATTAATTTTTAAAAATATAAAAAAGTTTGATTATCCAATTCAAATTTGCGAGATAGTCGAGTGGAGAGACTCCAGATTTTTTTAAAAAGACGAACTTTCTCATTACTTTTTCTAAATTCCGCAAGGAGGCTTGGAAGGGCTAATTTATGGAGAGAGGAGGATCCCTATTAAATATTCAATAGTTGTTATTATTTAATTAATAATTAAAGAAAATAATAATTGTATTATTTTCTTTAACTTTTTTTATTTTCATTTTAAAATATTCAATGTAGGTATAATGTAATTACTATCTCGCCAGAGATAGTATTGCGATCACGAAAATTTTCGGTGTTGAGATTTTGATGTTTTTATACGTTTTGAAGGTTCCTGAATCATTTTCACTAAGGTTGAGAAAAATGTGTGTGTTTATGTGTGTATGTATGCAACCAACCACACTTTTGAGAAATGTAGCTCAACCGGAAGAGGCATCATTACCTACAACGTTTTGTTTTTTTTCTTCTAAAGTGACCGTAAAAATAAAGATTGTAACGGATGTATATTTATTATATATAAATATGACAAAGTCACCCCAGGCGCTGTTGCATGACTGAATGGCAACGTCTAGGGGATTCCGACGACCCTCGGCGCGGTTGGTGACTTGGCATTATATAGTTAGTATGATTACAGCGTTCTTTGTGTAAAGACGTGTTATCTTGTCTCCACGTTCTTTACATAAAGACGTGTTTTGATGATCCTCCATGTTGGATGGATCTTTTGTGACTCCCATGGTGGAGAAATTATATTATAGTTTGATTCCAGCGTTCTTTGTGTAAAGACGCGTTATCTTGTCTCCACGTTCTTTGCATAAAGACGTGTTTTGATGATCCTCCATGTTGGATGGATCTTTTTGTGACTCCCATGGTGGAGAAGTAATATAATATTTCTTATAACTTATAATTATACATTTTCTTTTAAACAACCGTTTTTCAATTTAACTTAAACTACATCCTTATTGACCAATCTCTCTAAATCTACTTTACCTCTGAGTATAGCATGGCGCCCATGTAACCTTCATCTCCGCTGGACCACTGGAGGAAAGGCAGTTTGTTCTCTGCAGCTGCGGGTAATATTTTCCCCCTTCAAGAAGATATCCACCTGTTTACCTGTGGAGACCTTAAACTCTTTTTTCCCTCTCCACATAAGATCCATTTTTCCCTCTCCCATTTCCCCTCTTCTCTCTTCTATCACATTTTCCCTCCCTTCTCTCCCCCTTCTTCCCTCCTCCTTGTAAGGGGCCTGTTGGCATCCACTGTGGGCCTCCCCCCTTACAAGATATATATATGTTTGATAATTTTTCACATGATTAATAATTGTATAAAACTGCTATATATAGAATTTCAGCTTGATTGAATCGCTAAAAGTACCAGAATTAATTTTTTAACACTGCAATTGTCACGCGCCAATAAGTGACGTGGTGCCATCAACAAAGAACCAAACATGCTTTGGTTTAATAAATATTATTAATTTAATTTAATTTAATTTAAATATATATATTAATTAATCCAATTCAAATTTCGAGATAGTCGAGTGGAGACACTCCAGTTTTTTTTTATTTCTTTTAAAGTTTTTACTATTTTAATAATTATTATAATTACTCAATTTAAAATTTAAATTCAAACACCAAAAATATCATATAGGTATATTATAAATATATTTTTTCCGACCGACGATAGTAAGGGCGGTATTGTTTTCACACCAAATTTCACATGTGGAGATTATTACATATCACCACGAATCATGCACTTTGTATTGGTTTTATTCTCGAGAAAAATCATTTTTATTAGTTTTTTCTTAATTTAAAATTATATGACGTCATCCAGCCATTCATGACGTCACAACCTGGTCTTACATATATATTCTAAATAAAATAAAATTAAAATTATTTATGTTATATCCATATCTGTTTTTTATTATAATACATTAATAGATATATTAAAATTATTTAAAATTGTTTCTGTAGCTGAAAATTAATTTACTTCATCGTCGGTTCGGACCTGGCCACAGGTCAACTTATTTTTTTAAGAACCAAATTGAAAAAATTTAGAAAAAACTGAACTAGATTTATGAATTAATTTGCATATATAAAAAATTATTTTGGAAATAGTTCCTCCAACTGAAAAAATATACTGGAAGCAAAGATGCTTGAGATATATAAAATGTTAATTGGGTATGTAACTAAAGTATTACTTACTAAATTTTTTTTAGAATTAAAATAGAAATTCATACTAGAAGAGAATTGTTTAACGTAATTTGCTAAGAACAAACACAGCAAAGAAAAGCATAACTCATCGATATCTTCGAAATGACATGTAGACTTACTATACCGTATCCCAACCAAGATAAGAACGATTCTTACCATTTACCCTCTTTTTTATAAAATATATTTACATTAAATTAAAATTATATCACATTCGGCAAACAATTTTAAATTTAAATTGAACCATTTACATTAACAACCACCTCCTTGTTTTTTTTTCAAAATATGATAATTTCATTAATGAACTTCTTACTGATATATTTATAATTTTTTTTTTAAAGTTTCATTAAGATCTTTGAATAAAATTAAGCTTATTGATTTAATAGAATTAATAGAATTAAACTTATTGATTCAATTTAAGATGTATTCTAAAACACTACTAATTTTAAAAATTAATATTTGTTTATTTTATTTTATTTTAATATGTATTTTATTTGAAATAATTTGCAGTAGAGCGCTCACCTCTGCACTCCCCGCTCGCCCCTCTCCAAGCCCCTCCGCCGCCTGAACTGACCTCCTCTTGCAGACCGGCTGACTCGAACGCATTTTGTTCCCCTTCTCTGCTGAGTGTAGGACCCTAAGCGGCGTCTCCACTGAAATCATCCCTTAATCAGTCGCTAATCAAGAATTAATTGTAATTTTATTATTTATTTTTATTAATTAAAAGGAAGATTAGTGAACTTTAAAAAAAAATATTTCAATAAAAATTAAATTTTATAAAGTGCATTTTTATAATTTTTTATTCATATATACCCAAATAATTTATAAATTTTTCATTCAAATCTTTGAAAAGAATTAATCTTAAATATTCTATCAGATCTCATTAATTAAATTTTGTTAAAAGTTAAATTAAAATATTTAAAAATTAAAAAATCATATACAAAGTTTTATTTTTCTTTAAATATATTTATTGAAATATTTTTTAAATTTCAATATATATACTAATCCTATTAAAACTTATTTATTTAAATGAATTTTCACAATTCATATAATATAATTATAAATCAAAAAAATATAAATTTCTTATATTCATATAGGAATATATAATTTTAAATATTCTATATATTCTTTCTAATCTTATTATCGCTCACACCGTTCCTTTCAAATCTCCTATGAATATTGTTTTGTCAATTTCATATTATTATAACACTTTTGAAAAATGAATAAGATTTCTATTACCTATATATCAATTAAACAGAATAAAATCTTTGTGAAATTAATAATATAATCATAATTAGTTTTCTGATGTTTTCTAAGATATTTTTATTATATGTCTATTAAATACGTATTATAACTTATTATAATCATGGTTCTATAATAGGATATAAAATAATTTTAGTATTTTAATATTACAGAAATAAGATAATATTTTTAAAAATCTATACACTTTTTTAATCCTATTAATATTATTTATTTATTTATATCTTATTTTTTTATTTCCTGTATATAATATAAATATCTAATCTTAATTATTTTTTTCTTTATCGAGGCGAGTGTGATGGACATCAATTCAAGTCTACGAGCTGTTCTTCGAGTTTAATCTGCGAGAAATATCAACCCTTTATGAACTCCGAGGTCAGTATTTATTATTAATTTTATTTTTAATTCAATTTAAATTTATTGATTATAAACTAATAAGTTATTTTTCTTCTTATATTTCATGTTTCCATCTTCGTTCCTGCTACTGAATGTTGATTTTAATTCTTGATTATCTTCTCCATCCTTCATGACGATGAAATGATTGAAATACAGCTCTCCAAATGTAAGTAATAATCGTTATTTATTTAGCATGGCGCACTGTAAAATAGAAAATGTACATATAATATTTAAAGTAAAGTTTAATCTAATCAAAAACATACCTGTTAAAAAGGGGGCCAAGTTCCTATCGGCTATTTGTTTTCCTAAAAAAGGGTTCAAATCCATCCCAATGCCAAGTTTAGATGCACTTCAAAATCATTCATAATCATTTTTATCAACAGCCTGATCCACTGGTAAACATTTGGCATTCCAAAGAATCGCCACCACACCCAGTCCTCCGCCTCCTCCATCCAGGCACGCCACTTTATTCACGTCAACGGTCCATCTGGCCGAAATTCACTTTACCATACACCCAACTTAAAATATGGTATAGTTGTTAAAATACGTAGGTACATGGTTTAAAATATCTACAATTTTAATACTTAGAATTAGCAGGTTAAATTATATATTTAAATAATAAATATAATTATACAATTAATCTAGTGTTACGTACAGTACGAAAACCTACCAAGTTCAAATTTCTAAGTATTATAATTGTAGATATTTTAAACCATGTACCTACGTATTTTAACAACTATACCATATTTTAGGTTGGGTGTATGGTAAAGTGAATTTCGGCCAGATGGACCGTTGACGTGAATAAAGTGGCGTGCCTGGATGGAGGAGGCGGAGGACTGGGTGTGGTGGCGATTCTTTGGAATGCCAAATGTTTACCAGTGGATCAGGCTGTTGATGAAAATGATTATGATTGATTTTAAAGTGCATCTAAACTTGGCATTGGGATGGATTTGAACCCTTTTTTAGGAAAACAAATAGCCGATAGGAACTTGGCCCCCTTTTTAACAGGTATGTTTTTGATTAGATTTCAATACTTTTTTTTAAGAAAGCATCCTATTTTTTCCTTTTTGTGCCGCGCCCGCGTCCATTCTTAGCCTTTGAAGTAATTTTGTGTTTAAAAAAATTGCAAATTTTTTTAAATTAAAATTATATTTGTTTATATATTAAATATAATAATTTTATTTGTTCTTTTATTTTATAGTTCTGAATTTCCAACTTGTATTGAATAATAAATAATTAGAACTATTAATTAATTCATTGAAAATTATATAGAAACTGTTAAGTTATAACAATAAAAATAAACAAACATTAATTTAAATTATAAAGTAAAATGGTTTAACACTATTATATATATTTATAATTTACACCTAACGCTACTTGTATAGGTAAAATGTCACTTCCGGTAGTCAGATCATGATGAAATTTGGTATCTGAATTTTTTTCATATTTTTAAATCTATATACAAAATAGGAAGCAAATATCTTGAAGCAAACTGGTACTTTACTTGAAAGGTAAACGCAACCAGTGTAGGTAAAGTACCACTTCCGGTTAACCTATTTTGACGAAATTTTAAAAGAAATCTACAAACTGTGAATAATATCGGTGTACCAAATTTCGAAGACCTAGCTTGATTAGTTTCTGACAAAACCAATGAATTCGTTTGGATTCGTTAAAATCGCATTGAAATTCGATTATAACAACTCAAGCTTGACCGATTTCTTAAATTTCATAATTTTTTGTTAACCTACTTATAACACACAACCTGTATGCCAAATTTCATAGCGCTAGGACAATTGGAAATACCCTAAGAATTTTGTTGACCAATCAGTGAATCAGTTCCAAAATAAGCCATTTTCACAGGGTCATATTTCAGGATCTACTGAAGCTATAACTATGAAATTTGGCATACTGCTTTAGTTCTAGTACATGACTACGTAGATAAAATTTTATCTCTGTACTTGCAATAGGCACTGAGATACAGGGGGGTCAAATGTGACTCCAAACCATTCGTGTAAATATACTTACGGCATGCGCGCGGCTTGCTGGAACTTGGCCGGCGCACTGCCGTGCGCATAGATATAATATAGAAAGTATAATTAAATTACAATGATTTTTTGCTTTTGATAATATTCATTAGGAGATTATAGAGAAATATATTAAATTATATGACAGAATTTAGGGAGATTAGGGAATTTCAGAGTACATCTTTCAAGAAGAAGCATTGATAAAGGAGGCAGAAGAGACAAAGGTATTTTTAGAAATAGTAGGTTTCGATGCGTTATACTGGGAGGGTGGCTATTTTTTGATATATATATATATATATATATATATATATAGTTGTTAGGAATTTTCAGGTGGTTGCCTCCTACATCCATGCATGTTCTCATCATACTAATTCATAGATTAGATTAGAATTAATAAATAAATAAAATGTGGGTGGATAAAACAAATGCCATGCTATTATTTAAGGGATGGATTGCATGAATTGCACGCCAGGTCTGAATTGTGCCCTTTTGTATTACTGAGAGTGTATTTGAGGTGGATTGGATGAACGGGCATTTGGGAAGGTAATTCAGCACAGTTCCGAAATGGGATTAGCCTGAACAGGAACAAATTGTTGGTTACCTTTTGAGCGCAGGGCTTTTTCGATTAGCATGGGCCTTCCATCCATATTGATGGAGGCTATGCACTCCCTTATTAGGTAGGTTTTATTTCAGGTTGCCCCGAATGTCGCGATTTCATTTCGAAATCCAAAAAATCAAAGGCACTCTCAGCTGATTCAAAGAGGCTACAGACCAAACGCCTTATTTTTTTTAATCTTTTTTTTTAAGGCAAACTTTCTTTATTATTACTTTTTCTAAATTTCGGAAGGCGAGGCTTGGAAGGGCTAATTTATGGGGAAAGGAGGAGGCCCTATTAAATATTCAATTGTTTTTTTTTAATTTAATTAATAATAAAAAAATAATTGAATATCGCGATTTTTTTCTTTAACTTTTTATTTTCATTTTGAAATATACAATTTCATAATTTAAACTTTGATATATTTTAAATATTTTACTATATAGGTAGAATTAATTATTATTATAATTTCTCAATTTAAAATTAAAATCCAAACATCACAAAAAAAATCATATATATTGTAAAAATATAACTCTTTTTCATTATTATTTCTTTTTAACTTACCAAATATAAAAATATTTTATTTTTTTTTTATTATGGAAATTATTTCATATGAATATAAATATATTGTAATCGAATATATCTATATTCAATAATAATTTAATATTAATAAATTATCAAATTTTTTTTCTTATCATTGTACTGATAAATCATATTTGGAAAGAAATAAAATATACAGTGAAGTACCTAAAACTTTTGCCGCCCGGGGCGATCTCCAGTTTGCCGCCCTTTCTATTATAAGTCAATCAAATAGTGGTTTTTATAAATTAATACACATAAATAAATTATTAAGTTATTTAATCAATATTAATTAATACACAGAGAGTAAATTTTTTTACACATATTTGTATGCACTCGTAAACATATTTATATAATATTTACTCTTCTAGCTTTCTCATACTAGAAAAATCGTGTATAATGCTCTCAACATTTATATTATTTGTAATTTCTTGTTCTATTGACAATATTGCAAGATTTTGTAGTCTTAATTGACTTATTGTAGAACGAAGATAATTTTGCCGAACAAAATCTTAAAGATGCGTTTATGAATTCAACGAATTTTAATGAATACAATAAAATAAAATTATTATCCTGTTCTTAGAATTAGAATTCAAAATTTACACTAAAATGCATTTATATACACCGAGGAATAATATTCGAAATCATATAGTTTATCATAATTTATATAAATCAAATAGTAAACTTTTAATAATCATAATAATCATTTATTATTCAAGAAAGAAAAAAAATAAATATGAAATGAATAAGTTGCTTTTTACAACTATAACTAAATATAAAAAATGCCGCCCCAAGATAAGTGCCGCCCGGTGCGGACCGCATCCACCGCCCCCCATTAGGTACGCCACTGAAAATATAGTTAAGCTTATTTAAATAATTAACTTAATGTATAATTTTTGTTAATTATAAACTTGTGGTACAACTTATTTTAAATAAAGAAATAAAATTAGATCTCCTAAAAATTTTTTTAATTTGGATATATCAAATATTCTTATTCTTTAGCTGACTTACAAATCCCATACGATCATTTTGCTTATTCTTATGTGTATTCTGTCCCAGTGTCCCCGAAAAAATTCTCTGGGAGATAAAAATGTCTCGGTTTACATAAATAATAATATTATCCGTGAATAAACCCAATATTATTCAATTTTTACCGACCGACGATAGTAAGGGATGTATTGTTGCCACACCAAATTTCACATGTGGAGATGTTTACATATCTCAACGAATCATGCATTTTGTATTAGTTTTATCCCCGGGAAAAATCATCTTCATTAGTTTTTTCTTAATTTTAAATTATACGACGTCACCCAGCCCTTCATGACGTCACAACCAGCTACTACTTATACATGTATTATAAATATAATAAAATTAAAAATATTTATGTAATATCAATATCTGTTTTTTATTGCATTAATAGATACTAGCTGCTGCGAGCGCCTTCGGCGCTCTCCACACCTAGACGGGGGCCCCTGTACCCCCGAGTGATACATAGTATTTGGTTGAAAGTCTGTATGTAAAAGGTTTTCATCCATTTTGTTTCAATCAGTATAAGTAGATAAGACATGTATTTGTTTTCTTGTAAAATATATTTTAGTTTAATCAGTAAATTAATTATATATTATTATTATACATATATGCTATATTTATCTAACTCTGTGTCTCTACAGTTTTCGAAAGTTCTTAACCGCAGTATCCACATTTTTCTAAGAGTCCTATCCTGAGCTACAACCAAATCCTACCCTGTCCCATCTCTCCCATGTCCCTTCCTTCATTGTCCACCCACCTTGGTCCTTGGTCTTCCAACGGATGTTTCCCAATCGGTTTCTCCCAATTTCTAGTTTCTCCAATTCCAACCACGTCCCCTTCCCATCCCAGCCTTCTCGATTTTATAACCTTAACTATATCTGGACATTATTTCTCGTTATGCCATCTCCGCCATCCCCCTGTGACCTCATCTTCCTTTGGCCTACAAATGCTGCGAACAACATTAATCTTACAAATACTCTAAATCTACTCTCGTCTTCCAGAGTCATCGATAGAGTGACCAAACGTCCCGTCTTTAGGTGCTCTCTATGTAAGTCGTATCCGTAGCATAATTCTTGAATTTTTTTGTTTAATTACATTTCGGTTGATTTTTCCCCAATTTCTCTAATCACATGTCTCCTCTTCCAGTCCGATACATTTACCTAGCTAGAACACTCCATTTTTAAAAATTTTAAATAGAGGGAGAGATATATATATATCTGTTTCTATGACAGCAAAATAGTAAACAAATTACATACATACAAACACTCTCCTTTATATATATTTCTGGAAAATGGAACACCCGCAGCTCAGCTCAGGAGTTACCTAAGATTCTAATTTCTTTTTTATTTTTCATCTCATTCGAGGTACCCTTCACCTCAGAAAAATTTGGTTACCTTACTCCTTGTATTTTAGGCTCTGGAGTTTTTTGCGTACAGACGGACACTATCGTATTAAATATATAGATAATAGCGGCCATCATTTTTTAAAATCAATAATTTCAGAAGTTGTAATGTTGTAGATATCAAATTTATTGGTATTTGATGATTTTATTAATTCTATATACTTCTCAGGGACCTAAAAGGAAACAACTGCTAGAGTTGTTACCTTTTCGAAATAAATAAAGTTATCAGAATTTTTTTTCTTAATGATAAAACTTCGGAGATGTCTCTTTTCCACTCTAAATAGGTGTTATTACGCTTATTTTACAAAATGGAATTTTTTTTTTCTCAATTTTGAAAAAATTCGGAGATGTTGCCCTTTCGAAATAATTGATGCAATTAAATTTTTTCATGATGCGAGTTTACCTTATCCACAGGTTTAATGGATAATTAAAGGGTAAAGAATAAAAGGCAATTATTTTTATTAAGAAGAGTAAGAATTCTATTCGTGAGTTTAAATTACAATTTATTCAATCATACAAAGGCCGAAAGGTAATGCACTGGAACACACTCCAGTCTGTTCTAAAAATATCTCTCCTCACTCTCTAGTCGCTAGTGGTCACCTCGTTGCTTCTATTTTCATTTTTATATCACCTGAACAAGAAAGTAAGGAAGGGGAAGGGGGGAGGTGGTAGGGGAAGGGTGATTTCGGAACATATGTTGGAAAATTTGCTCTTACAACGTTTGACAGCAATTGTAAACAATAAATTACACTGTTTTCTCTTACAAAGAATATTTTTAAGTATTTACATTTAACAAGTGTACCTTTATAATTTTCAATTGAAAGACCCTTGCTAGGTGTTTACCTGCTAAGACACTTAATTTTAAGAAGGTTGATTGACATATTGTAAATTATGTCGAATCATAAATTTATTCTTAACTCTAATGCAATGTAAACACGTGGAGTTTGAATATAACTTGTGAAAATAAATTAAGTTTTTCTGGCATGGAATTTAAGACAGTATCTAAAATTGTAAATAAGAATGAAATTTTAAATCCAATATCAGGATTATTTACCGGCTTATCTGTTGTTTCATAATTGAACGTTCTTTTTTATGCTTTCTTTAAATTCGCGAAAAATATTTAATAATTCAGTTAAGTCTTTTGCTATTATTAAAATATTGTTAAAATTCTTAAATCTGTCACACACATACAAACAAACACACACATCAAAAAAAAAATTCGATTGAAAAATAAAAAAAAATATATTTACTCCAGGTAGCTCCCCATCTTGCACACATGTGTTGACTAGTAAATTCTCTCTAATATTGAGAACCACATGTCATGCAATTTATTAATTTTAAAAAGAGGGATTTATGAAATATTTTCTCTTCATCAATTGAAAATATTTCTTTTATATTGTCGGATTTTTAGGTCTTTTGTTCTATTAAGATTTTAAGAAACATGTCATGAAATCAAGGGGTTGACTTGAGGATGTCAATGTAAATGTTTATTTATATCATTTTAACACGTTCCCGCTGGCTCCATAATTTGTCTATTTATTTTATATGACGGCATGAGCCACCGGTGGTACATTTATGTTTATATATTACAATATATATATATATATATATATAACCATTAATTAAGAATGTTCATATTGGATTCTATTATATATATATATATATATATATATATATATATATAAATATAATCATCATATTATATAATCATAATAATTAAATTGAAAGGGGAAATGAGAGAATGTGTGTAAATAAGTACGAGAGAGAAAGAGAGAGAGAAAGACAGAGATAAAGCTATCTTTTATTGATGTCTGGCGTCTCTCGTAGTTTCCATGGCAACGGGCAATCTTGGCAGGAGGAGGCCAAGCATAGGCTCCAGAGGCCACGTCAAGTTTTTCCTTTCGATTCCTTCCTTTACTTCATTGATCAATGTAATGATTAATTATTAAATTTAAATGACAATATTTAAAAAAAAAAAATATGGAGTGTCTCCACTCGACAATCTCGCAAATTTGAATTGGATTAAATAACATATATTAATTTAAATTAAATTAAATTAATAAAATTATAAATTAAAATTAATAAATAATATTTATTAAACCAGCGCATGTTTGGCTCTTTGTTGAGATTTGCAGTGTTAAAAAATTAATTCTGGTACTTTCAGCGATTCAATCAAGCTGAAATTCTATATATAGCAGTTTTATACAATTATTAATCATGTGAAAAATTAGCAACCATATATCTTTATTTTTACGGTCACTTTTGAAGAAAAAAAATCAAAACGTTGTAGGCAATGACCCTCTTCCGCTTGAGCTACATTTTTCAAAAGTTGAAAGAAAATTTGAATAATGCCCATGTACCAAATTTCATCATTCTAGCTCAACCCGTTTTTGCGTAATCTTGGTTATATACTTACACACACACAAACACAGACATTTTTCTTAACCTGAAAATGATTCAGGAACCTTCAAAACGTATAAAAACATCAAAATCTCAACATCGAAAATTTTCGTGATCGCAATACTATCTTTGGAGAGATAGTAAAAAGTTAAAATAAAGCCATTTTTGTTTTTGCATTAGGTTAAAATAAATAAATAAAAGAAGATGGGTACAACCAAAACTGTGTTGACCCATTCAAATGAAACAAAAAAATAAAAAAAATTGTTTTTTAGCATTTTGGCATGGATAATGAGTGTAAAAATTATTAAATAATTTCAAATAAAGAAATGCATATATTTTATAATCTTAAGAGAAAACAAAATAGGTTTATTTTAGATAATTAATTAATTTAAAAATAATAATAATAATAATAATAATAATGAAATCTTTATTAATTAAAAATCATGATTACACTAAGGTTGAATCTAATAGGATACAATTTTTACATATAATGAATATAATTAATTAATGGTGATGATGATTATTATTAGTATTATTACGGTCGTTGTTGTTGTTGTTATTATCAATTCCACAGTCCCATCTTCTGCATTCTCTTCTGCCTATATTGAAATATTCATTATCATTACAAGTAAGAGCAATAGTGTCTTTGTCGTTGGCAGAATTACATCTGTAACAAAATACTTTTATTATTATTTTTTACCTATTTAAATACATAATAAATCTTTTATAAAATTTTCATCCTAATAAATCATTTCTCAATATTTATTGTGGACAAAAAAAAAAAAATAAAGTCTAGAATTTTTGTAATCAAAAAATTCTATAATAATATCATTTCACTTACCTAATGTAAGAGGTACAAGAGGTAAGGTTTGCAATTTTTTGACCTCGTCCACTACAAAACATATCGTTAGGTTTTGGTTTTGGTTGATTAATCATGGCACAATCTAAAATGGTTGAATTGCATTTGGGATCCCAAAGGATATCATCACTTGAAGATACATAAATAGCATACAAACATACCAACTAAAACACAAAAATAGAAAAATCATTATTTTAATTAATTAAATAATAAATATAATATATAATTTGAAGCACACTATAATATTATTTTTGTTCGAATAATATTAAAAATACAAAATAATTGTGTAGCATACATCTATCTAAGCCAGTGATTATCAACCTTTTTTTTTTTACCGCGGCACACTTTTAACGGTTTAAAAATTTGGCGGACAAAGAAAAAGATAATTGTAAAAGTTTATCATATTGAAATTAGCTGGAGTGTCTCCACTCGACTATCTCGCAATTTGAATTGGATTAAATAACATAATATATTATATTTAAATTAAATTTAATTAATTATAAATTATAAATAATAAATATTAAACCAGCGCATGTTTGACTTTTTATTGATGGCACCATGGCACGTGTTGGCGCGTGAGATTTGCAGTGTTAAAAAATTAATTCTGGTACTTTCAGCAATTCAATCAAGCTGAAATTCTATATATAGCAGTTTTATACAATTATTAATCATGTGAAAAATTATCAAACATATATTTTTATTTTTACGGTCACTTTAGAGGAAAAAAAATCAAAACGTTGTAGGTAATGACCCTCTTCCGGTTGAGCTACATTTCTCAAAAGTTGATAGAAAACTAAGAATTTTGAATAATGTCCATGTACCAAATTTCATCATTCTAGCTCAAACCGTTTTGGCGTAATCTTGTCTACATACACACACACACACACACACATAGACAGACATTTTTCTCAACCTTAGTGAAAATGATTCAGGAACCTTCAAAACGTATAAAAACATCAAAATCTCAACATCGAAAATTTTCATGATCGCAATACTATCTCTGGCGAGATAGTAAAAAGTGGTCCCAAAAACTGTTAACCTGAGAAAATTTAGAAAGTCGGAAATGTTTAAGAGCCTAGTCCCATAAACGTTTTACCTTTTTTTTTAGAAGCAAATTGAAATAATTTATAAAAAAAGGTCGGAAATGTTTAAGAGCCTCATAATCTTGCGGCACAGTGGTTGAGAATCACTGATCTAAGCTGTCTGAATTATTCTCATCATCATTAGTGTCTTTTTTGTATGTCAATTTTATTTAAAATTAATTGATAAATATGTCAAAAATTTTTAAAAGAATTAATTAATAAAATCGAAATAATTCATTTTAAAAATATAGATTCTGTATTTCAACAATTTTTTTTTTTTTTAAAAAAAACGAATCGTTAGACCATTTTTGCCCAAAATCATTAGCGATCGAGGGTGTATTTGTAATCTATTTACAAAATTTTATACTTGATTAGATTTAAGGATTTTTAAGATGATGTCAGTGTAGGGGGGGAGGGGGAGGTAATGGGCTTGGAAAGAGTGAAGATTCTCCAGTTTTTCCAAGGAGAGTTCTATTGAGAATCAAAATTTCTATTGATTTTGGTGCCGAGCAAACTTTTGGTGATTTTTGATATAGATAGTTAGAATAGGTCTTTTTAAAAATTACAAATAAGACGTAATTCTCAACTAACTATATTACATACAATCGATATGTTTCCTGTATTTCCAATTCGAATTTAATTTATATCTATATATATAAAGGAGACTGTTTGTATGTATGTATGTAATTCGTTTACTTTTTTGCTGTCATAGTTTAATATGTTAAAATGTAAATAACTTACATTTTAACATAAAATAGAAAATATATTATTTAAGGATTAAAGAATAAAAATAGAAAGTAAATTAGTGAATATTTTAAAAATTAGACAATTTGTGGAAATTGAAATAACTAAGAAATGAGAGGTGGAGGGGATGAGGAGAGAGGTGAGAGTGTGTGTGAGCGGGAGAGAGAGAGATTTATAGTTTATATATAGTTCTCCGTGTTGTTCATTCAAGAGCCAGGCGTGGCCCACTGACTGGCGGACTCATTTTACACAATGTATATAACTAGCAATCAAAGAATTATTATAAATTTTAACTTTTTATTTTAAATTCTAATATTCAAATATCATTTCAATTAAATAATTTATTCTAAAAGTTCTCATTTTAATTAATATAATAAAATATTTAAATCATATTTAACTTAAATTATTTTGTATTTATTCTTTCCATATTTGAATAGGTACTTCTTTTATTTTAAGGGAGGGAATTAACTATGATCTAAAAAAATTAATAAATGAACTTAATAATAAAAAATCAAATAAATCCATTAATTTAAATTAATACTATTAATGAATGTATATATTGTTAATTTATCTTTAGTTTTATCAATACTTTTATACCGTTAATTTTTATAAATTAATTTTTATAAATTGTCTCAAGTCTCTAACTTTGCATTTTCTCTAATTTTATTATAATTAAAAAGTACCGGGACCCCGAGCCTCGGCTCGGTACTTAAGTTAAAAAAAATGATTCATTATTATTGAATTTGGCTGGTAATATTAATACCTGAGACACCGAGCTATTGCTCGACCCTTTAAAAAATATTGATATACAATTTTTTAATAAAATCTCATATCAAAAAAGAAAATTTATTAAAACTTAAAAATAAAAAAATATAAACAAAAAGTTTAATGTATGGATATATGTGTTCATGCAATGAAAACAGATATCGGTATAACAAATATTTTTAATTTTATTTAATAATTATAATATAAATAATAAGATATAAGAAGCGGTGGCTTGATTGAATAAATGTGTTAAAATTTAAACAAATTCAAATATTCTTTTATATACAATTGTAATAATAAATAATAATGATTTGATAAAGGATATAACTTTAATTTGGGCGCCAAGATAATAAGGGTTGATAAAAATAAACTTTCACAAAATATTTGTATATTGTTAACGGGTTTAATAGAAAGAAAGAAAACAAAAATAAAGATAAATTTACCAAATATTTCAGAACATGGAACATATAAACATAAATTTAAGGATTGAGTACCATGCCCTATCTCATCAGCTCAATGGTTTCACAACGACTCCAACGACTGTCTATCATAGCGAGCCAAGGGCTGCTAAGATCTTTAGGGGAATCCCTTTTAGTTTTGGCGGGCTCCATCTGAGCAGCACCTCCTGGGACCCAATTCCAGTGGATGAGTTCACCAGGTTTAAATATAATTACAAATAAAATAAATGGTCCGCCCGTTACACACACATATTATATACAATTTAATATTATTTTATATATATTTATATTATTGAATATATGTGTTAAAATTTAAACAAATTCAATTTTAAGAATATATATATATTAAAGAAAGAAATTGTTTTTAAAATATCCTAAATAATATGTAACAATTTTCAAGATAGAAATTTATTACAATATTACTATTATTAAATGTTGCATCATTGCATCAATCTGATTAAAATGAATGGAACTTCGGGTACTCAATAATAATAAATAAATAATATTAATAAATATTAAATGATATTTTAGTGAAGAAATATTAAAAATTATAAAACTATCTAAAACTTAATTAATAAAATAAAATAAAAGAACAATGAATAAATAAATATAAAATAGTAATTTATTAAAAAATAATAGATTAAAAAAAAAAAAAAAATTATTTTCCGCCGGTTTCGATCCTGCGAAGTTGAATTGTCAGACAGTCGCTCTACCCATTAGACTAATAATACTTAGATGATGAAAACGACATTTTTTACTCTCTTAGCAAGACGTATGTTTTTTTGTTTTTGTTTTTGTTTTTTTTTTGAGAGAGATTAATAAATATCTATATATATTTTATTAAAAATAAATATTTTTAATTTTATTTCGAAATTAAATAATAAATTTTAAAATATTTTAAATAAAAAAAAATATTAATACAATTTCAGTTAAAAAATGGATGCCAATTTTGACGTTTTCCATATATAATTTTCAATTAAGAAATTAATAATGAAGCTGTATGTTTCAAGAGATATCATCAATAAAACTTAATTTTTCTTTATAAATACTATATCTAGTGTGAATTTGAAAAAAATCGTTAGAGCGGTTTTTGAGAACCAATATATATAGATAAATAGATAAATAGATAGATATATACAATTTTAGCTAGCATAATAAGATAAGATAAAATAAAAAAAATAAATTAAACCTCTCTGATCGTTATCGAAAATCTTAAACAATTTTTAAAAAGTTTAATGTATGGATATATGTGTTCATGCAATGAAAACAAAATTAATTAATAAAAATTTATGAAAAATAAAAAAAAAAAATTAAAATATATATAAACAAAAGCAAAATTAAATAATAAAAATTTATAAAAAATAAAAAAAAAATTTGAATTAATATTAAATTATTAGTTAATGACTATTAAGTAATTAATAAAATAAAAAAAATAAATTAAACCTCTCTGATCGTTATCGAAAATCTTAAACAATTTTTAAAAAGTTTAATGTATGGATATATGTGTTCATGCAATGAAAACAAAATTAATTAATAAAACATATCAAAAACAGCCTTTCTGGGAAATTGCAAAATGTGTTTATTTTTTTATATAAATAATGATCAAGGAAATTACACTAAAAATTAAAAAAATTATTAGCTATAAGAATATAATAAGTATGAAAATATACTTTGAATTTATTTTGAATAAGATATTCTTTATCATTTTAAATGAATGTTTTAAATCATTTTAATAAATGTTTTAAATCATTTTAAATAAATGATTTTAAATGAATGAATGGATGAAAATTCAAATTTTATATATAGTTTTTTATATATGTTTATTTATTCACAAAAATTTAATTGACATAATTATCAAATAATTGACATAATTATCAAAAAATAATAAAAGTTGTTACCTAGCTAAAGAGAGAGTAATAGAAATTGTTACCTGCAGGTAGACTTGTGAGACAGATAAGAGAATATACGTATTCCGAAAACACTGTTAATTAAAATGTAATAACTATTAACAATTAATAAAGTAGAAATAATTTCCCAACAAATATTTCACTTTTAGTTTAACAAAAAATCAAAAAAACAATATTTTGCAGAATAAAAACGAAACAAAAAACAAATATGAATATAATATAAATATTTTTTTAATTTTATTTTTAGAATAAATATTGTAATATATATAAATATAAATATAAAAATGCTTGTTTTTTATGCTTATATATATTGGATATATTGGATGTATTATGATACTGAGCACATGGCAAAGACTTTCTAAAAATAATTGTTTAAAAAAAAAACCCAGAGAGAGGGGTGGACAATTTTGCCAAGTGGCAGAGGAGGGGATGATTGGCTTCGACATATTTTGAAAATTCTCAACAACTACACAATATACCAACTGTGGTCGACAATTGGTAATTAATAATTAATTATAAATTGCAATTGCTAAAATATAAATTAAAGTTCTTTTAATTTATATTTATATTTTTACGGTACCTTTCAATTATTCTATTTCATCTTAATTTAATAAAATAATATTAATAAATATATTAAATAATATTTTATTGAAAAAATATTAAAAATTATAAAACTATCTAAAACTTAATTAATAAAAGAACAATGAATAAATAAATTAAAAAGTAAACAATAGATAAAAAGAAAAAAAAATAACAAAATCATTATTTTCATTTTTAAATAACGATTCACCCGGCGAGTTTCGAACCGACGAAATCCACTCGTTAAAACATCAGTCCAACCGCTGGACTATATGTATTTAGATAAAAAATTGTCATTTTTTTACTGTCTTAGCAGGCAGTATTAAAAATTTTGACGTTTTCCATATATAATTTTCAATTAAGAAATTAATAATGAAGCTGTATGTTTCAAGAGATATCATCAATAAAACTTAATTTTTCTTTATAAATACTATATCTAGTGTGAATTTGAAAAAAATCGTTAGAGCGGTTTTTGAGAACCAATATATATAGATAAATACATATATACAATTTTAGCTAGCATAATAAGATAAGATATTCAATAAAAATCAAACAATGAAATTAAAATATCGAAATGAAATGATCAAGAAATATTATACTCTATTATAACATATACAATACTTATAAACTATAGGCGGAGGAAATATTAGACGATATCATTGCGGGTTCATGCCAAATCGATCAACATTAATTAAGATATTTTCATTATGACAGATATTAAAAAAACCGCGAATTCAATATCTCTGTTCACTAATTATTTGTAGACTTTAGTAAAACCTACGCATGACTCAATAGATCCGGATAAACTTTTTCAAATTTTGATCTTAAAATTTATCTTGAAGGTAGTAAAGAAAGAGTAAGATGTGGAAATCAATTGTAAAATATTAGGTGACCCAGACGACTTAAATATAATAGGAGATTCGGCAATTGCAATTACAGATAGCGAGGAAAAATTAATCGAGGTAGGAAAAGAGATGAGGTTTGAAATTAATAATGATAAATAAATATATTTAGAAACAAACAGGAGCAGTATTAACATACAAAATGTAGAATTTGAATATGTAGAAAAATTGAATGTAATCACGAAGGATAATAATATTTGAGAAGAATTGAAATCGAAGTTGCAATCGGAAAACGCCTGTTATCATGCAGTAAAGAGGCTTATCTCATCAAAATTATTATAAAAGGGAATGAAAATTAAAATATATAAAACAATTATTTTGTCTGTTGTATTATGAGTGTTAGACATGGTCTATGATCTTTGGAGATGAGAGTGGATTCAGAGAATAGGATTCTCCCCAGCATTTATGGGCCAAAGAAAGATGAGTACATCAGGGAATGACGTACGAGAGATGGAACAGAGGCTCAGGATAAGGACACTTGGAGAAATGTGGTTGTAGCTGCCAAGAACTTTCGAGTACCGTTGAGCCACGCATGGTCTATGACCCTGGGAGATGAGAGTAGATTCAGATTATTCTTTCCAGCATTTATTGGCCAAAGAAAGATGAGGTCACCGGGGACACTTGGAGAAATGTGGTTGTAGCTGCCAAGAACTTTCGAGTAGATAGATATAACATATTCAATAATAATATATATAATTAATTTACTAAATAAATTAAAATATATTTTAAATAATCACACAATAAGAAATGAATGTTTTATGTTATACATTGTTTGAAACAAAATGGATGAAAACCTTTTACTACTTTCAACCAAATACTATGTACCACTCGGGGGTACAGGGGGCGGAGCCCCCGTCTAGATGTGAAGAGCGACGAAGGAGCTCTGAGCAGCTAGTATATATATATATTACATATTAATATATTTACTTACACTTGAAATGATGAAGAATTTCATTTTTATTCTTATCCTGTATTCTCCCTTCTAATATTGAAACTACAAGTGTTTAATTTAATTTTTCTTTTTTCCCTTTATTTATATACATATATATATATACAAAATTTACAATCTTATCTAATAGCTAGAAATATAATGTATATTTAATTAAAATAGATTATTCTTATCTGATTTTAATCATTTATTATTAAAATTAATAATATCTATAATTATAAATATATATCTTTTAAATATAGATCTTTTTTTTAAGGAAAATTATTAAAACATGTATTTTTTTTATTTTATTATTTACTTGTATTAATTATAAATTTTAATAAGCATTTTAAATGGCATGAAAGATAAAAAATATTTTTTGAGAGATTCACAACTTAACAACTTTCAATTATCACCCCTAATTAGAAGAGAGAAAACTTGCTTATTATAAGAATACAGATAACACCAAGTCACGTGTTAATCGTGTGACACAAAATTAATAATAATTCAATGTCAATTCAGGTCAATAAGTCCGTGACTTTTTGAATTACCTAGTTCTTAAATGAAATGGCAACACTGCTCCTGTCAGCAGAAAACTATCAGCTGACACCTGTCGAAATTTGAACCAGCTTGGTCTTTTAGTTTCTGTTTGACATCCATTAAGAGCAAACAGAGATTTGAGAAGAAAATGGGAAAAAGTAAATTTCCATGAAAAATCCATAAATTGACATACAAATTGCTCCCTCATCGGTCATATTCTCCGGATTTAGCCCCGAGTGACTAATTCTTTTTTCCAAACTTGAAAAAATATCTAATCGGAAAGAGATTTGTCTCTAACGATCTAATCATCACACAAACAAATATATTTTGATCTCCTCGACAAATCTTAATTTTTTGAGCGATATAAAAATTGGAGAAACGTTGGACAAAGTGTATCGAACTCAAAGTTGACTACGATGAAAAATAAAATAATTTTTTATCCAAAAACCTGTTGTTCATTAAAAAAAGTCACGGATTTATTAACCTACCCGCGAATATTGAATTGTACTTATAATAAGCAAGTTTTCTCTCTTCTAATTAGGGGTGATATTTGAAAGTTGTAAGTTGTGAATCTCTCACTATCAATAAAATAGTTTCTTATTGCTTTAATTTAAGCTCATTTCAGAAATTTTAAATGTTTAATTTTTGATTAATTTTAAATTTTAAATTATATTATAAATTTTAAATTTTTTTTAAACTTGGTAAAGTGGTTTTTGAAAATGCTTTACAATTAATGTATAAATTTTTCATTATAATTGCTCTATCCAATTTCTTTTTTTTGTAATTTTTAATCTTGCATTTATATGATACTGTATACGATATATATATATATATATATATATATATATATTTAATTTATTATTTAAAAAAAAATTAAGTTTTAATTGTGTTTTATCGAAATTAAGTATTATTGAAGAATCTCATAGAATGACAGCAGGGATTTTTTTCTTGTAAATTTTTAAATTGGAATATAATTTTCGTTCTATTAGCATAATTTATTAATTAAATTGTTTGAAAAATGAAATGTATCAAAAATCCCTTGAAAATTATGATGTCATTCGATTAAGTCCTCTCATTCACTCTTTCCCTCTCATTACATTGTGCATGTTAATCAGGATGGCTATCGATCAAAAAGCAAAGTGGCACGTCAAACGTGTCGTTGCATTAATCATGAGCAAATTCTATAATATACTTTTTAGATAGGGGAACACGAGAGCTTAACAAATCTCCATAGCACGTGCACATGCAAATCATCTACTATATTACTTGTATATCGAGATAGCAGTTGAAAAATGTTCTAAATACCAGTTATATTTAATTTATATAAATTTATAAATAAAAAATATAATTAATGTTTATATATTATAGAATTTACCCATATATAAATAATTTAAACATTATATGTATATACAAATCTGATTTGAAAGTAAAAAATAAGGATGTCATTTTTTATAAATAATTTCGCTTTGGTAAAGCCTCATTCTCTGTGTTAATTATTTAAATAAATTTTACCATAAAGAGAATATATTAATATTAATCATAAAAAAAATTGTAGTTAAAATGATTAAAATAAGAGTTTTTAAGGTAATCATATATAGTCCGGGAGATGAGAGTTGGTGCATGAGGGGTGGCAGTCAGGAGAGGGGCCCTTTCAATTATCACCCCCTCCGCCTAGAGTGATTTCCCCTCCACCACAGTCTTCTATTCTTCATTAGTTGAGATTCACCCACCACTTACAATATTTATCGATGTTAGGTTAGGTTAGGTTGAATTTTTTAGGAATGGTGGATGCAAGTGCGGGAACTGCTTGGCCGAGGGTGGGATTCGGCTCGTGCACCAACTCTCATCTCCCGGACTATAGTATGAGGTCTACCTATCTTCCTATTAGTTAATTAGTTAGTTGCCTGATGGCATAACTATAATAGTTGATAATTTAGTAAGATGTTGACTTGCATGTAGAATATAACTTAAAGTATATCTTATTACTACTAAACCATTTAATAGTATTGAATTGATAAAAACGTTAACTTTTACAATAAATTAAATAATTAGATAATTTTTGACGAATTCAGTTCCTTCACATAAAAATTGAAAACTTTATAAAATTTTAATTCAATAAATTAATTTTATTTATACTTAATTAATTCTTTTATTATTATTATTATTATTATAGATTGTCTGTCTATCTGTTCTATATGTTATACCAGCGTTTTCCAAACTCATGGACTTGTGAATGGGAAGACGTTATTATTTTAATTGAAATTTATTAATGATAAAATATTAATAAATAATAAATATTAAATTTCAAATATTATTTGAAAAATTATTATTTTTTGATTGAAAAATAAATGAACAAACATAATGATATGTCCTGATCTAAGGACCCAAGGACCCTTTATGACTCAAAAATAAGGTATAAGGTAAAAGTTCAAAAAAGTTGATCCGTTCCAAAGTTATGGGCAAAAAACCGATCCAAATAAACAAAGCTCCATGTGGCGTCTCTGGTGGTTGAGTTAAGAAGTTGACACTCGATATAAAATTAATTCTAGAAATTTCCATATAAAGAATGTTTATAATATTTAAATTTTTATTTTAAGTTCTAATATTCTATAATATTAAAAGTAAAATTAAATTAAATTGAATATTACTCCTAATTTTCTAAAACAAAGTAAGTAATATTTTTTATATTTAAATTTATATATTGAATAATTGTACAAATTGCACATTTGAGTGAAAACGAAGATCAAAATGAGAGAAAGAAGGGATAGTTATCTCGGAAAAAAAGTAAAATAAGTCTGTATATTTTTGTTGATGATATTGAATTGCTATTTTCTTTATACATAGGGTTGCCATATTTTTTCACGGACCAACCGGGACAGTTCTGTCTATTTCGTGGGGGGGGGGGGGGGGGTTATGAAAACAGTAATGTAAAAAACACTTAAAATATAGAATAGATAATCTTTGTTATTCCATTCATAATGGTACACAAACATGATATTTTTACAAAATAAAACAGTTTTCTAATGGGAGTGCTTCCCATAGATGTGCTATCTACTGCAGTCTGGACTGCGTTGTGGACAATGTGAGCTCCACAACCAATACCATTTATTGTTCTCCCCAGTTCTTTCTATACAAGAGTAAAACAATATTTTTCCCTGCCCTCTTGACTCCACCAAAGTATATGTTGCAATTGTCACCACAAAAGCCCACTACTTTATGTTCCTTGATGACAATCATAAGATGACTTGTTAATATGTCTGCAGTTTCACCAGATACAGATTTAAATTCTAGTTTGACTTACACTCCAGATTCCTGTTTAAAATAACGCACAACTATGGGGACAAGTTTAACCTCTTTTCTGTTGGAAGCATCCATACTTAATGCAACAAAATTTTATTTATTTATTAAATCATTCTTTAATTTCCTTGATCATTGTTTAATTCTTTCAGCGCTAAAGGTGCTATTACATTTAATATTATAGCCTCACATTTGGTTTTTCCCAAGGAAAATTTTGGTTCAAAAAATTTGTATTACTGTGTTACTTGCCAAAACGTTACTAATCACACAAGAGCAGATTAATCATTCTCTGATCTAATAATTTTGCTCAATTATTTCCAAGAAACTGTGCCCTGAATCTAAACCGGGACAATTTCAACAACCGGGCGGGACGCCGGGACAACCCAGTATATCCGGGACTGTCTCGGCGAAACCGGGACGTATGGCAAGTCTATTTATACACATATTTTATAGAATTGTTTATTTCTTGACATATTTTGTTTCTTTGTATTCTTTGTAAATATCATCAAAAAGTAGTAGTACAAATTTATAAGGTAGCACATTTTATTTAATTTTATTTAATATTTTTTTTAACTAAGATGTCCTATGATGATATAAATTAAACATTGGTTTATTAAACCATGTTCATTTTTCTGAGGACGTCTATACAGAAAGTTTCATAAATTAAAAGAACGTATTGTCATTATTAATATGGTATAGAAACCATTTAAAAGTCGAAAAAAGAAAATATGCTACTCAAAAGTAGTCAATATTTTAATATTTGTCCTATGATCATTAGAATGGGCCCTCACAACCTTTCCTTGATTTTCTTGAACGGAGGCCTACTTTTTATCCCGGAGACTGGGTTGACTCCTTCCCATAGACCCCTGTTAAAAAAAATTCACCCTATATATATATATATATTATTTACGTATATGACATTTAAATTTTAATTTAATTTTAAAAAAATCTAAAAAAAAAATATTTATTTAAATTTAAAACTTATAAGAATGATTTGATTTTTAATTAAAAGTAAATCTGAAATGAAGGTAATCCTATTTGTTTATGTTTTTTACATTTTAAATGTTATCAAATTTAATTTTGGTTTGAGGAAATAACTAAAAGGATTGTTATAATATTTAGAAGGAAAGGAAACTTCAATCGTGCATTGCCAGAGATGTTGATTAAAGAGAACAAGTTAAGGAATCCCCTAATAAATTGTAAAATAAATATTGATTTTAACTTGAACACAAATATCAACTAATCCTTTGAAAATGCTCCCCGATAGGGGATAAATAATTTAATCAAACTCTTATGTGTTACCTAATCTAATCTCTTCAACACGTTCCATAGCCTATATTGGTTTCTTCTTATTTGTAAGATTCCACAAGACAAACTTCCGATCAATTATTTATTTAAAATTAATTAATAAATATAAATTACATTTAATTAGTTGAAATAAACTAGTTTTTTTATTATTAATTACCTCTTAAACATGTTTATCTTTGAAAGAAAATACTTGTAAGTTTTAAATCAAATAGACTAGTGATTCTCAACCTGGGCGATTTCGCCCCCTGGGGGGCGATCGACATCTTAAAGGGGGCGATTGACTATACGATTTTGGGGGGCGATAAGTTATTTTTTGGGAGCGAAATCATTTTCAACTCTAAAAAAAAGAAAAGATGATTTTGCTAACAGGCTTTTAAACATTTCCGGTTTTTTCAATTTTTACCGACCGACGATAGTAAGGGAGGTATTGTTTTCACACCAAATTTCACATGTGGAGATTTTTACATATCTCCACGAATCATGCATTTTCTAAACAGAAAAAAGTATTTTTAGCATGATGTCTGTCCGTCTGTCCGTCCGTATAGATGTGTACAGCCTGAACGGCTCAACCGATTTTGATGAAATTTGGTATATTTACTTAATGCATCAGTGGGATGGATTGATCAACTTTTGGTGCAATTCCGGAAACCGGAAGTGGTAGTATTAGCGATCGACGATAGGAAGCTAAGGGTTATTTTCACACCAAATTTCACATGAGGAGATTTTTTACATATCACCACGATTCGTGCACTTTGTATTGGTTTTATCCTCGAGAAAAATCATATTTATTAGTTTTTTCTTGATTTAAAATTATATGACGTCATCCAGCCATTCATGACGTCATAGCCTGGTCTTACATATATATTATAAATAAAATAAAATTAAAAATATTTATGTTATATTCATATCTGTTTTTTATTACATTAATAGATATATTAAAATTATTTGAAATTGTTTCTGTAGCTGGAAATTAATTTTACAAACCGTCGGTCGGTTCGGACCTGGCCACAGGTCAACTTATTTTCAATATGGTTTAAAAAAAAAAAAATAAAAAAGTTAAAATGATTTTGCGATCAGGTTTTTAAACTCGATTTTTTTCTAAGTGTACCTACCTTATATTAGGGATTATCATGCAATTTTTATCTGTTAAAATTTATAGGGGGGCGAATTATGAAGCCGGCCTTACGAAGTGGGCGTTTGGTCCAAAAAGGTTGAGAAACACTAAAATAACAATAATTTTAAAAAACAAATATTATTTTCTTTGTTTTTAAATTCTTACGAAATATTTTTCTCTGTCATTCTTTAATTCTCTAAAAATTGTTTAAAATATTTTTGTTTTTTATATTTTTATATTTTAAGAAATATAATCATTTTACTTTTTTAATATTATTTATCTTGAATATTTCAAGTTTGAGAAAATTTTTCTTAAAAAATGAAATTGAAAGAATAAAATTTTCTACAATTTTTACCGACCGACGATAGTAAGGGAGGTATTGTTTTCACACCAAATTTCACATGTGGAGATTTTTACATATCTCCACGAATCATGCATTTTCTAAACAGAAAAAAGTATTTTTAGCATGATGTCTGTCCGTCTGACCGTCCGTCCGTCTGTCCGTCCGTCTGTCCGTCCGTATAGATGTGTACAGCCTGAACGGCTCAACCGATTTTGATGAAATTTGGTATATTTACTTAATGCATCAGTGGGATGGATTGATCAACTTTTGGTGCAATTCCGGAAACCGGAAGTGGTAGTATTAGCGATCGACGATAGGAAGCTAAGGGTTATTTTCACACCAAATTTCACATGAGGAGATTTTTTACATATCACCACGATTCGTGCACTTTGTATTGGTTTTATCCTCGAGAAAAATCATATTTATTAGTTTTTTCTTGATTTAAAATTATATGACGTCATCCAGCCATTCATGACGTCATAGCCTGGTCTTACATATATATTATAAATAAAATAAAATTAAAAATATTTATGTTATATTCATATCTGTTTTTTATTACATTAATAGATATATTAAAATTATTTGAAATTGTTTCTGTAGCTGGAAATTAATTTTACAAACCGTCGGTCGGTTCGGACCTGGCCACAGGTCAACTTATTTTCAATATGGTTTAAAAAAAAAAAAATAAAAAAGTTAAAATGATTTTGCGATCAGGTTTTTAAACTCGATTTTTTTCTAAGTGTACCTACCTTATATTAGGGATTATCATGCAATTTTTATCTGTTAAAATTTATAGGGGGGCGAATTATGAAGCCGGCCTTACGAAGTGGGCGTTTGGTCCAAAAAGGTTGAGAAACACTAAAATAACAATAATTTTAAAAAACAAATATTATTTTCTTTGTTTTTAAATTCTTACGAAATATTTTTCTCTGTCATTCTTTAATTCTCTAAAAATTGTTTAAAATATTTTTGTTTTTTATATTTTTATATTTTAAGAAATATAATCATTTTACTTTTTTAATATTATTTATCTTGAATATTTCAAGTTTGAGAAAATTTTTCTTAAAAAATGAAATTGAAAGAATAAAATTTTCTACAATTTTTACCGACCGACGATAGTAAGGGAGGTATTGTTTTCACACCAAATTTCACATGTGGAGATTTTTACATATCTCCACGAATCATGCATTTTCTAAACAGAAAAAAGTATTTTTAGCATGATGTCTGTCCGTCTGTCCGTCCGTCCGTCTGTCCGTCCGTCCGTCTGTCCGTCCGTCTGTCCGTCCGTCTGTCCGTCCGTATAGATGTGTACAGCCTGAACGGCTCAACCGATTTTGATGAAATTTGGTATATTTACTTAATGCATCAGTGGGATGAATTGATCAACTTTTGGTGCAATTCCGGAAACCGGAAGTGGTAGTATTAGCGATCGACGATAGGAAGGAAAGGGTTATTTTCACACCAAAGGAGATTTTTTTATATATCACCACGAATCATGCATTTTGTATTGGTTTTATCCTCGAAAAAATCATATTTATTAGTTTTTTCTTGATTTAAAATTATATGACGTCATCCAGCCATGCATGACGTCACAGCCTGGTCTTACATATATATTATAAATAAAATAAAATTAAAAATATTTATGTTCTATCCATATCTGTTTTTTATTACATTAATAGATATATGAAAATTATTTGAAATTGTTTCTGTAGCTGGAAATTAATTTATTTCAAACCGTCGGTCGGTTCGGACCTGGCCACAGGTCAACTTATTATATGTAGTTTAAATATTTTACTTTTTTGATATTTATTTATTTGCTTTATTTATGAATGTATTTGAGAGAAAATGTTGCCAGTTCGTTAGCAATCCAATAGAAGTATTAATATAAAATTATGATCGGTCGAAACTTTGTTGAGAGATTTCTGCCACATACATTCACAAGTCAACGGGAAAAGAGTGTCTTGAAACGTGGATATTTGTTAAAAATCGAATATCGATAGTCTCAATCGGGATAACAATACTTTTACTCTCAAAAAACTTCGAATTTTTTTTCGATTGAAAGGTAAAAAACCCAGAAGAAATGTTATTAAAATTTATATTTTTTCGAATTTCTCAAATTGTTTTTTCCCTTCTGATTTTTTTCAAAAATAACAAAAAGAATGTAAAAACGTATATTATATTTTTATTACTATCTGCCAGAGTATAGTATTGCGATCACGAAAATTTTTGATGTCGAGATTTTGATGTTTTTTTATGTTTTAAAGGCCCCTGAGTCATTTTCACTAGTGTTGAGAAAACTTTCTCTCTGTGTGTCTTTGTGTGTATGTAGACAAGATTACGCAAAAACGGTTTGAGCTAGAATAATGATATTTGGTACACGGGCATTATTCAAAATTCGTAGTTTTCTGTCAACTTTTGATAAATGTAGCTTTATTGGAAGAGGACCATTACCTACCACGTTTTGATTTTTTTTTCCTCTAAAGTGATCGTAAAAAAAATATAATTTTGAGTTTTTCACATGATTAAAAATTGTATAAAACTGCTATATATAGAATTTCAGCTTGATTGAATCGCTGAAAGTACCGGAATTAATTTTTTAAATTTTTTAACTGATAAATATAAACTGACTAATAAATAAATCTTTTGACTGCTAATCACGCGCCAGCACGTGACGTGGTGTCATCAACAAAGAGCCAAAAATGCGCTGTCGCGCGTGCTTTTACGATTATAAAATAATATCCCTGTTTAATACATATTTAAATTGCACTATCCATATAAATAGATGTAATTGTATATACCCATTGAACATCCCATATAAGAGATATCAATTGCTATGCCCCAGTCGAGTACCTGGTAATGTATTTAATTTTTATCAAAACTATAATAAAAATTAAATACATCTAAAAGCAGTTGAAAAGAAATACTATTCCATAAATTTGCGGAACCTACAAAATAATATAGTATTAAGTCAAAAAGCCAAAAAATTATGTTTAAACCTTAAATCCTATGATCGCATAATTAATTTTTAAAAATAGTAAAAAGCTTGGTTATCCAATTCAAATTCGTTAAATAATCAAGTGGAGACACTCCAAAAGCCAAAAAATTATGTCAAATTATGATTGGATAAAATAAAATTATAATTAATTTTTAAAAATAATAAAAAACTTGATTATCCAATTCAAATTTGCGAAATAGCCGAGTGGAGACACTCCAGAAGTCAAAAAATTATGTTAAAAACCTTAAATCCTATGATCGGATAAAATAAAATTTTAATTCATTTTTAATAATAGTAAAAAGCTTGATTATCCAATTCAAATTTGCGAAATAGCCGAGTGGAGACACTCCAGAAGTCAAAAAATTATGTTAAAAACCTTAAATCCTATGATCGGATAAAATAAAATTTTAATTAATTTTTAAAAATAGTAAAAAGCTTGGTTATCCAATTCAAATTCGTTAAATAATCAAGTGGAGACACTCCAAAAGCCAAAAAATTATGTCAAATTATGATTGGATAAAATAAAATTATAATTAATTTTTAAAAATAATAAAAAACTTGATTATCCAATTCAAATTTGCGAAATAGCCAAGTGGAGACACTCCAGAAGTCAAAAAATTATGTTAAAACCTTAAATCCTATGATCGGATAAAATAAAATTTTAATTCATTTTTAATAATAGTAAAAAGCTTGATTATCCAATTCAAATTTGCGAAATAGCCGAGTGGAGACACTCCAGAAGTCAAAAAATTATGTTAAAAACCTTAAATCCTATGATCGGATAAAATAAAATTTTAATTAATTTTTAAAAATAGTAAAAAGCTTGGTTATCCAATTCAAATCTGCGAAATAGTCGAATGGAGACCCTCCAGATTTTTTTAAATATAATAAAAACATCTTTTTTTTTATATATCTTTAAAATGTTATCTTCCATCTTATATTCGAGATAAAAACTTCAAAAGAACAAAATTAATAATAAATTTCATTTTCTAATAAATACATCAGGTATATAATTTTTTGATACCATTTTAAAATTTATATCGTATTGTAAATGAAAGTAGTGTGATCTTCTTTCCTGATTCAAATTGTTACTTGTTGTTGTGATGATTGTTCAAATTGTGCGCGATATTTTTGAGGGAGGTGATCGCCTGGGCGGTTGCCCCTGGCAACGGTGCGGAGCGACGCCGGCGGGGTGTCGTCGTCGTCGACGTCCACTTGTTGGCTGCGCCCTTCAGCTTCAGCTTCAGTTGTCTGAAACGTGCCGCACCCATCGCCCAACAGATCGACGACGCCCCCCCGGTACCAAAAAATTCCTTCCTTTCTCTCTCTCTCTCTCTCTCTTGTCCTTCTCTCTTAGCACCTTCTCCCCAACCACCATCCCAACCCATCACCTTCCACTCTCTTCTAACGTGTCATTCACTCTTTGATACCTACGTGTCATCATTGTACCACGTTCAACTTCTTCCTCCTTCTTACCTGTTGGAATTGTTCATTCTCAGCCACCATTCGTGGTCCTCCGTTCATTCTGTATTGTGCGTCTCGTTCTTCCTTTCGTTCTTTTTATTTTTTCTAAGTGGTGTCGGTGGAATCAGCATCGCTACCAAAATGAAGACTTCTTCGTTTTCATTACGAGTGATGCGCCGGGTGAGTTTTTTCAAAAAACAAAAAAAAAAAAAAAAAAGAAAAGAGATGACAAATTGAAGAGAGTCTCAGTGACTGGGGACCTGTTGCCTTCCTTCTCCATGGATTCCTGGATTATCCATTTGGACAGGATGAATACATTACACATATCAATCAAAAACAGCAACAACAACAACAAAAAAAAATGTATTCTCATCACACATCACCATCCAAGATTACGAGTATAATTTTTGATGTATACGAATAGCATCCTCTTTATAATAAAAAAAAACAAACCTTTTGCGAATGAAATATTTAATATGCAGATAACGGGAATCATTTAATGCGTTTTAAAAACAAGCACACCAAATACAGCCACCCTTCCATGTCTTCCACTCCTATACCCTCTCTTTTGTTTTCGTTATAATCCTTCCTCATTGCAAACTTGTTGAATTTATTTACATTCATTTATTCATTATTATATTTAATGTTCTCTCTTTTATAATATATAAAATATTGTTTACTCTTCAAGTTGAAAAATGATAATGTCCAAAAGATAATCATTTAGTCTTTTTAAAAGATAATTGTTAAAATGTCATCAAGTAAAACAATACAAGATGATATAAAATACTCTTTTAAATTTTAAAAATTTAAAAATAAAAAATATTTTTAAAAAACAATTTATTACCTTAAATGTCCAAGTTTTAATTAATTCTTATTTCAATATCTGGAAAATAAATAAAAAAAAATTAAATAAGAAACATTATTTTGGACTTGAGAAAAACCAATATAAGTATATAGAGAGTTATTATTTTAAATAAAATTATTTTTATAATAATTCAATATATATACAAGGGGTGGGGTGAAAAGTTTCCGGCCTGACCAAGAAAAACGATGTTTTTAAATTTTTTTTTTGCTTTATTTTTCAACATTAAAGATAACTGAGGACTGTACGATGTCAGCTGAACATGTGCGAGATATTTTGCACATCCATTTGAAGATGGTAAGCTGTGTGCAAGGTGGATGCCGCGTTTGCTAACGTTAGACCAAAAACTGCTTCGAAAAACCATTTCTACAGACAATTTGGCGCTATATAGGCGTAATCCAAACGAATTTTTGCGTCGATTCATAACTGTCGATGAGACTTTAAATAAATTAAATAAATTTAATTAATAAACTAATTAATAAATAAATTAAATTAATTAAATAGTTCACCGTTATGAGAAATGTATCAGTGTTAATGGAGATTATGTTGAAAAATAAAACAAAAAAAAAAAAAAAAAAATTTAAAAACATCGTTTTTCTTGGTCAGGCCGGAAACTTTTCACCCCACCCTCGTAAGTATATAAATAGACTATCTAAAAAAAATAATAATTAAATATCTTATTATTTTACATTAAGAGAAAATTTATTTATTTCAATAATTTTTTTAAGTATATATTTTTTTCAAGTTTCTTCCTCTTAAAAATTTATTCCTAAAATTTTTCTTATTTTTTTAATTCAAATTATAAAATATTCTATTTATCTCTTGTGTGAAGAATAAAAACAATAAGTATTATTAAATAAGCGCAAAGTATTATATTTTATTAAGTTTAAAAATAATATATGTATAATCCGACAATTCGTATGAAATTCAAGACATTAAAAAAGAAAAGATAAAAATCAAGTTCATTTTTTCACAACTTTACATTAACCCACATCCATTTATGTCACATATATAAGTATATATATATATATATATATATATATATATATGCTATTTAATGGAAAAAGTTTAAAGATATACTGACTAAGAAAATTGTAAAAAATAAAACTAAAACATATATAGAATAACTTTTCAAATAAAAATATATAAACTTTAATAAAAATTTCAAATATCTAAATGTTCAGAATATAAAATCATAATTTACAAATTTATGATCAAATGTTGGTCCACATTTGTTTATGAAAAATAATTTCCATTGCCCATTTTAATTTTATCTTAAACAATAACAATACTAATAAAACAAAAGACAAACAAAATAAATGCAATTTTTATGGATTGACCGAGTTCAAAAATTTAAAATATAAAATTTATATCTTCTTTCTTTATGGAAGAAATTTAATTAATACTTAATAATAAAACAACTGCTTCAAATATACGAAGAAACTTATATTCATATAGTTTTTATTATTAATTTTCATTTGTACTCAATATCATTCAAATTATCTGGACAAGATTATAAATAAATTAGTACCTTTGTGTTGTATTTATTAAAATTAGTATTAATTCAATAAAAAAATGAAGAATCATCTTAATTATTAAAAGGAACTTTAAAAAATTACATATTATTGGAACAAGATAAATAATTACAATTCAAATAACAAAAATTATTTCTACAAAATTGAAATTTTAATTTGAGTTGATTTATCAATTTATTTATATATTATATTTTGTTTTTAAAAAATGAGCCGTGCCCAGGCACAGAATCGACCGACGGTTTAAAAATAATTAAAAATAACATTATATATATATATTTTATTTCACCAGTTAGTTTAATGTAATAAAAAATTTCTGACAATGAATATAAAATTAAACTTTGTAAACTACCACTTCCGGTTTCCGGATATACACCAAAAGTTGTGGAATTCATGCTACTGATCAATTAAGTAAATATATCGAATTTTATCAAAATCCGTTCAGCCGTTCAAGCTATACACGTTAATACGTACACACAATGGACAAACAGACAGACGGACGGTCGGACAGACATCATGCTAAAAATACTTTTTTCTGTTAACAAAATGCATGTCGGTAAAAATAGAGAATGAAAAATAAATTCATTATTACCGACCGTCGTTAGGAAGGGAAGGTATTGTTTTCACACCAAATTTCACATGTGGAGATTTTTACATGAATACACGAATCATACATTTTGTTAACAGAAAAAAGTATTTTTAGCATGATCCGTCTGTCCTTTTGTCTATTGTGTGTCCGTATAGACGTGTACAGCTTGAACTGCTTAACAGATTTTGATAAAATTTGGTATATTTACTTAATGCATCAGTTCCATGAATTTATCAACTTTTAGTGTATATCCGGAAACCGGAATTGGTAAAATACAAAATATAAATTTTATATTCATTGTCGGAAAATATTTCACTTAAAATATAGTAGTAATTAATAGATGAGTAATTAAAATAAAAATAAAAACAGTAGTATTTAAAAAATAGTATTTTTAATATGATATGTTTGTCTGCCCGTCCGTCCGTTTGTCCATTGTATGTGCGTATTGACGTGTACAACTCGAACGGCTCAACGGATTTTGATAAAATTTGGTATATTTACTTAATGTATCACTACGAATTCATCAACTTTTGGTGCATATCTGGAAACTGGAAGTGGTAGTACTACCGACCAACTATAGGACCACACCAAATTTCACATGTGGAGATTTTTTACATATCTCCATGAATCATGCAATTTGTTAACAGAAAATAATATTTTTAGCATGATATCTGTCCGTTCGTCCGTCTGTCCATTGTGTGCACGTATAAACGTGTCTAGCTTGAACAGCTTAACGGATTTTGATAAAATTTGGTATATTTACTTAATGCTGATGCACAATGAATTCATTAAACCGTAAGTGGTAGTTTACAAAGTATTAATTTTTATTCATTGTTGTTTGGTTGCATAGATTACAGGGGCTCTTTTTATCGGCCGGCGATAGGAAGGGAAGGTATTGTTTTGACACCAAATTTCACATCAGATTTTTACATATCTCCACAAATCATGCACTTTGTATTGGTTTTATCCTCGAAAAATGGTAGTTTACAAAGTATTAATTTTATATTCATTGTCGGAAAATATTTCACTTAAAATATAGCAGTAATTAATAATTGAGTAACTAAACTACAAATAAAATCCAAGATAATATAATTTAGTCATTTTAATTTAAGTTTTAAAAATATTTTTTTTTATACTTTATATATATATATATATATATATATATAATGTTGTTTGGAAATTAATTTATTTCAAATCGTCGGTCGGTTCAGCTCATTTTATTTTTCTAAATATTTTAACGTTACAAATATACAAAATATAATTCCACACTTTCTTTATTATAAAATGTAAGTTTCAAAAAAAAACCTGAAAATTAAATATAAATGATCATAAAAAAAAATATTGAATTGAATATTTTCTCTAGTAGCATTGTAAAAAAAAAATACCATGAATAGTTTCTGATTAAATTTATAAAGAGAATTAAACAAGATACATTTAGATATTAAAAATAAAGATATATATTTCAATAGAATAAATTTTCTATTTCTTATTCCAATCTAATTTCTAATGTTTTTCGTTTTCTTAATTTTTTTTATCTTTAACATTATTATTTTTTTTTTGTTAGGTACTCATATTTTATTCTATGTTTACCAAATCCCAGTTTTATTTTTTCCCATGTTATCTCTTCCCTTCTCCCTCAAAAAGTTAAATTACATAACATAGATGTAAATATTCAGACAATCTAATATAATAAAAAAAAGAAACATGCATTTATTTTTATTTTATTTTTATAAGAGATCTTTTATCTGTTTTTATAATATACATATAATCAAGCCATCCTATTCAATGATAGAAAAAAGTCGTTGCCAATTCCACCCAATTATCATTTATTATACAAATTAAATTTTTTTTTAATAATTAATTAATTGATTTAAAAAAAAAGAAAAATATATTTAAAAGAATTCATAAAATATTATTATAAAACTAATAAATTATTCTTCGTTTAAAGCAGTGATGTATTGGTAAAATAAGAAGGAAGGGAACGCATAGTGGGAGCAAAAAATAAGTCCTATTTTCATCAAACTATTTTTTTTACATATAAGTTTTTATTTTTTCTTATTCTTACTATACAAAGTATTAACGAACACAAAAAAGAAATTATAACAGTAGATTTAAGTGGGGGTTGTCGGGACATGAAAAAGTACTGGAATGCGTTCCGGTTCTGAAAAAAGGTAAGGGAACGTCGTTCCCTCGCGTTCCCCTTCCAATACCCCACTGGCTTGAAGATTAGAAAATATAGAAAATAAATTTAGATATCATTGAAATAAGCAGTTAGTTTATAAAGTAGAGTGGATATTTAGCTTATAAATTACATTTAAAAATCAAATGTAGATTGGTATAAAAATTCCTTTGATTTATATATACAAACTTGGAGCTCCCATATTAATTTTTTTTTAAATAAAATTTAATTAAAAAATCTAAGTCTTAATTGGATCTTTAGTTAAAAAGACCCCACTTAGTCATTAATTATTGTATTACCATAAACCCTTAAAATATGTAAAATTTTGTACTTAATCTGAAAACTCTAAATCTCATATAAACATATAAAAATCTAATTACAAGTTTTATTATATATGTATGTATGTATACATTGATTTACACAAAATACAACATAAAAGAATTGTTATCAAAAGGGATGAAATCTTTGTTTATATAGAAAAATTAAACATCATATATATATACTATATATATGTGTGTATTTAAGTTGAATTTAGTTTTCAAAAAATTAAATGTAAATATACAAAATTGAGACTCTTTTCAATTAAATCGCTTTTTTTTTCATGCACGGCTATCTTCTATTTTTTTTTAAATATATTAATTAATCCCTGTCTCTTGAATTAACCCTCTGTGTAAATATTTATCATTATATGTCTAAAATATGAGTGGGTGTTATGTGTTTTATTTTCATTCAATATGTGATGGCCAAAGAGGATGGATCATTTATTTTTATTTTCTTATCACACAATTCTGTTTCATTTACAATTTAATTATTTCACTTTTTTCAGTATCATCATTGAAATTATTTATTTATTTATATTTAATTAGAAGAATATGTTCATGTATCTATCATCATACTATCTATTAGAATAAAATGAATAAATTCATAATCGATTTATATTTATTTTCTACCTTCTGTCTCTCTCTATTATACTATTTTATAAAAATTAACTTTAGATAAAATTATATATAATTTATTATTAATTAATATATAATTAACAAATTGTTTTATTTATATAGTAATATATTAGTTAAATATTATTATTAATTTATCTTTTTATAAAATATTATATAGAAAAATAAAAAAATAAAAAAAAATATTAATATTGTTTTTTATATTTCTTAATTTAAATAGATACTATTTATATATATATATATATATATATGTTACAGTCAAATTGATAAATCGGTGATTATACATAATCACCACTGAATGTTGAATGTGGAATGTGAAATTGTTTGATATTTATCAAATTTATAAAGTGTAATGGAGAATGTGATAAAAATTTCTTATTTTACGAAACTTTATTCAGTTTGCGCCACTTCTAAAATCGGTATATATATATATATATATATATATATATATATATAGCCAACACCCCAATCTTCGGTTTTTTTCAGTTCGGTTATTTAATTAATTAATTAATTTTTCAATTCAAACCAAACTGAAAAAAAAACCCCAAAAAGTGGGGCGTTGGCTAAAAGTAATATATATATATATATATATATATTAGAATTGGCGCAAACTGAATAAAGTTTCAAAATATAAATTTTATATTCATTGTCGGAAAATATTTCACTTAAAATATAGTAGTAATTAATAGATGAGTAATTAAAATAAAAATAAAACAGTAGTATTTAAAAAATAGTATTTTTAACATGATATGTCTGTCCGTCCGTCCATCCGTCTGTCCGTTTGTCCGTATTAACGTGTACAGCTCGAACGGCTCAACGAATTGGCTAAAAGTAATGTATATATATATATATATATATTTTAGAATTGGCGAAAACTGAATAAATTTTCGTATCACATTCTTGATTATGTATAATCACCAGTAATTTTATTTAATCACCGAATATATTAATTCCTTTTACCGTAACATATACATATATAGTATATATGAATACACTCTTATTTTAAATTAATATACCATTTCTTCCAGCTCACCTGGTGATTATGCATCTACACTTTCTTACAGGTGGTCCTGATCTTTGAATTGTGTTACAATATGTACTGATGTAAGTTGAATTTAAATATGTAAGATATATTTTATATTCCAAAATATTTGTATTGACATTATTTAAAATATTTCTAATTTATATATGTATATATATTTATTTATTTATTTTAATAACAATTTATATAATTCTCTCTCTATTATGTTTGAAATTCTTTTATAAATAAAAAATAACTTATCAAGATCGTAAACACACATTCAGTTCCATTCCCACAAAATTTCTCCTACTTTCTTAGTATATGTATAATAATAGATACCATACATGAAATTTAAGAAAACAAATCCTAATAATATTTAGAATTATTTGTTTTATTTGTTAATTAAATGAATGTGTTAATTATATATTATTTTGTGTATTATATTTTGTTCATTATTTATACATGGACACTTGATCTAGTGAGTTCATAATTGAAATTATAATGACTAAGAAGTTTATTTTTATAATTCATTAGCAAAATTAATGATATCGTGCTTATCTTTATTCTATTTAAATTATCATGAAATTATATCATATAATTTATCTAATTATCAAAAATACTATTTTAATTCAATTTTTAATTAATAGGTGTATTTCTTTATTCTGTTATCATCCATTTCCATAAGGTGTTACTCAATTTTGATTGATATGTAGGCAAATGTGATAAATATGTGAATGAAGGAATTAAAAACCAAAAATATATGATGATCAGATAATTCCCTTCCATCTGCATAAACAATTATTTATTTATTTTAATCCAATTTCAGATTAAATACTTTTAATCTTTTGATGAAATACAAAATCTGTTGTTTTTTTTTACCGACCGACGATAGTAAGGGAGGTATTGTTTTCACACCAAATTTCACATGTGGAGATTTTTACATATCTCCACGAATCATGCATTTTCTTAACAGAAAAAAGTATTTTTAGCATGATGTCTGTCCGTCCGTCCGTCCGTCCGTCTGTCCGTATAGATGTGTACAGCCTGAACGGCTCAACCGATTTTGATGAAATTTGGTATATTTACTTAATGCATCAGTGGGATGAATTGATCATCTTTTGGTGCAAATCCGGAAACCGGAAGTGGTAGTATTAGCGATCGACGAAAGGAAGCTAACGGCTATTTTCGCACCAAATTTCACATGAGGAGATTTTTTTATATATCACCACGAATCATGCACTTTGTATTGGTTTTATCCTCGGGAAAATCATATTTATTAGTTTTTTCTTGATTTAAAATTATATGACGTCATCCAGCCATTCATGACGTCACAGCCTGGTCTTGCATATATATTATAAATAAAATAAAATTAAAAATGTTTATATTTATTATTTAAGTATCCATATCTGTTTTTTATTACATTAATAGATATATTAAAATTATTTGAAATTATTTCTGTAGTTGGAAATTAATTAACCGTCGGTCGGTTCGGACCTGGCCACAGGTCAACTTTTTTTTTTTTTTTAAATTGACTAATGGTGATGAAGAGTCGCTAGGTATGAAAATAATCTAGGGTTAAGTGAATTTATTGAAAGTAGGCTGGTGGTACGAGTGATAAGCGAAAAGAAAGAGAGAGAGAGAGAATGAAAGTGAATGATAGAGGGCATGTTAAAAGCAAAATGCATCCAGGCGCGTTATTAAGTGAAAGAGACAGACAAAGAGAGAGAAAGAGAAAGTAAAACGGAACCAATTAGAGTTGCCGTGACTGAAGAAGTACCAACTTTTTTAGAGAACGCATTGCCTGACGGACTGGTCTGTGAAAAATAATGAAATTTCAATGGAGAGGGCAGTAAAAGAAGAATCCTTTGACTGCCCTCTCCAGAGATAATTATCCTGACACTTTGGCACTTCACTACTCTATTTAGATTTTTTTTTGTGCTTAAGTTAGAAATTCAATTAACTTCCTAGTAAAATGGAAGATTAAGGTTTTGGAAGGGGGTGGATAAAATTAAATACCAGAGTTGAGATGTGAAGGTATTTGACATAACCGCGTGTCGAGACTTTATTTTATTACCCGAGTAAGATTTTAATTTTAACACGAAAAACGATTGAAATCATCACGATATCGATTCATTTAATAAATAAGTACCTGGTTCAACGAGCCGCTGCTCGGTCATTAAAAAAAAAAATATTCCTTATTATCGGGTTTGGCTGATAATATTAATACCTGGTTCAGCCGTCTTTCAAATAATTTAAAAGAACATAAATTAAAAAAATTAATCATAAAACATACAGCCCTTAAACTTGCGTATTAATTCACTGAAAGATAGAAAAGTATGTCCTGTGAATATAACATAAAATATATTTCGTAATTTGATTTTATATTTATAATTATAATATTTTGTATTTAAGGAAGCGCTCGGTCTGGCGTAGTTTCTGACGTCATTTAAAATTCATAAAATTAAATTAATCCCTGCCATGTTTCCATGTCGATAGCCAAACCGAATATTCACGGTTCCAAGGTCATGCTCAGTATTTGGTGGGACCAGTTCGGCGTAGTGTATTATGAGTTATTAAAACCGATTGAAACAATCACAGGCGATCGTTATCGACCGCAATTAATGCGTTTGAGCCGAGCATTGAAAGAAAAACGGCCGCAATACAACGAAAGACATGATAAAGTGATTTTACAGCGTGATAACGCTCGACCCCATGTTGCAAAAGTGGTCAAGACATATTTGGAAACGTTGAAATGGGAAGTCCTACCTCACCCACCGTATTCTCCAAATGTTGCTCCCTCGGACTATCACTTGTTTCGATAAATGCCACATGGTCTGGTTGACCAGAACTTCCGGACGTATGAAGTAGTAAAGTGGATCGATTCGTGGATCGCTTCCAAAGATGACCAGTTTTTTCAACGCGGGTTTTGTACACTGCCCGAAAGATGGGAGAAAGTAGGGGCCATCGATGGACAATACTTTGAATCATAAATTTATAACCAATTTTTTACAATAAAGCCTCGAATTTCATAAAAAAAACGGCGGAAGCAAAGTTGTACACCCTTTACAAAACTATAAAAGTCGATATAACTGTTATCAGAAAGATTTTTTTTATTTTTTTATTTTTAATACATATAAATATATTTAAATTTAAAAAAAAATATTTTATTGGTTCTCGTATATTCATTTTATATCTTATAAGTTTTGTGATTTGTAGACAAAATATCAAAACTATTCAACAATTTGAAAATAGTTTTCTTATTTTATATGATTGTTATTAATTTGATTTTTTAGAATATTATCCATTTATCAAGTTTTAATTTGAATTCTCTATATAACTTTGTTTAATTTATTTCAAACAATAGTTTTCATGTACCTTAAGCCTTCAAGAGTTTTTCCTTATTAACTATTCTTTTATTAATCTATTTTAATTTTTCTTGTAGTTCTTATATAAATCAAGGACGTTTAAATTAAATGAAACAAATACAAATGTATTAAGATAATTTAATCTTAACTGATAAATTATGTTTGAAATAATACTTAGATTAGTTTAAAAATAAATAATTTCTATTATCAGATATTTTTAATTAACTAATATCCAAAAATATTTTTAATCAAATTGATAACAAATAAAAAAAAAAAGAATTATGTAAAATGAGAACACTCATTATGAACGATTTCGCTCGATTATCATGAATAATATTATTCTGCGGTAGCTACTATTAATACTAACACTGATATTGGTGAAATAGGTCATTAAATTTGACATTTTTGAGTTTATACGTTCTCATAACGTTTTGACTGCGAGCACAATTTGTGTTATTTACAGTAAGTTGAAAATTTCATTTCTGCCAAAATATGGAGATTAGCTGATGAAAATTTTCTAGCTATGATATATTAAGGCTTTCGACGTGGTCTAAATTAAGAACAATGCATCCCATCAACTAAATTCAACTTTCGGCGATGACCATCTAAACATCTAAAGCAGTGCTCCGCAACGTTTTTTTATTCGTGGCACACCAAAAGCTTTTTCTGGTTTTCACGGTACACCAAATTTAATAGGTATAAATATAATAAAACAACACGTATACACATCAGAAAATAATACATTAATTAATATTTTAATTCGTTTTATTTTACATATTTACGGTATTATATGTACATAACATATATAATTAATTACAAAACTACAATAATACAAAAAATAGGCAAAAAGGGTAATTAATGTGATACTTGAGCTTGTTTCAAGGAACACAAGTATTTTATATTGGGCTCGATATTTGATAGTGCAACTCGAAGTTCTTGATCGAGATTTTTTAAGCAAGACCGCTTATCATTTTTAATTAAAAGAAGTGTCGAAAAGCTTTGTTCGCATGAATATGTCGTTGAAAAGGGGATTAAAATTGAAATAGCCTGTTTTGAAATTTGAGGATATTCATTCTTAGCCGAAATCCAGAAAACATCCAATGGAACTTCTCCAAAAGTAAGTTTTAACGTCCCGTCGTTACTCAGTTCAATAAACTCTTCTTTAAATTTAAGAGAAAATGCATCAACAGATTATTTTGCATTAGTTGCAAAAGGATTGCGAATCCAATCATATTCTTCACTTTTAATCGAATGAAAATAGTAGTCGAAATTATTTTCCAGTGTTGTTAAATGGGATTGGGCCAGATCGATAATTAATTGCCTATTTTCAATTATTGTATTATGAACCCTTTGAAACATTTCTAAAGAGTTGTTACTTAGTTCATTCTGCCAAAGTTCCAGTTTATTTTTGAACCCTTGCAATTTGTCGGAACAGGTTAATAAGTTTTCATTCGGACCTTGCATTTTTCTATTAAGTTCATTAAGATGGTCGAAAATGTCAGCCATATATGCAAGTTTGGCGATCCAACTGTTATCTTCGAAGTGCTGGCCGAGTTCGGGCATATTTTGATTTAGTAAAAACTGATGCACTTCACAGCGAAGTTCAAACAATCTAGCCAACACTTTTCCTCGGGATAACCAACGTACTTCAGTATAAAATAATAAAGATTTATGTTCTGAACCCATTTCTTCACAAAGAATTTCGAAAATTCTTGTATTTAAAGCTCTTGATTTAATAAAATTTATAATTTTGATGCATTCATTCATAGTTTTTAAAAGTTGTTCTGGTAAATTCTTCACCATCAATACTTCCCGATGTATGCAGCAATGTGTAAATTGTATTGCCGGATTTTGTTGTTTTACAAAGGCAACAAAACCCTTTATGTTACCAGTCATTGCTGCGGCGCCATCAGTACAAATACTCATGCAGTTACTCCATTGTAGATTATGTATTTTGAAGAAATCATCAGTTACTCGAAAAATATCCTCTCCAGTAGTTCGTTCGGAAAGTTTTTTACAAAATAAAAAATTTTCTTTTATGCAATCTTCGCCAACAAAACGTACAATTGCAATTAATTGTGCTTGATTTTTAATATCCGTTGACTCGTCAATTTGAAGAGCAAAATTGTTAGCTGCGATCAATTTCAAAATAAGCGTGTTCAAAATATCTGTTGACATGTCGCCAATACGTCTTTTAATAGTTTCAGCTGACAGTGAAACCTTACTCACTTCCTGAACCTCTTTAGGTCCAAGCATAACTCGCACAATTTCCATACATGCTGGTTTAATAAGTTTTTCTCCAATAGTATGAGGTTTCTTTTCACGAGCTATTAATCTTGCAATGTAATAGCTAGCTTCTAATGCTTTATCGGAAACAAATACGGTCGACATCATAAATTTTTTTTGTTTTAAATTTTGAGCCAAAATCCTTTGAAAATATGATATATCCTTTTTAGCACAATTCGGATGTTTTGAAGTTAGATGGCGATTTAGTTTACTGGGCACCATTGAGTCGTTTGTTAATTGTTCGTTGCAAATTACACATAATGGTTTCGGAGCCGCTTCATCGCCGCACCAATAAAAGCCATAACGAATGTAGTCTTCGAAGTATTTTCTATTCACAATCTTTCTTTTCTTAGCAATACTGCTTGTGCAAGGTTCATCATCTTCTGCCCGAGAAGTAGATTGTTTTCCAAATAAAAATTTATCCATATTGAAATGGGCACAAAAATAAATCACGTTAATAACAAACACGAATGGTTAATTTATAAACTTCTGCGATTTAATTTATAGGGGTGTATGTGTCCAGTAGAAATTCGTATCTAACACTGACAATATAATATAATAAATATATATTTTATGTTAGAGATTACAATTTATAAAACAGTTCGTATTGCAATATTTTAAACAAAGTTGTATATATATATAAATATAAGTTACAAATTTGTTTAAAATAATATATAAATTATATATGTTGTAATATATAAGTATTCAATTTCAAGTAGAGAATTTAAAAAGGAACAATATACCGACAGATGAAATTAAAGAAATAAATAATGGATTGGAAAATAGAGAAAGTGAAATAATAGAGCAGGTACCAGAAATAGTGAATTTAAAAGAAAGAATTGACCAGGCCCCGGAGGCAATGTCTATTAACAATATTCAAATTGCAAAAAGTCCAAATAATAATAACAATAAAGAAATAGAAACAAAAAGGAAAAATATACCGATGGACCCAGTCAAAATAAATTCTAAGGAGCCCACAGAGGTAAGGTAATGGATAGACATGCCTATTGTCTTCTTAGGTGTAGTGTCAGGTAGTGAAAAGCAGAGGACATTAAAAATGAAACGTGCCTGCAATACAATTGATAAAGTTAAAGAGATGCCTATTGTTCCGGTAAGCAATGAAATAAAAATGAAACTAAAAATGAAAAGGACAAGTAAGGCAATTGATAAAGTTAAAACCCACACCCCCCTTAGGCCCATTCATATTAGGGTAAATAATAAAAATAATTCCTTATTTATCTCCTATAGGAAATACCCGGGAGTTATATCGAATACAATTTTAGTAAAATACAATAAAAACAAGACGTCGCATATTTCGAGACATTCGAAGCAAGGCACCCGTCCCAAGCTTTTTTATAGAAATCAATTAGTAGTTGTTTGCAAAATTAAATATCATATTGGGTTAGTAAATTATATTAGATCATGGCAAATAGCCCCGTCACTTTCTCCACACATTAAAAAGATAAGGAGAAAGATATCAAAGAAATGGAAATATCATTTAAGACGGGCGTGGACAAAATTTAAATTTAAATTGTATAAATTTGTTTTATTTCGGCATATTATAATATAAGTTTATTTTTTTTTTTTTTCTCTATTAGTTTTAGGAGGTACCTTAATGATTAGAAAGAGTATTAATTGTTAAAAATTCCTTTTCGATATCCACCAACCACAAAGGTAATCCAAATAAATTCGAGTTATAATATTAATAAAAAATAAAATAAAAACAATTTAGTAAGTATATACAATTCGTTTATATAAATTGTAAATTTGTATTAGAGTACATTGCATTAAAATAAATATGTTGTGTAATTTCAAGCGGCGGCACACCTGTGTTCCAGCTGCGGCACACCGGTTGCGGAGCACTGATCTAAAGCATAGGTTCCCAAACTTTTTTGTGTCGTAGACCCCTTTTCATGTTTTTCGGTTTTGGGTAGACCCCCTAAATTGATTTTGATTTTTTATAAAAAAATTTTACCCTTTTTTTAGAGCCTTATTGAAAAATCAAAAATGTTTTAAGAGCTATGTCGGAAAAACGATTTCTCTTTTTAATTTTTTTGGAGACATATTGAAAAAAATTAAAAAGTGTTTCAAAAGCCATGTCCGAAAATAATTTATCTTTTTTTTAGAGCCGGGAAAACACGTAGACCCTCATAGACCCCCATTTTCATTTCATGGACTCCCAAATTTGTTATTCGCTGCCGTGGACCCCTTGAGGGTTGAAATAGACCCTCAGGGGTCTATATAGACCTCTTTGGGAACCTATGCTTTATATCATAAACTTTTTTGTATTGTAGACCCCTTGCCCAGTTTTTTTTAGAGCCCGAAAAATCGAAAATGTTTTAAGAGTCATGCAGGAAAAGCAATTTACTTTTTTTTTTTTTTTTTTTTTAGAGCCATGATGAATTGAATTATAAAATAATAAGATAGTATAATGTAAGTAAATAGGCTTGAGATCCACTATCGTAGACCCCCATTTTCATTTCATGGACCCCAAATGTTTTATTCGCTGTCGTAAACCCCTTGTAGATTACCATAGACCCCTGGAGGTTAATATAGACCACTTTGGGAGCCTCTGAACTAAAGCCTCTGTATTTATATCGATGTTACCCTGAATTCAAACGTGGACGTAGTTCGCTCTGGGACAAAGATTAAAAATCTGGAGTGTCTCCACTCGACTATCTCGCAAATTTGAATTGGATTAAATAACAGATATTATATATAAATTAAATTTAATTAATTAAATTATAAATTAAAATTAATAAATAATATCTATTAAACCAGCCCGTGTTTGAATCTTTGTTGATGACACCAAGTCATGTGCTGGCGCGTGATTGGACAATTAAAAGCGTCCGAATTAATAGAAAATAAAAGTAATGCTATTTGCCCAACAAAGATTTAGCCAAAAGTGCTATTTGCCTAGACTAATTAAAATGAAATAATAGTTGAAGCTATTTGGCTAGGCAAATGCTATTTTCCTAAAATTGCCATTTTTCCTACGACATATTGTAATGATATTTTAAAAATATCATTAATCCTTAAAAAAAAAAAAAGAAAAAATAAAATTTATTTATTTAAAAATAAATTTATTTTTGGAAAGGATTATTATTGTAATACGTTTCCCGAGAAGAGAATAGTTGTTGAAAAGAGACTAGGGCAGTCGTGTTTGTGGGCTGCCATCGAGAGCAGACGGACTTTATTGGAAGAAAATAAGAACACCATTACACTCGGTCGTCCACGGACTATCTCTTACAAAAGGACCGGCTACATTATTAATAAAAAATATTGTTTTTCAAGAAGGATTATTTTTTTTTAATTATTTTTAATCTAAGAATTAAAAAAATTTATTTCACAACAAATATTGGTTTATCTATAATTTTTATAAAACGTCTTTTTTCTTTTTTTATAAAAAATATAAAAAAATTACTGTATATAAAATTATAATTTAAAAGATTTACATTTAAATCTTTAAAGGTTTTAAAAATTTATATTTAAACATTAAATATAATAAATCTTATTATAAATTTTTATTCTTAATGATAAATTTAATTTTTCTCTTTTTTTGTAGTCCAGATCTCCAGGGCAGTTCATGAATTTATCGTGGTTTGCAGCAATTAATTAAATAGTTCTTTGAAAATAATATTTTTCGTATACCTAATAATCATTTTTTAGTAATCTGCCTTGAGCGGAGTTTTCTTTAATTTTTGTTTTGATGTTATTCTGGTCGTGAATATTAAAAAAAATTAAAAAAACGATCTCTTCTGTCGATAAATTCATGTTTAATATTGACATTTGTTGGTTGCGCTAATCTTTAGGCTGTTGCCTGTGTATATATATAAATATATAATTTAAATATTTAAAAAAAATCAAATAATTTAATAATTATAGTTATATATTTTATTTATGATATAATAAATAAAATTTATATAATATAATAATATAATAGTTTTTATTAATACATAATATTGAAAAATAAACAAAAAAGCACTTGAGTTTCCCGGACATTTCTATATAATTTTATTATATTAATAATATTATTTTTAATTTTATCCCTTACCTTATATAAAAAGAGACTAATCAATAATTAATGATATTTTTTTTTTATTTCAAATATAAAGGATTATAAAAAATAACCAACGGATCTCAAAATCAAACCATTGCTAGGATTGATATAAATAAATAGAAAAATAAATAGAAAATGATTACATTTTACCAGGATATTTGATAAATATTCTTGATAACTTCGAATAAAATAATTCTTAAAAATATTATTTTGCTTTGTATTTGTTTTTTTTTTTATGTCCGGTCACATAAATCGATCACAAAACTCAATACAGTTCAAGTTTACGATATTTCGTAGCTGCTGATAATATCAACGAATACAACGCAAACAATAACAAATAGAAGATGTATGAGGGAATCCAGGGGATGTGGGAGGGAAAAAGAATAAAATAAAAACCAGTAAAGCTTCCTTTGTCAAAAATCGATCAGTTAATCTGAACACTTTTATGATATATTTTTTTATTTCTAAAATTTTGTTGAATTTTCAATAATTTTCAAGAATTCTACGATTATATAATTAAACAGTTTTTTTTTATCATAGATATAAAAATGATACGAAGATTTGTTGTTAGATAAGTTTCCTCTTAGTGAGGAAGATATCTTCGGTTTATAAAAATTATAAAAAGAGAAATATCAACCATTTCATGATTAAATTAACAAAAAAAATAGGGTTATAAGGAACATATGATCTCAGCGAGAAAAGATCATACCCAGTGGATTTGAATTCGCAGATGGACAGGAACTGCTCCCCACAAACAAGTAATTTATATTTTATAAATAAATGCTTTAAAAATAATTCCAATACATCACATTTATTTTTAAATTATTTTATTATTATTAAATCAAGACTAAGATTTATCACAATTTTGATAATGTTAATTTTATTTTAAAGACGCCACAGGGTGAGAATTTATATATTTATGAATTTATTTATTTACATAGGCATTCAGTAAAAATTAATGATTATAAAATATCAAAACATATTTTTAATAAATAAAAAAAAAAAATGAAAAGGATGGGTTGTTATTAATTTCACGAGAACGCCTAACTTAAAATAATCTATGAAATTTTACCTAAGGTGTTTGTTTGGTTGCATAGATTACAGGGGCTCTTAAATTTTTATCGGCCGGCGATAGGAAGGGAAGGTATTGTTTTGACACCAAATTTCACATCAGATTTTTACATATCTCCACGAATCATGCATTTTGTTAAGAGAAAATAGAATTTTTAACATGGTGTCTGTCCGTCCGTCCGTCCGTCCATCCATCCATTGTGTGCCCGTATAGACGTCTATAGCTTGAGCAACTTAACGGATTTTGATCAAATTTAGTATATTTACTTAATGCATCAGTCGCATGAATTCATTTACTTTTTTTTACAAAGTATTAATTTTATATTCGTTTTCACTTAAAATATAGTACTAATTAATAATTGAGTAATTAAACTAACAATAAAAACGAAGATAATATAATTTAGTCATTTTAATTTAAGTTTTAAAAATATTTTTTTTTGATACTTTATATATATATATCTGGCGAGATAGTTAAAATGAGCTCCATTCTATATATATGAATAAATTGAAAATTAATAATTTAAATATATGAATCAAATAATCATTTTATAAAAGATAAATTATAATATATAATTAAAAAATATATTTTAACAGTAATTGATGCTGACCATTTTGTAATCAATTTACATTTAATTCCAGTTTCATTGTTTATATTTATTGAAGTGACAAAATTAAATATTTTAATATATAAATTTATTAACATAATTACAAATGTGTATATAGAATATGAAATACAAATAATGAACTATCACGTTCGAACTTTAAATATAAACAGAGTCAGATGAAATGAAATATGGTATAAAAATAATAATAGGAAGAAGAATGATAATAATAATAATAAAAAGAGAAAGAAAAAAAAAAGTAAAAAGAATAAGTGTGTCTAAGAAAGGCTCAAGCAATGATAAATGTCTTTTGGAGGTAGTTAAAAGAAAAATAAAATAATCGTGACTGGAATAATACTTGTAAGACTAAAGATTGGCAAAATAAAAACTAATAAAACTAAAATAATTCATTGCTTTCTGTCTTAAAAAAAAGAACTTGTAAATTTTTATAATTATAATTATTTAAATTATTTATGATTTACTGAAAATGTCAAATTATCGTTCTTCAAATGAATTGTGTTTTAATCTGCAAAAGTTTTTGTTTTAATAAATATTGTTTTAAATGTTTTATTTCTATTTGAGTCAGTTCTCTGTTCCAATAGACAAGATTAAAGAAGATTGTTTGAGTAGTCTTCTTATATAAAAATAAACCAAACACCCCCAAAGGACAGATAAATATTGATGATTTTGATTGGAAGAAAAGCTCTTCTATATAAAATGAATATTTTATAGAATTAGTTGAATCACTGTGATGACAAATTATCAATTTAATCTTTTATTAAATCTTTATTTAATTTTTTATTAAATCTTTATTTAATCTTTTATTAAACCTACCTGACTCACTTATTTATCAAAGATTAATTAATCTGTATTTGTAACAATCATCTAAATTCAAATTAAGATTATTATTTATATATTCATTAATATAAATGTAATTAATGTGTATATAAACGAGGTTTGTTCAAAAGAAAAGATGAATTTTGAATTATTTTGCAAAGTATTTATTTATTCATCAATATCCAGTTTGTCCCCTTCAAAGTAGTTCCACTCAGATATAATGCACTGATGCCAGCGCTTCTTCCAATCGTAGAAGCACTTCTGAAATGCGCTTATCAGTATGTCCATCAGCTGCTCGTTATTCGATTCCGACTTTATCTCATCAATTATAGCAAAACGCTTTCAAAAGTCGCAGGGGGCCAAATCTGGTGAATACGGTGGTTGAGGCATGATTACGGTGGTGTTTTTGGATAAAAATTCACGAACAAGCAATGAGACATATGAGCTGGTGCATTATCATGATGCAGAATCCTTGATTTGTTTTTCCACAATTCCGATCGTTTCAGCCGTATTGCTTCACGCATACGTTGCATAACTTCCTTCTAGTACCGGAATTAGTTTTTTAACAAACACAACTGCAAATCACGTCACGTGACGTGATGCTATCAACAAAGAGCCAAACACGCGCTGGTTTAATAAATATTATTTATTAATTTTAATTTATAATTTATAATTGATTAAATTTAATTTAAATATAATATATTATGTTATTTAATCCAATTCAGATTTGCGAGATTTTATCAATTCTACTAAATTCGTAATTTCTTGGTGTTCTTTTTTTCGGGAGTGTCAGGGACATTAAACTTTATATATATATATATTAAAAGATTTTTTTCCTATTTTTTTATCTTTCCGTCCTTAAATTTGACTTATTAAAACTGTTGATTCTTATTTAATTATTTATTTAAAAACCTAATATTTAATTTGCATAGATTTACGTATTTTTGGTCTATTCTCTCTATATTTATATTCTTATATAATTAATCATTTTCTCATATTTTAATAGTTTTTTTTCTCTCTTTCTCTGTATATTAGTAAGATAATTAAAAATATTCAAAATTAAATGACAAATATATACTTATAGTTACTATTCATTTTTTTAAAAAATAAATAAATAACTAAAATAAAATACTATTTTTGTTTCAAATCAAATGTATATTAACGAGAAAGATTTTATTAGTAGCCATTTCTTGTGCAATTGGTTGTCATGGTAACACAGAAAGAAAGTATCCGAATGTGTGTGTTTGTGTGTATATTGGTTGAGAGAGTAATACTGGTTCATGCTAGCATGCTAGTATTCGAATCCATCTCCTCTTACCCTCAAACAAGCCAACCCACTCAATTGGACTTAACGAAACCACAAATCTTTTCTTTTCTTTTTCTTTTTATTTTGACTCTTTTCCTTTCAATTTTTTTTTTCTTAATTATGTGACCTCAAAATAAAAATTCGCTTATATAAACAAATCTTTTGAAGAATTTCTATCTATATTTCTATCTATTCTTTGAAATTAACTAAATTAAAAAGATAAAAGTAAACTTATTTTATTTAAATAAAACAAAATAAAAAAAAAATTATAGAAAATTAATATTAAAAAAATTAGGAGTGTCTCTACTCGACTATCACGCAATTTAAATTGGATTAAATAACATAATATATTATATTTAAATTAAATTTAATTAATTATAAATTATAAATTAAAATTAATAAATAATATTTATTAAATCAGCGGATGTTTGACTCTTTGTTGATGGCACCACGTCACGTGTTGACGCGTAATTTGCAATGTTAAAAAATTAATTCCGGTACTTTCAGCGATTCAAGCTGAAATTCTATATATAGCAGTTTTATACAATTTTTTTATCATGTGAAAAACTATTAAAATTATATTTTTATTTTTACGATCAGTTTAGAGGAAAAAAAAATCAAAACGTGGTAGGTAATGACCCTCTTCCGGTTGAGCTACATTTCTCAAAAGTTGATAGAAAACTACGAATTTTGAATAATGCCCGTATACCAAATTTCAATATTCCAGCTCAAACCGTTTTTGCGTAATCTTGTCTACATACACACAAAGACACGCAGAGAGAAAGTTTTCTCAACATTAGTCAAAATGATTCAGGAACCTTCAAAACGTATAAAAACATCAAAATCTCAACATCTCAAATTTTTGCAATACTATCTCTGGCGAGATAGTAAAAAGGAATCATTTGCTAGAATTATTTTCTTTGGTGTCATAATACTTTTAAAGTAATCCTTCTTTTCCTATGTGAGTGAGTGAATGTAAGAGTAAGATTATAAAAAAATTGATTGATCAAAAACGATTTTGATTTGTAAATAGAAAAATATTGAAAAGTTCACAGCGATACCAACCAGTCGCTTTCCAATCGTTTTTCCCAAAAAAGTATCTCCTTTTTCTTTTCTCTCTCATTCTACTCACAATTTACTTAAATAACTCTCAAATATTAAATTTGTGTTTCATTTCTATATAATCATATATAATTAAATTAATAATTTTAGGAATCTAAATTGGAAAGTTAAAATATTAAAAATAGAAGAAAATAGAAAAAACAATAAAATTATTTATTATAATTATATATTATAGTATACTATGTACATTACAAAGTGAATATATTAATTTGAAAATAAATGCACTTATATATATTTTGTTAATTTAAAAAATTAAATACAGTTAATATCATACTGTTTCTTTTCCAATAAAATAAAACGATATTAGAAGAAGAACAAAAGACATTTTAAAATTTAGTTTGAAGGAATTAGCAGAATTCATTGTTTTCGTGTTGCATATTTCTCCAAGACATATTTCACAAGATACAGATCCTCCTAAATTTTGTATCGTTTCTCTAGTGGCCAAATCGTTAAAGCATTGTGTTCCGTAACCACATCCTCGAGTAGTCAAAGTTTGTCCGTCCACTAAAAACATAAATATTATTAATAAATTCACATTTACTTATAATTATATATAAATTATGAAAAAAATACTTTAAATTTTATTTAATTTATACTAAACTAAAAACTAAAGAAAATTGTTAGATGAAACTCCAAAAATATTTCTATCTATATAAATAAAAATAAATAAATAAATATAATGTTAATTATTTTTAAATTAATAAAATGTAAAATTAACAAAGTATAATATATTAAATGTATACTTTGTATAAATAAAGATTGTATAATCCAGTGATTGCCAAACTGTGGGCCGCGAAAAAATTTCCTTTTACATGAAATTTTCGATTATTTTAAAAAAATTTTCAATTTGTCTCTAAAAAAAAAAATTCGATGTATTATGGGATGTTTGGGAACCTCTGGTATAATCCAAAAATATGTTTTTTGTAAAATTTCATTTTCTAAGCTCCAACTCCAAAAAAAAGCTTTATTGTATTTTAATCTAATTTTTTTTATTATTATTACTTTATGATTTTCAATATTACTTATAATAAAATTTGAAAATAGGATTCTTGGCAGCATTTATGAGCCAAAGAAGGATAAGGTCATTGGAGAATGGCATAGACTGCATATCGAGGAATTGCATGATCTCTATGCATCTCCAGGCAGGCAGAGTTCGATAAGGCTGCGTTGGGCAGGGCAAGTGGCTAGAATGGGTGATGAAAGACTAGCCAAAAATATATTTGTAGAGAGACCAATTGAGAAGCGGCCAGTTGGAAGACCAAGGACGCGGTGGGTAGACAATGTAGAAAATAGGAATTGGATGAGTGTAGTTCAGGATAGAAATATTTGGAGGAATGTGATTGGTGCGGCCAAGAATGGGTAGACAGGATTTGGATGAGTGTAGTTCAGAATAGAAATATTTGGAGGAATGTGATTGGTGCGGCCAAGAATTTTCGAGTTCTATAGAGCCACAGAGATAGATAGATAGAATATCATAATAAAATACGTACAAGTTATAGAATAAATGTAACATTTTTTTGGTGAAGCGCATGGTAATTTATTTTTATCACTTACAACACCTCTTGTACACTCTCCATTTGGATCAGCGTCCGAGCAAGTCAAACAATTCAAATCTGAAAAAAAAACCAAAATATTATGAGTTATTTAAAGAAATTCATAAAAATTAAAATTACTTGGTGGCTCAGTTAATAATACAAGTTTTTTAAACTGTAATTTTTACTATCTCGCCAGAAATAATATTGCGATCACGAAAATTTTCGATGTCGAGATTTTGATGTTTTTATGTTTTGAAGGTCCCTGAGTCATTTTCAATAAGGTTGAGAAAAGTGTGTGTATGTATGTATGTATGTGTGTGTGTGAATGTAGACAAGATTACGAAAAAAATGGTTTGAGCCAGAATCATGAAATTTGGTATACGAGCATTATTCAAAATTCGTAGTTTTCTATCAACTTTTGAGAAATGTAGCTCAACCGGAAGTGGGTCATTACCTACCACGTTTTCCTCTAAAGTCATCGTAAAAATAAAAATATAATTTTAATAGTTTTTCACATGATTAAAAATTGTATAAAACTGCTATATATAGAATTTCAGCTTGATTGAATCGCTGAAAGTACCGGAATTAATTTTTTAACACTGTGAATCACGCGCCAGCACGTGACGTGGTGCCATCAACAAAGAGCCAAACACGCGCTGGTTTAATAAATATTATTTATTAATTTTAATTTATAATGAATTTAATTTAATTTAAATATAATATATTATGTTATTTAATCCAATTCAAATTTGCGAGATAGTCGAGTGGAGACACTCCAGCTTAATATTTTTGAAAAACGATCAAATAATAAATTAAATAAAATTTCTTTTTTCTATAAAATGATTTTATAAATTCAAATAATTTTGTTTTAATAAGAAAATTCAAATAAATATATTTTTATTATCCAATTATTATTTTGAAAATACTCACCCGCCGAATAACTGGATGCGATATATGTAAAAAGTAACAATAGAGATAATAAAATTCTTTGACCATTCATCTTGATCAATCAATCTGCCTGAACTAGTACTTCTTTTCGATGAGACCCGAATAAATATACATTTATCTTATCTTCAAAAAAAAAGTGTGATAAAATGCAATTTCTCGAAAATATAATTGAAATCCTTTCAATAGATGAAAAATCATTTATTGATTTTTTTTCAAAATAATCTTATCATTTATATGATTATTATTTGGCATGCGTAAAATCCTATTTAACGTAGATAGTTCACCTATGAAACTCAAATGACGTATTAAGAAGAAAAAAACTATTTTTTTTTATTCATTTATTATTATATTCATTATATTATATATTGTTCTTTTTTTGGAGGAAATCGTAAATAATTTTTATTTATAAATTTGTTAATTTTTAATTAATACCAAACCCCTCCCCTCATTTCCAAAAAAAAACTTTAAATTTATTGTTGCGTCCATATTTTGAAATACCTTCAATACAAATATTTTTACTAACTACCTTGAAAGTAAGTCAGTACCCAACTAACCTTGAAAGTAAGTAACTTGAAAGTAAGTAAAAAAGCTATTGATACATGGCCCAAATTAAATTTGGCTTGAATACAAAAATCATTATTAAAATAATGCGTATTTTTAATTTTCAAAAAAAAAAAAAGTATTAAAATATTAGTGAATTACTGGAATGGGTGTATCGGTCTTGAGGAAAGCACATGGCGCAATTATTTTATTTAACAAATTAAAAATTTACTACTCTTTAGAAAATTTCTTTTAAAATTTCAACAAAATTAATTATTAAGTAATGTAATTTATATTTTGTAAAATATATTATAAAATATTTTATTTTTTCTACTGTAAAACAGATAGGTTCATCATTTTTTGTGGCATTATGACCACCTAGGATTTGTTAACAAAAATTGTTCATGTTTTTTTGTTTCGAGCATTTGAACCAACAAATAATTATTTTTGAAAACCTTCAGTTCCAACTATTAGTGGTGAAGTAACATTCAGTATTTTCAAAATTTTTAGTTTTTTGGCTATAGTTTTTGAGATTAATATTATTAGTATCTGGTTCACCGCGAGCCGCGGCTTTGTACTTTTAAAAAAATTATTCCTTATGATCTATAAATTTTTAAGATTGAGATTATTATTTAAAATAAATTAACATCAAAATATATTATACAATTTCAAATAATTTAAAAGAACATAAATTTAAAAAAATAGCCATAAATCATAGGGTAAAGTAAACAGTCGTTGGCCCCGAGGCAGTCATTGGCCCCCTATGACTACAACACAATAATAAGAGATTTTTATTTTAAAAATTGTGCTTTAATTAACTATGTTTATGTAATCGATGGTTGTATGGTTCACTATAGAATACCTAGGCCAATAACTATAACAGGAGGCCAATAACTATTTTTTTTAAAAAAAAGTGCTTATTGAAAATGTCATGAGAAAATTATTTTTTTTATTCATCAAAATGCACATAGTATCTATGTTCTGCAAACCTAATTTGACACAGATTGTTCCGCAATTTGCCAAGATATGCATTAAAGGAGTTGCTTAATGGGGCCAACGACTGTAAACTTTACCCTACAGCCCTTAAACGTACGTATTAATGCACTTAAAGACAGAAAAGTATGTCCTGTGGATATAATATAGGAGTAATATATATTTCATAATTTGATTACAAAATATTATTAAAATAAATATTTTTAATTTTATTTGATTTATAATATTTTCTTTTATTATTAAAATTCCTATATATCTTATATATAAAATTCTCGTGTCACAAAACTTTGAAATGATTCTCCTCCGAAACGGCTGGACCGATTCTTATGAAATTTTTTATGCATTTTCAGTAGGTCTCAGGGCATGTCAGACTTCTTTTATTAAACCGCTAATTGCTAAGGTGTGTCCAGGGGGTGCTAATTAATTAAAAATAGTTTAGTTACCATACTAGATCATAGAGGCGCTGGTGGCGAAAATTTGACATCTTATATATATCCTGATAGGAGACTTGCAAACAAAAGTGGTTCGTGGGTGAACCGTTATTTTATTTTATTAAATTTTATTTTATTAAATTAATAATTATGTCAATTAATTTTTTCTGCATAAATAAACATATATAAAAAACTATAGAGATGGGACAGGGTAGGAGTTAGATGGTTATAGCTCAGAATAGGGACACTCGGGGGGGGGGGGTACAGGGGGCGGAGCCCCCGTTTAGGTGTGGAGAGCGCCGAAGGCGCTCGGAGCAGCTAGTATATATATATATTTTAAATTAAGAAAAATCTAACAAAGATTATTTTTACCGAGGTTTAAACCTATACAGATTTTTTTATAAATATTATCTATGGTGTGAATTTCAAAAAAATCCTTCTAGCGGTTGAATATTTCAAAAATACAACATATATATATATACAATTTTTGCTAGTATAATAAGATAAGATATAATAATTATTTGTTTTTAAATCTAATTTATTTATTATCAAAAAGACCGTAAGCTTAACCCTTTGTCACTCATTTTCATTTCAATTTTTATTATACTTAGTTTTTTTTTGTAATTGTTTTAATTATTTATTTTTTAGTGTTTCAATACTCTTTAACTCAAAAGTATCCTTTTGTTTAAATTGAAATTCTTAATAAACAGTTATTTAAATAGTTATTTTCTTTATTATTTTTTTTTAATAATAATTATAGTGGTTTTTATTTTCTATATTTAATTAACAATTTTTAAATTAAAATTTGTTTATTTGTTACCAAATTTTTTCAACATCAATCATTTCTTTTAACTTCCTTTTTTACCGACCGACGATAGTAAGGGAGGTATTGTTTTAAATTATTATGTTATAAAGCATTCCAATGTTTCCTGAAAAAATTAATTTAAGGAATATGTTGCAGGAGAATTTTTCGAAATTTTCCTATACAATTATCTTAAATTTAATTCCATAACATTCTTATTTTAAAAGTTTGCATAACCTTGAGTTAAAAAAAAATATTTCATGGAACTTTTTAATTTTATTTACACGATTTTTTTTAAATTTCTCAATTGTTTTTTAATTTTTAATTTTTGTATAAAAAAATTAATGAATTAAATAAAATGAAATTTTATTTTATTAAAATAATAAAAAATATATTTATTTATTAAAATAATAAAAAATATATTATTTAATCAAAATATAAATTTAATATCTACGTCAGTGTCCGCAAAATTGTGTACTGCGGAGTATATTGATATGCCACTGAAATACTTTAGTCAAGATTTTTTTCTTAAACATACATAATATATAATATATATTTAATATTTATCTATATTATATATATATATATATATATATATATATATATAATTTAAATACTTAGCTTCTGTAATCACGAAGGATAATAAATATTCGAGAAGAGTTTAAAGCGAGGTTGCAATCGGGAAACGCCTGTTATCATCCAGTAAAGGGGCTTATCGCGTCAAAATTATTATCAAAGGGGATAAAAATTAAAATATATAAAACAATTATTTTACCGGTTGTATTATATGGGTGTGAGGCATGGTCTATGACCTTAGATGACCAGAGTAAGAGTATTAGAGAATAGGATTCTGCGAAGCATTTATGGGCCAAAGAAAGATGACTTCACCGGGGAATGGTGGAGTCTGAATAACAAGGAATTACATGATCTCTATGCATCTCCAGGCATAGTTAGAGTTCGAGAAGGCTGCGATGGGCAGGGCAAGTGGCTAGAATGGGAGAAGAAAGAATGGCGAAAAATATTTTGATGGGGAACACCCGCTTAGAAGACCAAGGACGCGGTGGGTGGATAATGTAGGAAGGGAGGTGAGAGAGATAGGAGAGGGTAGGGATTGGAGAGTTGTGGCTCAGAATAGGGATACTTGGAGAAGTGTGGTGTAGAGCCACAGAGATAGAATAGTTATATAGATAGATATATTTATTTAAAAAGAAAAATACATAATTATAAAAAAAAGTTTCTTTTCTAATAAAATAACACAATATTAGTAGAAAAACAAACGAGATTGTGGAATCTAGTTTGAAGGCAGTAGCAGAATTCTTTAATTTCAAATTACACATTTCGCCACTACACGTTTCACAAGATACAGATCCTCCTAAATTTTTTACTGTTTTATTAAAGTGCAACCAATCATATTCGAAACAAATTATTCCTGGACCACATCCTCGATCTGTGATTCTATTTCCGTCCACTAAAAACAAATAATAATTTTTTGCGTGTTTTATGATTTTTTGATAGATTTGTAAATAAAAAAAAACAATAAAATATTTTTAGCTTACATAAATAAGATTTAATGTAACATTTCAATCCGTCACGGCATAGAATTTTATTAGTAAATACATTAGATGAACAAAGTCCATTTGGCTCCAAATCATTACACGAGTGGCAGTTAACATCTGAAATTACTTATTGACAATTATATAAATTATTATTCTTTTTTAACTAATTAATTTTTTTTTTAATTGATTTTCTTTTTATGATTTGTTAAGAAACAATGTTCACTTGGAAAGGACATTAACGAAAATTTTTGAGGTATAACCCCTTCTATAAAGAATTTATGTTGAAAAACTTGCCTGCGGAATTTATGAATGAGATGTATGATAAAATTAAATAAGTTGACCTGTGGCCAGGTCCGAACCGACCGACGGTTTGAAGTAAATTAATTTCCAGCAACAGAAACAATTTCAAATAATTTTAATATATCTATTAATGTAATAAAAAATAGATATGGATACATAAATAATAAATATAAACATTTTTAATTTTATTTTATTTATAATATATATGCAAAACCAGGCTGTGACGTCATCAATGGCTGGATGACGTCATATAATTTTAAATCAAAAAAACTAATAAATTTGATTTTTCTCGAGGATAAAACCAATACAAAGTGCATGATTCGTGGTGATATGTAAAAAATCTCCTCATGTGAAATTTGGTGTGAAAATAACCCTTCCCTTCCTATCGTCGATCGCTAATACTACCACTTCCGGTTTCCGGATTTGCACCAAAAGTTGATCAATTCATCCCACTGATGCATTAAGTAAATATACCAAATTTCATCGAAATCCGTTCAGCCGTTTACGGACAGACGGACGGACGGACGGACGGACAGACATCATGCTAAAAATACTTTTTTCTGTTAAGAAAATGCATGATTCGTGGAGATATGTAAAAATCTCCACATGTGAAATTTGGTGTGAAAACAATACCTCCCTTACTATCGTCGGTCGGTAAAAAACAAAATATAGAATTCGTGATTTAATCATCTTGATCGATTTCACTTTAACTAACTAAAATAAATTTTTGACTTTTTTTTATGGGTAATAATATATTTTATATCTTATCTTAAAAAAAAAAAAAATTTCTATAACATTTATGATTTAATAGATGAAATATCTTTTATTATTAATTTTTCTTTTGTTATTGTTATCATTTTGTCATATTATCAGAAAATCCCATAAGTAAATGTAGGTTTAACTATATAACAGAAAGATAATCAATTTCAGAATTAATCTATATAACAAGAACAAAAAAAATTATTTTGTAATTATTATTTCTAATTGTTTAGTCTAACCGATGTATCATGGATTTTAATAAAACTTGTTTCCTCAAGTAGTATGTGGAGGTTATGAATGAGCAGCCATGTTTTATTGATTAATTCACTAATTATTAACTTATTCACTAATTTTCGGTTTTTATATGTTCGGTTTGGATATAGAAAAATTATTCAATTAATTAATGTTTTAATCTTCTTATATTCAAACCGAAAATTAGTGGAACCCTCTGGTGATCAAATAATAAAACATGGTAGCTAAATAGAATATCAATGGATTTATATGCAAACTTTAATAATTTTTATCTTGTAAACTATAAGTGATCGCCCTATACTGCTTAAGGAAAGTTTGTTTTGAATCAAAAAAGCAACACTGGTAAAGTTTTACCCAAATCCATCTTACATCTCGGTTAGACTAAACAATTACCATTATTATTATTATTCTTTCTAAATTTTATTAATTTACCATCATAAATATATTGTTAATTAAAAAATTAAATTAAATGTTTAAATCATCGTCTAGCCAGTCACTCTGTACTCTAAAAGATCTATATTTTAGTATCTACGGTTATCAACTTTATAATTATTAATGTTGAATTATTAATTAAATAATATTTTTCTTTTTTTAGTGTTGCCATTTGGCGTTAGTGACTATTCTCATCTTAAAATTGACCTACTACTCTATTTAAATTAATGAGTGTCTTTCTAACGAGGGCCGGCAGAAGCGGGCATGCAACGCATGCGATGCATGTGGGCGCCTCGTCGAAGGGGGCGCCATCACGAGATTCGGATATATACTATAATTTTATGAAAATATAGAATCTACAGAATTAGATGTTAAATATATCCAATTTTTTGTGTACTAAATTCAGATATATTAAATAGTAATTAAAATATTTAATGTAATTTTAAATATAAATTTAATGATAAAAAACTGTTAAAAAAGTTTAAAAATAATAGGGGGCGGTAGGATAAAAATTGCATGCAGGCGCTGAGGACCCTGTTTCTAACATTAAGGAGATACGTCTTCAACTTAAAAAAAATATGAGATGGTCAGGCACAGAACCGACCGATTATTTGAAATAAATTAATTTCCAAAGATTATATATATATATATATAGTGTATATATAAAGTATAAAAAAATATTTTTAAAACTTGAATTAAAATGATTAAATTTTATTATCTTGGTTTTTATTTTTAGTTTAATTACTCAACTATTTATTACTACTATATTTTAAGTGAAATATTTTCCGACAACGAATATAAAATTAATTAAATTAAGTAATCTACCACTTCCGGTTTCCGGATATACACCAAAAGTCATCCTGCTGATGCATTAAGTAAATATACCAAATTTTATTAAAATTCGTTGAGCCGTTCAAGCTATACATGTCTATACAGACACACAACGGACGAACGGAAAGACAGTCGGTCGGTAATAATGTTGATCTATATAAAATATTTAGTAAATATCTATATATCTAGTTTGCTAGTTATCTGCATGCCTTATTTTCATTATATTCCGTATATAAGCCATGTCTTATCTTATCTTATGTTTGAACATAGAAGATTATACATCCATTAAATAGCAATTAAGTATTTTTTAGTATTAGAATTTATTACAAAGTTTTATAGTACTACACTAGTACTACAATATAAGAAAACTATATTAATACTTCTAATCATTCTAACTAGATCACATTTTTGGATAAAATAATTTTAATTATTTTTTTCTTATTTCAAATTCCTGACAGTACTTGAAATCAGTTCCAATTTTAGTAGAAGATAATAAGCTTACGTCATATGACATCATAGTATGTTGTCACTTATTTCATTCATTAATGACAGAGCAACATGACTTCAACTATTTAACATTTTTAATTTCTGGACTTCGATTAGAACAAGTAATATTTAATTCAACTAAGGCCCGAAAATAATAATGCTAATGAATATTAGCTAATATTAAAATATTATATAAAGTTTTAATAATTTTATTTTTGAAGTAATATTTTCTAAGTTACCGTAATACTAGCGTTCAGCAGAAATGTACAATGCATGTTTGGACCTCCAGGACTAGACGCCCAAAGTAAATATACTGAAAGACAATTACAATTGCAATACAGTAGGTAGTAAGAGAATTTTCAGAGTATAAATGACGCAGATGGACATTTATTTTTAAAGGTTAAAAATATATATAATTTCCTATGTATGCACAAGCTTAAATGCGCTATTTTTTGATGAAAAAAACACATGTTTTTTCAATGGAAAGCAAAAACAAATTTATTCAAAGTACTTGTCCTCGCTATCTATACATTTTTCCATCTTTTGGGCAATTTATGAATACCATTCCAATAAAATTATTTTTCTTTTGAGGCAAACCACTCTTCAAGCCATTTTCGGACGCTTTCGTAAGAATCGAAGTGCTGCTAAGCAAGCGAGTGGCCCATTGACGAAAATAGATGATAGACGGTGTCAGGTCCGGTGAATAAGCGGGGTGTGGTAGCGCCTCCCAGTTGAGTGTTTCGAAGTTTTTTTTTTATTTTCCAATTAAGAAATACATCTGCCCTTTCTTTGGGCAACAATAAATCGTTTACAATATATTTACAATATAATGGATAGGAGAAATAGGGAGTATTAGGAAGTACTCGGCTCGGCTATTTGCCCGATAGAGTAGGTCGGGAGGACATCTCTCAATTTACGGTTCAGTGAAAGAAAGAGGAGGGAATAGGATAGGAAAGAAAGAAAGAGTAAAAGAAAACCTGAATATACAGATTAAAGGAAAATAGTTGGGAAAACGAAGGGAACTATAAGTGTTTCCAGGTAGTTTTTTACTTTTTTCGACATGTGAGACGGAGCATTATCATGAAGAAAAATCAGCTTTTCATGTCTTTGCTGATAATTCGGCCTTTTTTCACGGAGAGCACAGTTCAATTTGATTAATTGTTGATGATAACGATGAGCATCGACAGTTTCACCAGGTTTCAACAGCTCATAGTAGATAATACCCTGCTGGTCCCACCAAACGCATAACATTGTCTTCCGTCCGAAGCGATTTGGTCTAGCGCAAAATTTTGATGGCTGACCGGAATCAACCCACGATTTTCTTCGTTTAGAATTTTCAAAATATATCCATTTTTCATCGCTAGTCATAATCCGGTGCAAAAACATTTTTCTTTTGTGTTAAGCAAGCAGGATTTCGCATGTGTTTTGCCGGTTGTTCAATTCATGCGGCACCCATTTTCCAATTTTTTGAACCTTCTCCATTGCACGTAGACGTAAGGAAATCGCTTATTGAGAACACCTACTTGCTCGGCAAGCATTTTTTGCGATTGGGTATCGTCTTCGTCTAAAGCCAGCTCCACACATGCGGTGTTTGTCAAATAACGAATATTTACTAAATACCGAGCACCAAGTTTAGGTACTTGTATTGGAGTTCGCCAAATAACGAACATAGGGATATAGACATTCGTGAAATGCCGAATGAACGCTAACCACCGAAGGTGCACCGAACATTCTCATTCGTCTTGTGCTCGCCAAAATGTAATATATTTACATATTAACTTATATTAATAAATAAATTCAGTACAATTCATATTAAATATATTTATTATTATGAATTATTACTTAAATTAATTGCTTATACCTAACCTAACTTGTACAAGCACCACCGAATATTCTCAAATATTCGTCTTGTGCTCGCTATAATAGTGAACAAGCGAGCACCCGAATGTTTGTGCTCGGCATATACCAAGCGCAGGGCAAGCAAACCATCCACACATGCGGTGTTTTCCAGATGTTTGGCTTGATATTTAGCAAACATCGCATGTCTGGAGCCGGCTTAAAAGAGCCTCTAGTTCGTGGTCTTCAACTTTCCTAGACCGATTTCCATGTATTTTGTCACATAAGTCGAAATTGTCATCTTTAAACTTTCGAAACCAATCTCGGCACGTGGTTTCCGAAAGAGCATTGTCACCTCCACTAGCATCCGATGCGATTCAGCGGCTGATTTCTTTAAATTGAAGCACAAAAGCAGAGCTTCCCGCAAATGCTGTTTTTTGGCATACAATTATTCATACTTAGCGAAAAAAAGTAATGTTTCTAACGAAGTTGACTGCTCATTGATGATAGACGTAGTACTCATAAGAAAAAAAATATGGCGGGTCCACAAGACCTTCATACGCTCAATAATGCCATCTATGAGCGAACATCGGATTTAAGCTTGTACACTTGGTATGTATGTATGTATGAAATCTGTAACAATATGAAGTTAGCTACAAATTTAGAATTTTACAATTTACAATTTTTATAGAATTTAAAATAAAAAAAAATTAAAACACAAATTGAAATATTCTAATTTTTGAAATTAATATTATTTTTATCATAAAAGAGAATTTATATTAAACATAATAAACATAAAAATAAACCTATCAAAGTTATTAATTTGATACTAAGTGCATTGCTTTTAAATTTTGTTTTATTATTAAATATTGAAAAAAAAAATAAAAAAAATATTATGACGATTTGAATAAAGTTATTAATTTTATATTTAAACATTGTGTTATATTGTAAGTATTTGAAACAAAATTTCCTATAAATTATTATTATTAATCATTCTCGTGCGGCTAGAAGCCGCCTGTCCTTCTAAGAAGTTTTATGCCGCCGGAAGCATATGATGCCCGGAACGGCTAGTTCAATTATAATTTATTTATATTTTTTTCTGTAATACATTTAATAATAATTTCCAATAAACGTTTATTTACAAAAAAAAAAAAACATATTTTTTTCATTTATTTGAATAAAATAAGTTGACCTGTGGCCAGGTCCGAACCGACCGACGGTTTGAAATAAATTAATTTCCAGCAACAGAAACAATTTTAAATAATTTTAATATATCTATTAATGTAATAAAAAACAGATATGGATTTGACATAAATATTTTTAATTTTATTTTATTTATAATATATATGTAAGACCAGGCTGTGACGTCATGAATAGCTGGATGACGTCATATAATTTTAAATTAAGAAAAAAACTAATAAAAATGATTTTTCTCGAGAATAAAACCAATACAAAGTGCATGATTCGTGGTGATATGTAAAAAATCTCCTTATGTGAAATTTGGTGCGAAAATAACCCTTCCCTTCCTATCGTCGATCGCTAATACTACCACTTCCGGTTTCCGGATTTGCACCAAAAGTTGATCAATTCATCCCACTGATGCATTAAGTATATATACCAAATTTCATCAAAATCCGTTGAGCCGTTCAGGCTGTACACATCTATACGGACGGACGGACGGTCAGACATCATGCTAAAAATACTTTTTTCTGTTAAGAAAATGCATGATTCGTGGAGATATGTAAAAATCTTCACATGTGAAATTTGGTGTGAAAACAATACCTCCTTACTATCGTCGGTAGGTAAAAATCTAAGACAGGGGATGCCCATACAATTTCTGGCCATGAAAGCAACAACACTAAAAAGGAAAAATCATGCAGTTTGATTTTTTAAAATTCTTTGGGCAGTTATACAAGTGAATAATTTTTTACCATATCCACTTTGATGGTTTTCAAGATTTTGATATCTTTTGATGTTTACTTTAATTAAGAACAAACCAATTAATTAGAAAATGTAAAAAGTTGAAAAAAAAAATTATATTCTTTCTTTCTATATTCGTTACATAAAATAATAACAATAATTGATTATCAATTAATTGAAGGGCAGTTATATAAAAATAAAAATAAATTTTAATAAAATATATTTTGTTTAAAATTAATTATTAGAATAAATATAATCGAAATAGGAATTAAATTGTCTTTATGTTTGCTTGCTGCACCATTTAATTTTTTGTCGTTACATTTTTCATGACCGCACGTGTAGCATTGGGTTTTTGCTTGAATGTTGCGAATTTGGCTTGTAAATGACACCCAATCCTTATCCAAACAAACCAAAGGTTTGTCACAGCCTCGTTGTGTTACAATATCGCCATCAACTAAATAGAACAAAAAAACAAGCAGATAAAAGATTATACATAAACAAAAAAATACAAAAAAAAAAAAAATGTAAATCTTATCTATTTATCTATTTTCGATATCTTATTGGAAAAACTGAATATTAAAATATTTTTTTTTATAACAACCACATATCTTAAATATAATTAAATATAATTTTTTATTAATTGTTCATCTCCCATCTAACCTTATTGTTTCGCCTATCTCAATTTTTTATATTTTAAAATTCTAACTATATATTTGAAAATGCATAGAGGTAATTTAATTATCTATAGCCTAATATAATCTTTAAAATTAGCAGAATTTTGTAAATTAATATTTAAAAAAAAAAAAAATCTTAACTCTATAATATGAAAATAACTCTCACTCCGATCTAATTAAGAAAAACAATTTGCTTTTTTTAAATTCTACTTTATTCATGTATCTACACTTTTACATTGATTCTCCTCTAACTTTTTGATTTCCTGTTGTGTTTTTGGATGGCCTGGACCAGATCCCCCCCACCGGCTGTTGATCAATTTTGGATTCAGTAAGAAATCCTTTTTATTTTGAACAGCTCTGACATTTCTGTTGTTTATGGTTCGATATGATCCAATGTGGCACCCAATTTGAAAACAACTTGCACATGCCTAAATTTTCATTTAAAATATTAAAGATTACTTTCTGATATCTTCAAAGTGTCATCTATCTCACACGATTTCATTTTATAATTATTTTATATACATTTTATATTTTCCGGAAATGCCGATTTTGGGTGATCAAGAACGTTCAGCACCATTGGTGCTTGTACAAATCCTTGTAAAATGTTTGTTTAAATTCAGCATACAAGTTAATAATTGTAGATTTCTTTGGTACTCCCCATAATGCTTATCTAAACACTGTTTCGAGTCACTAAAAAGAATGTAATTTTGAATCTAAAGGTGGAATTCTCTGGGATTTTTGCTCCTTCTGTTTGAAGCTTAGTACTAACCAGAAATCACTTGGGTCTGTAAACAATGTTGCCATAAATTTGTCAGTTCAGTTTTTTTTTGTTCAGTCTAACCCAGAAATTCCCAATCTTTTCTGGTTTGCGGCTCCCTAAATAATCGGATTTTTTCCGAGGCTCCCTTAATACATCCGATTTTTATATAACTTTTTTACTTTCTTGAAAAATTGGAAAACTTTTCTTCCCTTGTTGCAGAGCATCACAAAATCATCTCACCTTTTTTTTAGAACCAAAAATTTCAAGTTTTAATTTAATAATTCGCGGCTCCCTGGGGAGCCGCGGCTCACACTTTGGGAATCACTGGTCTAACTTATGTATCATGGATTTGAATAAAACTTTACCATTGGATTCCTTTTTTTATTCAAAACGAACTTTCCTTAAGAAATATGTGACGGTCGCTTCTAGTTGAGGAGATAAAAATTATTAAAGTTTGCATATAAATCCATTGATATATTTAGCTACCATGTTTTATTATTTGATCACCACTACGAATAATAAGAAGATTAAAAAATTAATTAATTAAATAATTTTTCTATATCCAAACCGAATTATAAAACCCGAAAATTAGTAAATAAGTTAATAATTAATGAATTAGTCAATAAAACATTACTAAACTACGAGTAGTTTATATGCAAACTGCAATAATTTTTATCTCGTAAACTAGAAGCGACCGCCACATACTTCTTAAGAAAAGTTTGTTTGGAATCAAAAAAGAAACCCAGTGGTAAAGTTTTATCCAAATCCATGATACATCAATTAGACTGAACAATTACCATATTGTTGACTAAATTTTTAATCACTTTCCTAAAATAATATTTATTATTCATATTTAAAACATCAATATTTTTGTAAAATATTAACACTCTAATCAAAAATAAACCTGTTGCATGTAAAGGCGCAACAGTATTTTTCATCTCGTGGATCTGATTGGCGAAGTTAAAGCGACTAAACCACCTGTCAGGCTCAGAATGCATTCGGTTGACTAACGATATGTTTACACATGGACCTGATCTGATAACATCATTTTAAATATCAATCAAATTTTTTTTAAAAATTTAATTTTAAAATGTATTACATTGAAATTCTAGAATAGATTTTTTTTAAAACTAACACACACACACATATATATATATATATATATATATAGATTGTTAATTTAATTAAATCTAATCAATTAATATCTTGATGTTTAAATTCATCTATGATTTTATATATCACTTAACTAAAACATATTTTTTTATGTTATAATAAGAAAAAAAAAATAATCAAGATATCTCAAGTGAGTAACCTTCATTTTCAAGATTATAATTTATATTCTATTAATTAAATTTCAGATAATAATATATATTAAAATATTTCTTTCAAATGAAAAAAATATGACTTAACGATCTATAAATAAATTTGACTGATTTTTGAATTAATGTGCATTGATAAGTATTTTCATTGGTAATCTGAGAAATATAATTATCTATAGTAAATGATAATATTAAAGTTATTTGATTTTATTCGATTTTATATAAAATGATAAATTAATTTTAAAAGAAATAGCAACTAAGTTGAGATGAACGTTATAGAATCAGAAGTTAAGACAAACTCACCAACTTCAAAGTTAACCATCAACTTAGTAACTTTTACATCTCAAGAAATTGTTACCATGAGAAATTATTTCATTTATCCTAAAATATTCTTCCATTTTACTTCAATATTAGACTAATTGAATCTTTAAAATCTCATTGAATTAAATAAAATAGGAAATTCAATTGATAATATTATTTATAAATTTAAAAAAACTTGCCGATAGAAAATATTGTTATTTTTAAATATTATGTAGTGATTTACTTTAAATTGTTTATATAGCAATTATTGAAAACACAATGATAAGTGATAACGAATTTTTTAGAAAATTGATTAATATTAAAAAACAAAACCTCTGACTTTGTACGTCCTACGCAAGGACAACGCCTATCAAGCCATCAATGAGGTGTCCTATGATCAGTAGAACGAGTCCTCTCAACCTTTACCTTGATTTTCTTTATCGGAGGCGCTATCAAGTAGCTTTTCCTCAATGTTGTTCCCGGAGGCTGGGTTGACTCCGTCCCATAGACCACAGCCAGGCTTGGGACTTGAACCCGGGACCATGTGAATCTGAGGCAGGTTCGCTACCCACACACCCAATGGCGCCTGATTAATATTAACAAATCTTAAATAAAATAAAGTCAAAATTTATATAGAATATGGCTATACACTCAATCTATTCCCATTTCTATTACTATTAAGATTTCACTCCTCTGAGATGTTATCATTAAATAATATATATATTATTATATTATATATATATTAAACCAAAAAGAAAAACTGACAATTATATATTGTACAACTTAAGAAAGAACTGTGCTCATTAAATCGGTTGTTGACTAAGCGAGATAAACGTGTTCTAGGATCGGTAAAACGGATCCTCCCAACCTATATCTTGATTTTCTTGAACGGAGGCGCTACTTTTTTTCAAATAATTTTTCAATTTTGATCTCATAGGCTGGGTGGACTTTCTTTCCAGTTAAAAAAATACCCATACCAGTTTCGGGATATGAACTTGTACTCTTGGTGTCTAAATATTATAAAAATTATTATAAATTAATAATTGATTACCTATATACGCTCTATAATAACAAACATCTCCATTTGGACAATTGACTTGGGTAGTAACATTGTTTCTTGAACAATCTCCATTTGGTTTTTTATCGATACAATCAATACAGTTGTAACCTAAAAAACAAACAAACAAATTACTTTAAATGCATACTTCTTATTTATTCTTTTAATTTATTAAAAACTCTTGAATAAAAGTTATTAGGAATGTTTTATCACAAAAAAAATAATTTTATTTTGTTGAATATATACTAGAGATTTTGATACTAAAACATAGATCGCGCCACTACTTAAATTTAAGTACTAAAAATTAATCTCTATATTTAGTTAAACTAAATCCAAAGTTTGAATGTAATGGGTAAATGTAAATAAGTAAATACAAAATTCATTACCACTTTTTAACACCAATTCACCCAAATAAGCACATACGTATTACTTACTATCAATTTCATGATTACATGCATCAACTGAACAAACTTCACATCTATCACGTTGATTTGGTGAGAACGGTGGACAATTGCCTTTTGAACTGCATCCTCGTGTGTAAGTATTACCTGAAAATGATGACAAAAATTGAATTGAATTCTTTAAAAATTTCTCATCATAGAATAAATAATAAATAAAAGACGATTATTAATTTTCGATTAAAAACTATTTGTTTGAATATTCTTGATTCAACCAATAAATTACTAGCCAAACCATAAATAAGATTTATAAATCAGTTAAGTAAAAATTATATATATATATATTAATATTTTTATTTTTTTACCTTTCTTTTAATTTTTTAAAATCAAAATGTAATTCACATGGTCAATTTGAATAAGTACAGAAATTAAATTTGGAAAAATGAAGTAATATATTAAGATTCAATTTATTATTAAATAAAAATTATATTGTAATTATATTCTGGCGATTTTTTAATTGATTCAATTTTCAATTTTTCAAAATTTTTATGCCTATATATATATTATTTTGAACAGGCTTTAATTTAATAGTATATTTCAAGTTGAATGTAAATATTAATTGAATTGAGAAAAACATTTTTTTGAATATTTATTTATAATTTAAATACCCTAAATAGTTTGTTCAGATGATTTTATCCAAGATTTTTTTTACAGATTTGTAAGAACACTTTAAAATGTAAAAATATTAATAACTTTATATTATTTTAATAAAATTTTATTTTCTCAAAATAAAGATTATTATAATAATTATTAATATACATTTATTTTTTTTTATAAAATGTTTAATAAAAAATAGTTTTTTAAATTGAAAACTAAAAAAAAAAAAATAATAAAATGTATTTTTTCAAGTAAACACAATTTGAATCTTCATACTTAGTACCTGGTTCACCGAGCCGCGGCACGGTACTTTTAAAAAAATATTCTTTATGAACTATGAATATCTAAGATTAAGATTATTATTTAAAATAAATAAACGACAAAATATATGAAACAATTTCAAATAATTTAAAAGAACATAAATTTAAAAAAAAAATAGTCATAAAACATACAGCCCTTAAACGTACGTATTAATGCTCCGAAAGACAGAAAAGTATGGCCTGTGGATATAATATAATATATATTTCGTAATTTAATTACAATATTATTAAAATAGATATATTTAATTTTTATTTTACAATATTTTGCATTTAAAGAAGCGCTGCCCGGCGTGGCCCGGCGCCATTATTTTTACTTTCCCGCATACTTCGTATAAGGGAAGTATTGGAATCGTCAAAAATTTCGACTTCGAGATTTTGATAGATCTTGACGTTTTAGACCTCCCTGAGTCGGAAAATACCATTTTTGGAATTATGTCTGTGTGTGTGTATGTATGTATGTATGTATGTATGTATGTATGTATGTATGTATGTATGTATGTAATGTCTGTAAGCAAATTTACTCAAAAACTAATCAAGGATAGGACTTTGAAATTTGGTACACCGATATTATTCACAGTTTGTAGATTTCTATCAAAATTTCGTCAAAATCGGTTAACCGGAAGTGGTACTTTACCTACAATGGTTGCGTTTACCTTTCAAGTAAAGTACCAGTTTGCTTCGAGATATTTGCTTCATATTTTGTATATAGATTTAAAAATATGAAAAAAATTCAGATACCAAATTTCATCATGATCTGACTACCGGAAGTGACATTTTACCTATACAAGTAGCGTTTCCTTTTTACCGACCGACGATAGAGAGGGATGTATTGTTTTCACACCAAATTTCACCTATGGATATTTTTAGGTACATATCTCCACGAATCATGCATTTTCTTAACAGAAAAAAGTATTTTTAGCATGATGTCTGTCCGTCCGTCCGATGTGTGTCCGTAGAGATGTGTACAGCTTGAACGGCTCAACGGATTTTGATGAAATTTGGTATATTTACTTAATGCATCAGTAGGATGAATGGATCAACTTTTGGTGCAAATCCGGAAACCGGAAGTGCTAGTATTGCCGATCGAAGAGAGGAAGTGAAGGGTTATTTTCATATCAAATTTCACGTGAGGACATATCTCCACGTGTTATGCACTTTGTATTGATTTTATCCTCGAGAAAAATCATCTTCATTAGTTTTTTCTTAATTTAAAATTATATGACGTCACCCAGCACTTCATGACGTCACAGCCAGCCCTTATATATTATAAATAAAATAAAATTAAAAATATTTATATTATATCCATATCTGTTTTTTTTACATTTAAAATATCAGTTAACCGGAAGTAGCACTTTATTACATTCTAAATATTCATTCGCAACTCTTTATACCTATTTATATGCGGGAAAGTCTAGGGGAGGACACTCCCGCTTATTATTATTAAAATTCCTATTTTAAATTAAGAAAAAACTAACAACGATGATTTTTTCTGAGGCTGAAACCAACAGATCGATTTTTCTTTATAAATATTATCTATGGTGTGAATTTTAAAAAAATCCTTCGAGCGGTTTAATATTTCGAAAATTGCTAGTATAATTAATAAGATAAGATAAGATATCTTTATAAAATATTTAATTGCAATGTTTTTGTTTTAAAATATCTCTAAATTTTGAATTTTTAAAATACTTTAGGATTGTTTTTATTTACTTTTATTTTTAATCCTGAAATTTTTTTATTTATATATTTTATTTATTATTTTAGGGAGGGTATAAAATTTACAAATTTATAATTACAAACTACAATCTGTGTGTGTGTGATGATTTCATCTAGTGCATGAAGATTAAGGTTGTTGATTAGGTTTGTATATATAATTTTAAAAATAAATAAATAAACTATTCGATAATTAAAAAAACTTAAAATAGTATGAAGATTGAAAAAACACTTTTTGAGAAATATTTATTTTAATTAATTTTTTTTTTGTAAATTCCAATTATCTGCTATGAAATTAATCTTTCCCGATTTTATCATTTTATCTATTTGAAAACACCATGCAATTATAATAAAAAAAATTCATAGTAAAACTAGTCACAGTTAACAAAAATTCTAATATAAAAATAATAACTTACTTAATGAGTCGTACATTGTCACACAAGTTTTAACATTTGGTTGACAATCTATTAAAATACCATCTTCATTACCAAGACATTTGGAACACGAATAACATTTGATACCTGTTAAAAAAATAGTATTTTTATTTTAAAGATTCTAAACAATAATGTTGTCACAATCACTCAGGAAAATTAATGAATATCAACGAAATGACGATTTTTTGATCGGGGATTTCTATTATAGTTGGTTATTTATTTTGAAAATGAACACAAAATGTATTTGAAATCAATCACTTAATTAAAAAATCAATAATTTTGTTATTCAAATGTAATAATTAGAAATAAATTAATATAATGAAATTAATTAGATAATTTATAAAAATATCCCCAAAAATGTAATATATAAACAAAAATAAAATGAATTGAATCACCCAATTTTTCTTATGTAACCCAGTGTTTCTCAACCTTTTATTATTCACGGCCCAATTTTCAATAATAATTTTCATCGCCCCCCCCCCCCCCCCCAATTGGAAATGTTTCAGAGCATCGCAAAATCATCTGACCTTTTGTATTTATTTTTTTAGAACCATATTAAAAAAAAATTGGAAAATAATCGAAAATGTTCAAAAATATATTGAAAAAAGTCTTGAATTCCTCTTGGTTATGCTCGCGCCCCTCCTGGAGGGGGCGCCCCACAGGTTGAGAATCGCTGATGTAACCCATATATATTATAATATTATTAAAATTATAGATAACAAAAATAATAATAATTATGTAAATATGTATATAACAATTTATAAATAATGATTAAGATTGAAAAAAAAATATTGTTCAGAAAGAATTTAAAATTTCTGATTAATTTAATAGCAAATAAAATGAAAGCTATCATTTTCATTTTTTCTTAAAAATAGAATTTCAAAAAAAAAAAATCAATTTAATTTTTTAAACAAAATTTTAAATATATTTAATTTGCTTACCAAATGCATTATCAACGAATATAACAAAAAATATAATCAATGAAATTAGTATTATATTGAAATATTTCTTTCCTGAATTTGCAAACATCGTTTTGTTGTAACTCTATCTATTTACAAAAATGAACTGATTACAATTTATATTATATTTCCTTTTTCTTTATTTATTTTTCTATACTAATTTCCTTTCTTTATTTATTTTGATTTTAATTGAATATTTTTAATTAAATTAATATCTTAATTAAAATTCCATTTTATTTCTATTATTTGTTTTATGTATATCGTATATATATATAATGGAATGAATGTATTATCAATGTCGTCTATCAGTGATTGATTATGATAAATATCATTTAGAGGAATTTCTTTGATTCACTTATCATTTGGTAATCCTTCTTAGAAAGGGTTTAATCCATTTTTTTCATTTTTAATATATATATACATGAGGTATGTTCAAAAGAAAAGGTGAATTTTGAATTTTTGCGTGTGCATTTGATTTTTTTTATTTCATTTCAGAAAATATACAATATGCCTATTTCAATATAGGCATTAAGTAATTATATATATATACATTAGGTCTGTTCAAAAGAAAAGGTGAATTTTGAATTTTCGCGTGTGCATTTGATTTTTTTTATTTCATTTCAGAAAATATACAATATGCCTATTTTAATATATCCATTAAGTAATTATATATATATACATGAGACCAGTTCAAAAGAAAAGGTGAATTTTGAATTTTTTGAATGAACGGGCTGTGTGCATTTGATTATCGTAATTATTTTTGTTATGTTGGTGCACATATGTTGACATTATCAGACATTTTGGATTAGTAGTTTGTTTTTGACAAGTGAAAAAGTTAGTCACGTTTTTGTGTGTTCTTCGATTTTTTACTTAAAAAAATGTGTATTAAATTTTGCGTTAAAAGTAGAATAAAGTGATCCAACGCTCTTAAAATGTTAACTTTGGCATTCTGCTTTGTCTCAAAAAAAAAGGTTATAAAAAGCCGAGAAGATGTTGATGACGATCAAGGTTGCTCACTGTTTTCTTCGATTATAATGGCGTTGTACATCATGAGTTCTTGCCAACAGGTTGTACTGTTAATAAGGAATACTACAAAGAAGTTATGTATCGTTTGCGTGAAGCAATACGGTTCAAAAAACGGGTGGAAAAACAAATCATGGATTCTGCATCACGATAATGCACTAGCTCACTCATCATTGCTTGTTCGTTATTTTTTGGCCAAAATCAACACCATAATCATACCGTAACCACCATATTCACCAGATTTGGCTCTTTAATACTTTTCTAAATAATTCAAAATTCATCTTTTCTTTGAACAAACCTCGTATACATGTAAATCATGATGATAATTCTTTATTTATTAAAAAAAAAATTACCCCATAGAAGTGAAAGAACTAGTAAAAGATAAAAGGAGAGCTAGACGCAGATGGCAAAAATCTCGCGACCCTGAGCATAAGACAATATTTAATAAATTAAATGAACAATTGAAACAGCTAATCCATAAAATAAGGGATTAAAGTTTTACTGAATACATCAGGGACTTTCGGCTTAAAAAGATACAAATTACTCCTTGTGGCAAATAACAAAGCCTATTAAAAGACCCAATGTTAAAACTCCACCTATTAGAAAATCTAATAGGTCTTGGGCACGAAGTAGTAAGGAAAAGGGTGATTTACATGCCGACCATTTAGAGAGTGTATTTCAACCCCATTCTGGCATTCATAAAATGAAGGATGTAGTGCTAGAAGAAATAGATAGAAATAATTTTAAACCAACTACATCACAAGAAGTCAAAAAAGAAATTGAGTCTCTCAATGCTAAAAAGGCACCTGGATTTGATCTCTTAAGTGCCCAAATACTCAAAGAGATGCCACATAAAGGTGTCATCAAGTTAACTTATCTTTAGACTTAAATATGTTCCTGAGCAATGGAAGGTTGCTGGGAAAATCGCCTGAAGAAATATCATCATATAGGCTAATTTCTCTATTACGATTGATATCGAAAGTGTTTGAGAAATTGTTGATCAAACGGTTGAAGTCTTTTATTGAAGAAAAACATCTCCTTTCAGGACATCAATTTGGTTTTAGAGATAGACATTCCACAATAGATCCAGACTGGGGTTGTTCTGCTATCTTTCTCGATGTATCACAGGCATTCGACAGAGTATGGCATGAGGGATTCGTGTATAAGCTAAAAAAATACTTCCAAAGGCTTTCAGTAATCTTCTGGAATCCTATCTTCGGAATAGATACTTTCGAGTCCGCTTTGAAGATGCGTACTCAAGCTTCAGGAAAATATCAACAGGGAAGCGTTATAGGACCTATTTTATATCTCCTTTACACTACTGATATTCCTAAGAGCTCGGAAATCAAGATCGCAACTTTTACAGACGTTACTGCTATCCTGGCCACCGGTATTGATACTGCCTTGGCGACTGTTAGGGAACAAAAGGTGGTGTATCAAGTTGAATGAATCAAAGTCTCAACACATCAATTTCACCTTAATGAACCAAGACCCTTTGCCTATTATAATCAACAAGCAAAGGGTTCCATATTCAAATTCTGCTAAGTATCTGGGCATGACACTCGATGCCAAACTTCGGTGGAAAGAACATATAAAAATAAAAAGAAAACATCTAAACGTAGTGGGATCTAAAATGAAATGGCTCATTAGTAGTAATTCTAAACTCTCGGTTCACAACAAACTACTGCTATATAAACAAATTTTGAAACCTGTTTGGACTTATGGACTACAGTTGTGGGGTTGTAGTGCAAAATCAAATATAAAAATAATTCAAACTTTCCAAAATAAAGTGCTTCGTAGTATTGTTAATGCTCCATGGTATTGTCGCGATAAAGATATTCATAGAGATCTAAAAAGGAATACCATTATTGAAGAACGAAGTGCAATGTCCGGGAGACATGAACTTCGTATTAAAAATCACCCCAATCTCCTGGCTTCTCGTCTCTTAAACCACAATGAAATTTTGAGACGAATTAAACAAACTAAACCCGCCGATTTAGTGCAAAAACCTTTATGAGTGTTACTCCCCCTCCAGTGATAAATGGAAATTTATTAAAGAATTAGTTATGACCACTTCTGCGGTGTCAAACTGACACAAAGTTTAATTATCTTGCATTGTTCAAATAATATTGTAAAACGGTCTTATGACTGGTTCAATTTTCTTGTAATTCAAGAAAAAAAAAATTTATTTCTATTTATTAAAAAATATTAAAAATAAAATTTAAAAAAATCAAAATTTATAATTATATTTGCTTGTTGCATAAATCATAATAAAATTTTTTTTATACATTATTCTTTACACAAAACTATAGTTTTCAATGAAATAAAGGAGATAAATAAAGGAGAGAATATAAAAAAGAAATATAAGAAATTCATTATATTTATTTTTAGTTTAACTAAAAAAATAATATAAATGTTTTATTTATTTCCAAAATTTATATAATAAGAAACATACATATATAAAATATAAAATATATTAATGAAACATACAATCAAAAATATAGCTACACAATGAATTAAAAATATATTTAATATATATCATAAGTAAAGTAAATATTTTTCACATTATAATCATTTTACTTAAAATATAAATTACAAAAATTAAGAGCAGCAAGTTACAAATGGAGATATTTCTTTATTTTATGATTGTCATTATACATGTAAATATATATATGTATATATATCAATATATTGGATATAATTCTTATATAATTAAAAATAATTTTAATATTATATAATAAATTTTTTAAATAAATTCATGGATTTTTATGTAAAATTGAATATGGTTTGTTATTAAAATTTTAAAACATAGAAATTAAAATACTAGGTTCAATATCCTTATAAATATTATCCTTATATTATGATTAATTATTATTATTATTAATATTGTTATTATTATATTTTGATAACATTAAATCGTTGTAATCCAATAACAATGCATTTTATTAACATAGAAATAAAAACCTTTGATGACTAAGAAACACAGAAAATTTTAAGAAAATAATCTAATAATAATTGTGGGGATAATTATGGAGATTAGAATAATCGTTACAATTGGTTGATTCACTCGTCCACTGGATAAGTTTGAGGGGGTAAGTATGGTGTGTTGTTGCAGCCGGAAGAGTCGCATACTTTGCATGAATATTGTCCATGTAATTGTAAGATTGAGACTGCTAATTGAATTTCACTTGGTTCAAGACAATGTGTTGAGGACTCACAAGATCGCGTTGTTTTGGTTTGATTAAATACTGGAAATAACATTTATTTTTTTCTAATTATATACTAAATTCTATAAAAAAATATTTGTATACAATTTAAAATTTACAATAAAAATTTTTTTGTCAAAGGTCAGAGATCAAACAAAAATTGTAAATTTTATTAAACGATGAAACGTTTTATAAATATGATTATCGCAGTAAAATATATGAATATATATTTATATATTTACTTTGCATTATAATTACTGTAAATATTTTATAAATTACCTGTATAAGATTGTTCTAAGCATGATTTCCATGGAGGACAAGTTACATTTGGTGTTTTTGTATTACTAGAACAATTTCCAATAAGCTTATCATCTTCACAAGATAAACAGAAGAGTGCTGAAAACAAACAAATATCATTACAAAATCTTTTTTTTTAATTCTATTTTTTTAATTGACTTATAAAAAATACGAACTAGTAAACCGATTCGTGGTAAATGAAATATTCTTGAGGGTAAGGCTGGGTAGTAACGCGTTACAAGTAAAAAAAAATAATGTTTCATTTCTAAACTCCAGTAATTCAAAATAAATTCTAATTTTATTTAATTTTATTTCTTTCATATAAATATATAAATTCGTTAATTTCGTAACTTTTGTAAATTTGTAAAATGAATCTTATTAATTTCTATGAATATATGATTTTTTCATAAAAGTACTAATAATGAATTCTAGATGGCAGAAAAGTATAAGATCTTTGCTTTTTAGATTTTTCCTCGAAACCGACACTCAATCAAAGCTTTATTTGATGTTTTTATAGTATTTATTTACTTAGTTTGGATAATTAATTTCAATATAAAGCATAGCAATGATAACAGATAATCTTTTTACAAATATTGATTATTTCTTTGGAATTTAATGAATTCCTTTTTATTCAATCAATTCTATGTATTCTACGAAATATACCTATATAATATGTCGTAGGCAAATGGCAATTTTAGAAAAATAGCATTTGCCTTGGCAAACAACTTCGATTATTATTTCATTTCAATTTGACTAGGAAAATAGTATTTGACTAGAAAAAAAACCATTTTGCTAAATCTTTGTTGGCTAAATAGTTATAAATATTCTTTCATTTCATTTGGCTAGGAAAATAGCTCAGAAAATGTCGGACAAGACAAATGATAAGACCCTAAGCCTTCTTTTCATTCCGTTATTAGATAAAGTAGCAAATTTATTTAAAAACAACGAACAAATTATACTTGTTTATTAAAATTTCACTGTGAGAACATTTGCCAAAAGATTTATCCCAATGCTTTTGTCTAGGCAAATGCTATTTTCCTAGTCATATTGAAATTAAAGAATAGTTAAATATATATTTGGCAAGGCAAATGGCTTTTATATAGGCAGAGTGCCATTTGCTTACGCTTACGACATATATATATATATATATATATATAGATATATATCCATGTTACATATTAATGAAGAAGGGAGTTTAAAAAATTAAACTTAGTACTTAATCAAAGCACTTTAGATATTTGATAATATAGTTGGAGGCGTAGCGAAGGGAGGGATAATCATGACCCGGGCGCTACTAATAAACGGGACCAAATGTGGTCCGCAAAACAAACAATACCTCCCTTACTATCGTCGGTCGGTAAAAATTGCTGGATAATTTTTATTATAATTAATTTCTGGGAAATATATATTAAATTTAGTGTCAGTGTTTTTAAAATATTTCTTTAAAAGTAAGTAAAATAAATAACAGGTATCTTTTGAACTAATTCTCACTTATTACTAATTTTCTGTTTTTTCGGTTCGGTTGGGATATAGGGAAATTATTTAATTAATTAAATTTTTAATTGTTCTATATATTTATAAAAAAAAAACAACATAAAATTAATGGACCCCTCTGATGGTCAAATTAATAAAAGATAGTAGCTAAATATAATTTCAATGAATTTATAAAGAGACTTTAATAATTTTTATCTCGTAAACTAGAAGCGACCGTCGCATACTGCTTAAGGAAAGTTTATTTGGATTCAAAAAAGGAATCCACTGGTAAATTGTTATCCAAAATCATGACTGGATCAGCGTTGAATATAATTACCGAAAAATTATAAATAAAAAAAACCTGATATTTTCGCTTTAATTATTTTATTGTTTTATAAATTTATTATATTAAAGTTGAAGTGTTGACACTTATTATTTATCAAAATAATAATTTGAAAATATTTCCAATGATTTTTATTTATTTATTGTAAATTTATCAATGAGACCATGAATACACTTCTACCAAAATATTACTAATTAAATACACCTAGAACCCCAAATCTTAATTTAATAAAAATTAATTTAATTAAAAATACCTTCCTGGGGATCTACCTAATAATTTCCCAAATTTCAACGGTGATTGGATGTATGGTTTTTGGATCCATATTGACCAGACACACAGACAAACACACATTCATTTTTATTTATATATAGATAGATAAGTAATGTAAATATTTTTTATATTCTAATTATTTTACTTAAAATATTAAATTACAAAAATTAAGAGCAGCAAGTTACAAATGAAGATATTTTTTTATTTTATGATTGTTATATATATATATATATTATATATTCGATATAATCGATATAATTGTTAGATAATTAAAAATAATTTTAATATTATATGATAAATTTTTTAAATAAATTCATAGATTTTTATGTAAAATTGAATATGGTTTGTTATGAAGATTTTATAACATAGAAATTAAAATACTAGGTTCATTATTCTTATAATTATTATCCTTATATTATGATTCATTATTTTTATTAATAATATTGTTATTATTATATTTTTATAACATTAAATCGTTGTAATCCAATAACACAATGCATTTTATTAACATAGATAAAAAACACATGAAATTTTAAGAAAATAATCTAATAATAATTGTGGGATAATTATGGAGATTAGAATAATCTGGATAAGTTTGCTGGTGGTAAGTATGGTGTGTTGTTGCAGTCGGAAGAGTCGCATAATTTGCATGAAAATTGTCCATGTGCTTGTAAAATTGAGCCTGCTAATTGTATTACACTTGGTTGAAGACAATGTATTGGGAACACACAAGATCGCGTTGTCCTGGTTTGTTGAAACACTGGAAATAACATTGAAATTTTTATAATTATATACTAAATTCTATAAAAAAAATTTTGTATACCAATTAAAATTTACAATAAAAAAATCTTTGTAAATGGTCAGAGATCAAACAAAAATTGTAAATTTTATTAATTGATGAAACGTTATATAAATATGATTATAGCATTAAAATATTTGAATACATATTTATATATTTACTTTGCATTATAATTACTATATATATTTTATAAATTACCTGTATAAGATTGTTCTAAGCATACTTTCCCAGCATGGCATTTGACTTTTTGTGTATTTGTGTTACTAGAACAAATTCCATTAGATTTAACATCATCACAAGATGAGCATTCGATTTCTGAAAACAAACAACTATCATTAAAAAATGTTCTTTTAATTCTATTATTTTATTACAATTATAAATTAGTAAACCGATTCGTAGTAAATGAAATATTCATGAGGGGTATCAAAATCAAAGTGATTTTTTTAAAGAATTCTATTAGTATATAATAATAATTGCGAGTATATTTTAAATATATTATATGGTTTTTGAATGGGGGAGCGACGATAAAAAGATATAATGCCCCGGGTGCAAGTTATTCTCACTACCCCACTAATTAAAGACCATTGATACTTTTTATACTTTAATTGAAGATATCCTTTAAGAAATATGTGAAAAGTAATAATAGTTCGATCGTAACCTTTCATTTTAAGGTCGTTGCAATTATCCTCCCAACATTCTTCACATCCATAATAAGGTGCACAGCCATCTATGTTTGATTGAGGGTTGTTTGTTACTGGACCACATTGTCGTGTTACTTTATCTAAATTCAAAAAAATAATTCATTAATAATTCTTTTTATTCAGTTTAATATATTCTAAGAGCAAATCGATTAAGATGTATAGATATTACTTGTTTTTTTACAAAATAACCTTTTGTCAAAAACGCTGTTGAAATCTTAATGTACTTGAAAACTGTAAAAAATAGTTTTACGCGTCATTAATACTTAAGGTTGATGTAACACAAATGTCAAATAAAACTATTTGTAAAATATAATTTAATATATTTATTATTTTCAATAATTAAATTTATAATTTACTATTTAAAATATACAAATAATAATAATAATTAATTTGAATATTCGTAATAAAAGATTTTACATATTTCGTCATTTGATTAAATTAATCTTTACTGATTTTTAAATTGAACCTGAATATTTATGTAGCGATTCATTAATTCATAAATTAATATGTTGTCATCAAGAACAAGTTAGGTTGTAAAATTAGTTAATATTATTATATTTATATCAAAATTCCATCCAATCAGACTTTGAGTGAATTAATATGTAGTACATATAATTTATAATATAATAATCAAAAAAAATATGTTTGACAGTTTCATATATATACTATACTCTTAGGCAATATTAATAAATTAGCTTATATCTTAAAATATTTATCTTATTTATTAAGAATTTCAATTTATACAATATTTTAGTTTTTTCAAGGATTAATTTACTCACCATAACTAGTTTTATAAGTGATACATGAATAGACGCCTTCTGAACATGGATAGTCATTTCCAGTTGGAGAATCTCCTTCATTTAGATTATCAACTTGGTAACACTTAAATGCTAAAAATTAATAAAATACAATAATTAAATTATTAAAAATAATTAAATATAATAATTAAGTTTTCACCAAAATGAACTGGTTTTTGAACAAAATGGTATTATTTATATAATAAAAAGAGAAAAATTAAATATTTCTTTAGCTAAAAAGGAGAGTTGGAGAATTGGAAACCCAATCCACCCACACACATTCCATTTCATTTTATTTAATTTTATCGTTTCGGACTAAACTCAAAGGCAAAAAATACTCATGGAAATTGAAATTAGAACGATAATTAGATAATTAAAAATAATGGTATCATTTAAATAAAATATATTAGTGTAAAAGATGTAAATATGGGCTACCATTTTTCTGACTCCAATATCAGGTATTAAAAATTAAGTTGAAATAAAATTATTTTCTGATTGAGACAAGTTTTCCAGGTATTTCGTAGTAAAGTTCTTTTTAAAATCATTTCATTTTGCATTAAATGAGGATTTTTAATTTTTTTAGAAAATAAATATTCGAAAAATATATATATATAGTGGTTCAAATATGAGCAACTGTTAATAATTTTTTAAAAATTGCGAAAATGAAAAAATATAAAATAAAATAACATTTATTTTTTTTAGATCACTGGTTTCCAAACTTTATTTTACTGTGCCTTCCCTAAAAATATTTTATAATTTGACACCTTCCCTATCATTTTCTAAAATTATATAATCACAAAAAATATTTAATATTAAAAAAAATTATTAACAACTGTTACAAACTACAAAATAGAACATTTTTTACACAGTTAATTAAATAATTTAATTTTAAAAAAAAATTTAATTACAAAACAAATTAACAATTTTTTAATATTATTTATTAATGCGATGGATGTACTCACTAAACATATTTATTAATTCTAAAAATATAATTTAGAAATATTACTTTGTGTGGCAAATGTTCGCGCCTCCCCTAAGTCCGAGCCTCCCAGGTTGGAAATCACTGTTTCAGATGTTAAATTACAGAACAAGAAATCTTATCACTTGAAATTATTGGGTTGTTGGATAAATTCACCAGTAAACCAGGCTTTGCTGTAGTTAAGGGAGCTTCATTTTTCTCAGTCGGTGATAGGCTAATAGGTTTTGTTTAACATTATTATATAAACGATTCCATTTTTTCTCTTCCATGATTATACGCTTCAAGAATGGATTAATTTCATACAGTGATGTATTGGCAAAATAAGAAGTAAGGGAACGCTTAGTTGGAGCAAAAAAGTCCTATTTTCAGCAAACTATTTTTTTCCATATAAGTTTTTATTTTTTCTGATTCTTACTATTTAGGAACACAAAAAAAGAAATTCTAATAGTAGATTTAAGTGGGAGTTGTTGAAACATGAAAAAGTACATGAAAAAAGGTAAGGGAACATCGTTCCCCCGCGTTCCCCTCCCAATACACCACTGATTTCATATCCTTTCAGCAAGAAATCGTAAGCGGGGATTCTGTCAATCCAATTTTTTTGTGATAAGTCAGGCGACATTCAGACATAAGACCTACTGATCTTTCCCAATTGCTGTAATTGTCTCACAACTGTTGACTGTTAATTTTTAGGTTATTATCAATATCACTAGTTGTTGTATCCTTTTTCAATGATGCAAATATCTATTAGCCTAAATTTAAACTCCAGTGGCCAGCCCATATTTACACCATCACGTCATTTTGAAACTATCAATAATATAATATTACTGATTTCAATATATATTCCAAAAATCTGGAGGGTCTCCACTCGACTATCTCACAAATTTGAATTGGATTAATTAACATATATTATATTTTAATAAAATTAATTAATTAATTAATTAAATTATAAATTAAAATTAATAAATAATATTTATTAAACCATCGCATGTTTGGCTCTTAGTTGATGCCACCACGTAATGTGCTGACGCGTGTTAAAAAAATTAATTCTCATACTTTCAGCGATTCAATCAAACTGAAATTCTATATACATAAAGCAGTTTTATACAATTGTTAATCATGTGAAAAACTATCAAACATATATCTTTATTTTTACGATCAGTTTAGCGGAAAAATAAATGATAACTTCCCATTGAGCTACATTTCTCAAAAGTTGATAGAAAACTACGCATTTTGAATAATGCCCGTGTAACAAGTTTCATTATTTTAGCTTAAATCTTTTTAGTGTAATCTTGTCTACATATACACACACGCAGCCATTTTACTCAAATTTGATGAAAAGGACTCAGGAACCAACAAAACGTATAAAAACATCAAAATCTCAACATCGAAAATTTTCGTGATCGCGATAATATCTCTGGCCAGATAGTAAAAATATTGATATACAAATCTTTGATTATTTAATACAATTATTAATTGTTACATCATTACATCAATCTGATTAAAATTAATGGAACGTGGGGTCCTCAATAATAATAAATAATAATATTAATAAATATTAAATAATATTTTAGTGAAAAAATATTAAAAATTATAAAACTATCTGAAAATTAATTAATAAAAGAACAATGAATAAATAAATATAAATTATTAATTTAATAAAAAATAAACACGAAAATAGATTAAAAAAAATAACATAAAATTAACTAATAAATATTTAGAAGAATTAAGAAAAAATTAAATGACAAAACATTAAAAAATTTAAATTTACTTCGGGTTATGTACTTGGCTCGGTTCTATCCCTGGAACTCGAGTCGGCGTACCACAAATTACTATGTATTACATCGGGGGTACATCTAATATAGTATAAAGTATAAATAAATTTTGAATTTTAAAATAAAATTCGTAGAGAAATTAATTAAACCTAAAATAAACTAAAATTTAATTAATAAGTAGGTATATATTATTTAAAGCACAATCCATTTAGGACGGTTATAAATCAATTTTTCAAATTTCTCTCAGAAAATTTTTTTATTTGTTAGTTACATTTCTTATTTAAATATTCATGTTTTTTCTTTACATCAAAATAAGGAAAACATTGGAAAAATTAACTAAATAAAATTTATATAAAAGTAACATTTCTAAAAATAAAAATTTATTAATTTATATTTTTTTATGGCATTTACAGAAATAATGAGTTACAAGTTAACGAGTTTTAAAAAAAAAATATAAAAATATAATTAATGATAATTAAAATCTAATAGTAATAAATTGTTTAAAACAAAGACAATATAAAAAATATAGAGAAAAATTGATAATTATATTGGACTGTCATCCAGTCATGGATTTGGATAAAACTTTACCTTTGGTTTCTTTTTTAATTGCAAATAAACTTTTCTTCTGCAATTTTTTCGGGTCGCTACTAGTTTACCAGATAAACAGGATTAAAGTTTGCCAGATTAGCTTATTATGTACCTCGAAATATGATGTCATTAAGTACGTTTTATTGACAAATTCACTAATTATTCACTTATTACTAATTTTCTGTTTTTTCGTTTTGGTTTGGATATAGAGAAATTATTTAATTAGTTAAATTTTTAATTTTTCTATATCTAATCCGAACTGAAAAAAACCCAGAAAATTAATGTAACCCTCTAATGGTCAAATTAAAAAAGATGTAGCTAAATAGAATATCAATGAATCTATATACAGACTTTAATAATTTTTATCTCAATTTTCAATCATAATTTTCAACGCGCCCCCCCCCCCATCGGAAATGTTTCAGAGCATCGCAAAATCATCTGACCTTTGTTTTTTTAGAACCATATTGAAAAAAATTGGAAAATAATCAAAAATGTTCAAAAATAATAATAATAATTTAATAATAATGTAAATATGTATATAACAATTTATAAATAATGATTAAGATTGAAAAAAAAATATTGTTCAGAAAGAATTTAAAATTTCTGATTAATTTAATAGCAAATAAAATGAAAACTATCATTTTCATTTTTTCTTAAAAATAGAATTTCAAAAAAAAAAAAAATTCAATTTAATTTTTTAAACAAAATTTTAAATGTATTTAATTTGCTTACCAAATGCATTATCAACGAATATAACAAAAAATATAATCAATGAAATTAGTATTATATTGAAATATTTCTTTCCTGAATTTGCAATCATCGTTTTGTTGTAACTATTATTTGTTTTATGTATATCATATATATATATAATGGAATGAATGTATTATCAATGTCGTTCATCAGTGATTGATTATGATAAATATCATTTAGAGGAATTTCTTTGATTCACTTATCATTTAGTAATCCTTCTTAGAAAGGGTTTAATCCATTTACTATCTATTTACAAAAATGAACTGATTACAATTTATATTATATTTCCTTTTTCTATACTAATTTCCTTTCTTTATTTATTTTGATTTTAATTGAATATTTTTAATTAAATTAATATCTTAATTAAAATTCCATTTTATTTCTATTATTTGTTTTATGTATATCGTATATATATATATATATATATATATATATATTATTATCAGATTTATCAGGGATATAATCACGTATTTTTGTGAGATTGTTTTCTCGACGTTTCGGCACCCATTTTGGCGCCATTTTCAAGAGATTATTTAGGTGGGAATATTTTTGGGATTCTGGGTCTTAGTCTGTGTGACCAAGGGTTAATATCGGGATTTTGGGTTGATAGGTTGGGTGGTTTTGTACTCACTGCGCTGCTGTAGAGCTCCGAAGAATCCTGGGCAATCCTGAGACCAGCACACGTCCGCACTGGACAACAGTTGGCCTCGGACTGAATTTTGAATTTTCGCGGGCTGTGTGCATTTGATTATCGTAATTATTTTTGTTATGTTGGTGCACATATGTTGACATTATCAGACATTTTGGATTAGTAGTTTGTTTTTGACAAGTGAAAAAGTTAGTCACGTTTTTGTGTGTTCTTCGATTTTTTACTTAAAAAAAATGTGTATTAAATTTTGCGTTAAAAATAGAATAAAGTGCTCCAACGCACTTAAAATGTTGACTATGGCATTCGAAGAGTCTACTTTGTCTCAAAAAAATGTTTATAGCTTACGATAACGCACCAGCTCACACATCATTACTTGTTCGTGATTTTTTGGCCAAAAACAACACCGTAATCATGCCTCAACCACCGTATTCACCAGATTTGGCTCCTTTCGACTTTTTCCTTTTCCCAAAACTGAAGAGACCAATGAAAGGAAAGCGTTTTGCCACAATTGATGAGATAAAGTCAGAATCGAAGAACGAGTGGATGGCCAAACCGAAAAGCATAAGTGCTTCGACGATTGGAAGAAGCGCTGGCTAAAGTGCATTATATCTGAGGGGAATTATTTTGAAGGGGACAAAATGAATATTGATGAATAAATACTTATTCTTTTGAACAAACCTCGTATACATTTAAATGATGATGATGATTCTTTTCTTTCTATTTAATAAAAAATATTAAAAATAAAATTTAAAAAAACAAAATTAAATATTATATTTGCTGGTTGCATAAATTCATAATACAATTTATTTTATACATTATTATTTATTTCAAAACTATAATTTTTAATGAAATAAAGTGGAGAATATAAAAAGAAATATTAGAAATTCATTATTTTTATTTTTAGTTTAAATAAAAAAATAATATAAATGTTTTATTTCTTTTCAATTTATATAATAAGAAACATATAAATTATAAAATATATTATACAAAAAAACAATCAAAAATATAGCTACACTATGAACATATGATGAATTGGTAAAATAAGAAGTAAGTGAACGCATAGTGCGAGCAAAAAAAAGTCCTATTTGGAGCAACTTTTTTTTCCATATAAGTTTTTATTTTCAACGAAATTTGAGTTCGTTTATAAAATCTATATGACTGTGTGTCTGTCGCCAAAAATTTTCGATTTTTTAAATTTGGATTTTGGACCAAGACCACTTTACATTTACACTTTTTTAAGCTCTACTGGAATCCAAAATCAAAATTTAAAAAATCGAAAATTTTTCGCAACAGACACACAGACACAAAGACATATAGATTTAATATTAAAATTTATATTTATATATTGTGATTATAAATCTTGAAAACATTTTAAAAACATTGTTTCTTATTTTGATTAAAATTACATTTTCATTCTGTAAATTAAATAATTTTATTTCATTTAAATAAATATCTATTTTTAAATATTTTTTGCTCTCTACATTATTGATCTAATTCTCACAATATATTAAGATCATATAAATTGGAATTATTTATGCAATTTTGTGATAAATATGAATAAAAGTTCGTTGATAGTAATGCTTCCTAGCATTCCCAGATGTTTTCTTATTCTTATTATATAAAATATTAACGAACACAAAAAAAGAAATTCTAACAGTAGATTTAAGTGGGAGTTGTCGGGACATAAAAAATTACTCGAACGCGTTCCGGTTCTGAAAAAAGTTAAGGGAACGCCATTTCCCCGCGTTCCCCTCCCAACAAACCACTGACTACGAATTAAAAATATATATAATAAGTAATGTAAATATTTTTCACATTCTAATTATTTTACTTAAAATATAAATTACAAAAATTAAGAGCAGCAAGTTACAAAAGTAGATATTTTTATTATTTTATGATTGTTATATATTATATGTACATATAAATATATTTAATTCTATTATTATGGTGAGAAGGATAAAGGACAACCGTCAGTATTACGAGGTTATAAATACCTGTTTTATTAAACAATTAATCAATTAAACATTATATACTCAAATATAAATAATAATAATACAATATTAATCATTATCATAGTAGTTACCTGTAATCTGAATTCAGTTAATCCTTAATATTAATCTATGACTTAAAAAGTAAAGAGCAGTCGCTGATAACTATAAGCAGTCTCTAGGTAAGGTTAGTATGGGGATTACATATATATATATATAATATATATTCGATATATAATTCTTATATCTATCTGTGACTCTAGGGAACTCGAAAGTTCTTGGCCTCAGCCACCACACCCCTCCAAATATTCCTATTCTGAGCCACAACCTTCCAGTCCCTATCCTCTCCCATCTCTCTCACATCCTTTCCCACATTATCCACCCACCGTGTCCTTGGTCTTCCAAGAGGACGTTTTCCAATCGGTCTCCCTACCAATACATTTTTTACCATTCTATCTTCTCCCATTCTAGCCACGTGTCCTGCCCACTCGATTTTATAATTCTAACTATATCTGGAGATGCATAGAGGTCATGCAATTCCTCATCTACTCTCGTCACCTAAGGTCATAGACCATGCCTCACACCCATATAATACAACCGGCAAAATAATTGTTTTATATATTTTAATTTTTATCCCCTTTGATAATAATTTTGACGCAATAAGCCCCTTTATTGCATGATAACAGGCGTTTCCCGATTGTAACCTCGCTTTCAACTCATCTCGAATATTATTATCTTTCGTTATCACAGAACCTAACTATTTAAATTTTTCTACATTTTCAAATTCTATATCTTGTCTGTTAAGACTTTGTGTGTTAATACTATTCCTCTCTGTTACTAAATACTTTGTCTTAGCATTATTAATTTCTAGTCCCATCTCTTTTCCTGCTTCAATTAATTTTTCTACACTATCTATAATTGCAATTGCCGAATATCCTATTATATTTAATTCATCTGCGTAACCTAATACTTGAATTTTTTTGTTTAATTCGATTCCGTTTGACTTCTTCCCAATTTGTCTAATTACATATTCCAGAACTAATTTAAATAAAATTGGTGATAATTCGTCTCCTTGTTTTAACCCATTTCGAATTTCGAAAGTTTCTGTCAATTGATTCCCGCATCTTACTCTTTCTTTACTACCCACAAGACAAATTTGAATCATACGTGCTAGTTTCTTTGGAATTCCCATTAAATTCAAGATTTGAAAAAGTTTTTCCAGATATACTGAGTCATATGCTTTTGTAAAGTCTACAAAAAGCTAGTAAACAGAAACATTGAATTTTCTTTTCTTTTCTAATATCTGCCTTAATGAAAATATTTGATCTAAAGTCGATCGATTTGGTCTAAAACCGCATTGATATTCTCCTGGTATCTCCTCCGCATATGGTCGTAATTTTAATAAAACAATATTCGAGAGAATCTTATACGATGTCGTCAAAAGAGAAATTCCCCTGTAATTATTGCAGTTGGTTCTATTTCCCTTCTTAAAGAGTGGGATAATAACTGCCTCCTGCCATTTTAATGCAATCTTTTCCTTATGTCAGATCGAAAGAACTAATTTGTGTAAACACTCTATTAAAGGTTTTCCTCCATATTTGAATAATTCTGCCGGGATCTCATCTATTCCTGTCGCTTTATGATTTTTAGATTTTCCTATTATCATTTCTACCTCATTTAACATAGGTTCTTCGAGATTAATTTCAGCCGAGTCTACAGTTAAGGTTTATGATCTATTATCTAGATTCAAATTTAATAATATTTCAAAATAGTTCCTCCATATATTTTTAATATCGCCCGCGTCTGTTTTTAAATTATTATTAGCATCTCTAATTAAGTCTAACCGTGCCTGATAACCATTTTTAATATTTTTAATTCCCATGTATAGATCTCTACTACTCTTATTGCGATTACTTTCTTCTATTTCTAATATTTTATATTTTAGACTTTTTCTTTTTTTGTTCCTAATGATTTTCGTCACTATTTTCCTGCTATTAATATACTCCAATCTATCTACTTCGCGTTTACTATTAACCCATTGTAATTTAGCTTTTTTTCTAACCTCTATTACTCATCGAACTCATCGAACCATGGTTTACGCTTTTTGTTATTCTTAAAACCTATACTACTTGAAGCAGCCATTTTAACATTTGTTTTTATTTTTTTCCATAATTCTTCCGGATCCCTTCAAGGATTAAACTATTAAATCTATTTATGATTTCTACCTGATATTTTAATTTATGTTTCTCATTTTTAAAATTATCTAAATTGTATGGTATTTGATTAATTTCTCCTAACTACGTGTCACGCGTCGAGAGCCGTTTTCTCAATTTTATTACTAGCAAATCCGAATCACAATCTGCCCCTCTATAAACTCTGACATCCAGAATATTAGACTGGCGTCTTCGGTCTACCAGAACATGATCAATTTGATTACATGTTTTTCCTTCTGGTGATCTCCATATACCCTTATGAATATCTCTATGATTAAAAAAAGTGCTTTTTATTATTAAATCTTTTGTGGGCGCAAAACTTATTACCCTAACCCCGTTGTCGTTACTTGTTTCATGGAGGCTCTCTTTTCCTATATATGGTCGAAATATTTCCTCTTTCCCAATTTTGGCATTGAAATCACCTAATATTATCTTACTATTATAATTTGGGACCTGATCTATTATGGCTTCTAATTCCTCATAAAATTTATCTTTAATTTCCTCCTCTTTATCTTCTGTAGGTGCATGCACATTTATTAATAACATATTATAAATTTTTCCTTTGAGTACTAAAATAAATAACCTATCATTTAAGAATTCTATACTTTTAATTGCGGTAGCTACTGATTTTCTAATAATAAAGCCCGTTCCCAGTTGGTGCCTTTCAGATCCGCCGTATAAGCAAATATACTGTCTAGTATCAATCCTTCCTTCTCCCACCCACCTCAGTTCCTGTAAGGCAACTATATCTAAATCATATTTTTTAGTTTCCATTATTAAATTTTTGAATGCCCCTGGTTTATATAAACTACGTAGATTCCATGTTTCTAATTTTAATACCCTCATTTTACTAGTTCTAACCTCACTATATTGTGGTTGATGTTTCAAGATTTAATTTTTTTTTTTTTTTGGAGAAGAGAAATCACTTCTTCGCTCAACCCCCAATTGGAACATAATTAATAATAATAAAGATAATTATAATTTAAAAAAATAAATAAACAAAAAAAAGCTTATCTGTTTTTTGTTGTAAAATGGACCGTCTTGATCCACGTGAAACAGTAAAACAAATGAACAGATGAACAGATTGAAAACAGTAACAAATAAACACTCCACATTATAAAAATAATAAAAATAATTAAAAAAAACTCAAAAAATTGATATTATGGTTACTATAACACCATTTTCAAATTCAAATATTTTAAAATAATTTGTATATAATTAAAAATAATTTTAATATTATATGATAAATTTTTTAAATAAATTCATTGATTTTTATGTAAAATTGAATATGGTTAGATATGAATATTTTAAAACATAGAAAATAAAAAATACTAGGTTCAATATCCTTATAATTATTATCCTTATATTATGATTAATTATTATTATTATTAATATTGTTATTACTATATTTTAAATAACATGAAATCGTTGTAATCCAATAACAATGCATTTTATTAACATAGAAATAAAGATCTTTTTTGAATAAGAAAAACAGAAAATTTTAAGAAAATAATCTAATAATAATTGTGGGGATAATTATGGAGATTAGAATAATCGTTACAATTGGTTGATTCACTCCCCCACTAGATAAGTTTGATGGTGGTAAGTATGGTGTGTTGTTGCATTCGGAAGAGTCGCATACTTTGCATGAAAATTGTCCATGTGCTTGTAAAATTGAGCCACGCAATTGAATTACACTTTCTTCAAGACAATGTGTTGAGGACTCACAAGATCGCGTTGTTTTGGTTTGATTAAACACTGGAAATAACAACGAAATTTTTCTATTAAGTTCTAAATTCTATAAGAATTTTTTTGTATACAATTTAAAATTTACAATAAAAAAATCTTTGTCAAAGGTCAGAAATCAAACAAAAATAATAAATTTTATTAAAGGACGAAACGATTTATAAAGTCAGTAAAATATATGAAAACATATATATATTTACTTTGCATTATAATTACTATATATATTTTATAAATTACCTGTATAAGATTGTTCTAAGCATGATTTCCATGGAGGACAAGTTACTTTTGGTGTTTTTGTATTACTAGAACAAATTCCATTAGGCTTAACATCATCACAAGATAAGCAGAAGAGTGCTGAAAATAAACAAATATCATTAAAAAATCTTTTTTTAATTCTATTTTTTTAATTAACTTATTAAAAATACGAACTAGTAAATCGATTCGTATTAAATGAAATTCTCTTGAGGGGTATCAAGATTTTTTTAGCCTCAATAAAAGCGTTATTTTTACCGACCGACGATAGTAAGGGAGGTATTGTTTAACGAATTCTATTAGTATATATTTATATCTTTTTTATACTATAGGTATTAAAACTTTGGTCTTTTTATTAAAATTTAAAAAAAAAATAATGTTTCATTTGTCATTAAAAAAAAATACTAATTAAATTTTAATTGTATTTCTTTCATATAAATATATAAATTCGTTAATTTCGTAATTAACTTTTGTAAATTTGTAAAATGAATCTTATTAATTTCTATGAATATATGATTTCTTCATAAAAGTACTAATAATGAATTCTAGATGGCAGAAAAGTCTAAGATCTTTGCTTTTTAGATTTTTCCTCAAAACCGACACTCAATCAAAGCTTTATTTGATGTTTTTATAGAATTTATTTACTTAGTTTGGATAATTAATTTCAATCTAAAGCATAGCAATGATAACAGATAATCTTATTACAAATATTGATTATTTCTTTGGAATTAAATGAATTCCTTTTTCAAACAAATCTATGTATTCTACGAAATATATCAATCTATATAAAATATGTCGTAGGCATATGGTAATTTTAGGAAAATAGCATTTATCTTGCCAAACAGCTTCAACTATTATTTCATTTCTATTTGACTAGGAAAAACAAGCCATTTGGCTAAATCTTTGTTGGCCATATAGCTTTAACTATTATTTCATTTTAATTTGACTGGGAAAGTAACTTAGAAAATGTCGGACATGATAATTGAACAAGACACACGATCAGTGTATTTGTTTGCCTTTGCATACCGTTCTTAGCAAAAGTAGGAAACCTGGGAATAAGTGGGAGGGAAGAAAAACAGAAAAAATAGCCAAATATTGTTTATGTTCAGAACGTTATTCAATTAAAACAATTTAATAAGGAAACGAATATTTAAAAAAAAGATATAAACAAAATAATTGGGGAAAAATATTACTTAGGATACTCGAATTGTTTGGTTATATTGTTATATATATTTTGTTTATAATAAACTATCATTAAAATTAAATATATTCAACATGAATCTTAATTACTTACGTTAGCACAACACATCCTTTCATCGAGCCATTTCACCAACATATTTATTTAAAAACAACGAACAAATATTATACTTGTTTATTAAAAGTGTACTGTGAGAACATTTGCCCAAGAAAGATTTAGCCAAATGTTTGTCTAGGCAAATGCTATTTTCCTAGTCAAATTGAAATGAAATAATAGATAAACTATTTGGCAAGTCAAATTGCTTTTATCTAGGCAAATGCTATTTTCCTAAAATTGCCATTTACGTACGACATATATATATATCCATGTTATATATTAATGAAGAAGGGAGTGTAAAAAATTAAACATGGTACTTAATCAAAGCATGTTAGATATTTAATAATATAGTCAGAGGCGTAGCGAAAGTGGGGGGACAAGGGGAGCGTCATGACCCGGTCAGTGTTTTTAAAATATTTCTTTAAAAGTAAGTAAAATAAATAACAGGTATCTTTTGAACTTATTTTAGATGATCATATATGAGCCGTTTATTTTGATAGTTGTCTAACTCCGGTTTTCATTTTTTTATCGGTTATCATAGCTACATATACAATTTCATGTTATTTATTAGTGAAGTATTTCAACATATATTATATGGTTTTTGAATGGTCGGAGGGACGATAAAAAGGTATAATGCCACGGGCGCAAGTTATGCTCGCTACTCCACTAATTAAAGACCATTGATACTTTTTACACTTTAATTGAAGATATTGATTAATTATTAAGTAAATATCCTATAAGAAATATGTGAAAAGTAATAATAGTTCAATCGTTACCTTTCATTTTAAGGTCGTTGCAATAATCCTCCCAACATTCGTGACATCCTTCACGATGATGATTTTCACAGCCAAAGTTTGATTGAGGGTTGTTTGTTAGTGGACCACATTGTCGATTTATTGTACCTAAATCCAAAAAAAATAATTCATTAATAATTCTTTTTATTCAGATTAATATATTCTAAGAGCAAATCGATTAAGATTTATGGATATTACATGTTTGTTACAAAATAAATTTTTTAAAAATTCTTTTTAGATTATTATAAAAAAATATCAGCACCGACCACTTTCAAATTCATCAACAATCTTTTGTCAAAAACGCTGTGAAATCCTAAGGTATTTTCAAACTGTAAAAAATAGTTTTACGTCATTAATAATTAAGGTTGATGTAACAAAACTGTCAAATAAAACTATTTGTAAAATATAATTTAATATATTTATTATTTTGAATAATTAAATTTATAATTTACTATTTAAAATATACAAATAATAATAATTAATTTGAATATTCGTAATAAAAGATTTTACATATTTCGTCATTTGATTAAATTAATCTTTACTGATTTTTAAATTGAACCTGAATATATATTTAGCGATTCATTAATTCATAAATTAATATGTTGTCATCAAGAACAAGTTCGGTTGTAAAATTAGTTAATATTATTATTATTATATCGAAATTCCATCCAATCAGACTTTGAGTGAATTAATATGTAGTACATTTATTTTATAATATAATAATCTAAAAAAATATGTTTGACAGTTTCATATATATATATATATATATAATAATATTAATATATCCTTTAAATAATATATTAACTTATATCTTAAAATATTTATCTTACGTATTTATTAAGAATTTCAATTTGCACAATGTTTTAGATTTTTCAACGATTAATTTACTCACCGACATTTTTCCAAGTGATACATGAATAGACGCCTTGTCTACATGGAGTTAACACACCAGCTGAAGTAGATGCTTGATCATCTTGATTTCTAACTTCATAACACATAATTGCTAAAAATTAATAAAAAACAATAATTAAATTATAAAAAATAATTAAATATAATAATTAAATTATCACAAAAATGTGAACTAGTTTTTGAACAAAATAGTATTAACTATATCAGGGGTGGGCAACTCGCGGCCCGCGGGCCTACTGAAATTTATATGGTGGTCGGTCCTTATTCAATTGTTTTAATGATATTTATCAAAATATTGAATTATTTCTAATGACATTCATTACTAAAGTAAATAACATACCAAAAACATCATTTTTTGTCAATTGAGGTTATTTTATAATAAATTTTGTTCACCGTTACCTGAAAACATAAATTTCATTTACTTACAAAAGCAATGTTAATAGCCCGCTTAAGTTTGGTTGTTTTCAATTTTGGCCCGCTTTATAAAAAGGTTGCCCATCCCTGATCTATATAATAAAAAGAGAAAAATAAATTTAAGTAAAAAGAAATCTTTTTAAAAAACACACTTTACTTAAACTATTTTTTGGGCAAGACTTACATATTTAAATAAGGGTGTGTAAAAGGGTTCGTAAGTGTACATAAATTACAAATAATTATTATAAAACTTAGATTAAAATGCCCCTCAATTATATGTAGAGCCGTTTTTTTCTATTATTTATCCCTGTAAGGATGTATTAATTTTGAGTTGTGACGGTTTTCTTCCAAACCGACGATATGTATAAAATAAATTCAGTTTTGATTTTTTTTTCAATTTGAATTATCTTAAATTATGTTGAATGGACTTGGGCTCCTTCAAATTTTATAATCAATCTGGTTGTTAATTGAGACTCTATTCTTGATAAGAAACCGCAAATTATTCAATTAATAATTGCCACTATTTTAATAAGAACTATAAATTTAGCACCCCTGGATACACTTAAGCAGTATGACTCATTAGGATCCTATACGTGTATTTTTTAATTCATTGAAACGCAAACCCTTAAAATTCTATATTTGAAGATAAATCGAGTTAGGTCACTTTCAAAATAAAGTGCTCATATATTTCAAAATTTAGTTTCTTTTTTCAACTACCTCTTTTGTTTCAAATTTAAAGTCTAGCTTGAGCTTATTCATTTATTTATTTTTCTTTATTTATATAATAAATAATTGCGAGTATACGTTATATATATTATATGGTTTTTGAATGGTCGGAGGGACGATAAAAAGGTATAATGCCACGGGCGCAAGTTATGCTCGCTACTCCACTAATTAAAGACCATTGATACTTTTTACAGTTTAATTGAAGATATTGATTAATTATTAAGTAAATATCCTATAAGAAATATGTGAAAAGTAATAATAGTTCAATCGTTACCTTTCATTTTAAGGTCGTTGCAATAATCCTCCCAACATTCGTGACATCCTTCACGATGATGATTTTCACAGCTATTTTCGTGACTTATTAGTGAACCACATTCTCGTGTTGTTTGACCTAAATTCAAAAAAATAATCATTAATATCCAGTTTAATATATTCTAATAGCAAATCGATTAAGATGTCTGGATATTACTTGTTTTTTAAAATTTTTTTTGGATTATTATAAAACATTAAACACTATAAAAAAGGTCAGCAGCGACCACTTTCAAATTCATCAACAACCTTTTGTCAAAAACGCTGTGAAATCCTAAGGTATTTTCAAACTGTAAAAAATAGTTTTACGTCATTAATAATTAAGGTTGATGTAACAAAACTGTCAATAAAACTATTTGTAAATGATAATTAATTATATTTATTGTCTCCAAAAATTAAATTTATAATTTACTATTTAAAATATACAAATAATAATAATAATTAGTTTGAATATTCGTAATAAAAGATTTTACATATTTCGTCATTTGATTAAATTAATCTTTACTGATTTTTAAATTGAACCTGAATACATATTTATCGATTCATTAATTCATAAATTAATATGTTGTCATCAAGAACAAGATACGTTGTAAAATTGGTTAATATTATTATTATATCAAAATTCCATCCAATCAGACTTCGAGTGAATTAATATGTAGCACATTTATTTTATAATATAATAATCAAAAAAAATATGTTTGACAGTTTCATATATATACTATACTCTTAGGAAATAATATATCCTTTAAATATAATATATTAACTTATATCTTAAAATATTTATCTTATTTATTAAGAATTTCAATTTGCACAATGTTTTATTTTTTTCAACGATTAATTTACTCACCGTTATTATTTCTATAACTGATACATGAATAGACGCCTTGTGGACATTGAGTTAAATTTCCAGCAAAAGGAGCTGTTTGATCATTTTGATTTATAACTGTATAACACTTAATTGCTAAAAATTAATAAAAAACAATAATTAAATTATAAAAAATAATTAAATATAATAATTAAATTATCACAAAAATGAACTAGTTTTTGAACAAAATAGTATTATCTATATAATAATTAGCTGGAGTGTCTCCACTCGACTATCTCGCAAATTTGAATTGGATTAAATAACATATATTATATTTAAATTATAAATCATATTTATTAAACCAGCGCATGTTTGACTCTTTGTTGATGACACCACCTCACGAGTTGGTTGCGTGATTTGCAGTGTTAAAAAATTAATTCTAGTACTTTCAGCGATTCAATCAAACTGAAATTCTATATATAGTAGTTTTATACAATTATTAATCATGTGAAAAATTATCAAACAATTATCTTTATTTTTACGGTCACTTTAGAAGAAAAAAAATGAAAACCTTGTAAGTAATGACCCTCTTCCGGTTGAGCTAAATTTCTCAAAAGTTGATAGAAAACAATGAATTTTGAATAATGCCCATGTACCAAATTTCATCATTCTAGCTCAAACACACATATATGGGCTACCATTTTTCTCACTCCAATATCACGTATTACAAATTCACTTGAAATAAAATTAATTTCTGATTGGGACAAGTTTTTAAGGTATTTTGTAGTAAAGTTCTTTTTAAAATTGAGGATTTTTAGTTTTTTTAGAAAATTAATATTCCAGAAATATATATATAGTGGTTCAAATATGAGCACCTGTTAATATTGTTTTATAAATTGCGAAAATGAAAATATAAAATAAAATAATATTTATTTTTTGTGGTTTCCAATAATAACATTTGTTCATAATTACCAAATTATATTATAAAAGCAATCCAAAAAAAAAATTAATGGTTAATCTTAGAGCTTGTTTATTTAGAAATGCTTAAAAAATCTTGATTTAATATATTCACCAAATTAGTATTCAAGCTAAAGAAAATAAATAAATAGAATAACTGAAACTAATATATATATATATATTTATATTTTCATTTTCGCAATTTATAAAACAATATTAACAGGTGCTCATATTTGAACCACTATATATATATTCTAACTAATAACTAATAACTGTGCCTTCCCGAAAAATATTTTATAATTTGGCACCTTCTCTATCATTTTATAAAATTACATAAACACAAAAAATATTTAATATTAAAAAATTGATTAACAACTGTTACAAACTACAAAATAGAACATTTTTTACACAGTTAATTAAACAATTAAATTTATAAAAAAATTTTAATTACAAAACAAATTAACAATTTTTTAATATTATTTATTAATGCGATGGATGTACTCAATAAACATATTTATTAATTCTAAAAACATAATTTAGAAATATTGCTTTGTGTGACAAATATTCGCGCCTTCCAGGTACAGCTTTCTCTATTTCTCATTCCACGTTGGATCTTACTTATCCGATTGCTACCTTACACCATGAACCAAAAAGTCCGCACATCGCCATTACACACTTCCTCCTCCACTGCTTACCTACCCTCTCCTATCTACCTTTTGTTTACATCCTGATCAGATGTTTCTTTTCAACACAAGTACAATACTTTAATTAATAATTAATATTTTAAATTCTTTTCAACTCATTAATAGGTTCAATTTAAATTTAACCAAACAATTATTTTCTTTAAAAAATGCGGTGTTTGTCAAATAACGAATATTTCCCAAATACCGAGCACCAAGTTTAGGTGCTTGTATTGGAGTTCGTCAAATATCGCACATAGAGATACAGACATTCGAGAAATGCCTAATGTACGCTAACCACTGAACGTGCACCGAACATTCTCATTCGTCTTATGCTCGCCAACTATAATAGCCAACTAGCGAGCACCCGCAAGTTTGTGCTCGGCCATCCAAATGTTTATCTTGATATTTGGAAATGGATTGGATATGGTCAGATAATAAAACATGATAGCTAATTAGAATACCAATTAATTTATATTAATGATAATATATTAATAATTTTTATCTCGTAAACTAGAAGCGACCTGCAAAAATTACATAATATAAGTTTATTTGGAATTAAAAAAGGAATCCACTGGTAAAGTTTTATCCAAATCAATGACTGGATGACGGTTCACTATAATTACCGAAAAAATTATAAATAAAAAAACAGAAACGTAGGTATTCACGCTTTTATAATATATATAAATTTTTCTTAAAATTAAGATTAAAATAAAAAAATTACTTGCCAGAGACGTGAGTGATGATGGCACACAGCACCAATCCATACAATACAAGCATATGGCATGTAACCATCTTGGTTAGTGTTAATATTCACGAGTGTTTTGAAAAAATGATTATAGAAATGGTCCCATTATAAATAAAGAATAAATATTCTTATCTAATCTATTCTTATTTATTTAATTATTCATGCATTTTTCTTTAGGTCAATTTTTTCGGGTCGCTACTAGTTTACCAGATAAACAGGATTAAAGTTTGCCAGATTAGCTTATTATTAACGTCGAAATATGATGTCATTAAGTAACGTTTTATTGACAAATTCACTAAAATTCACTTATTACTAATTTTCTGTTTTTTTTGGTTCGGTTTGGATATAGGGAAATTATTTAATTAATTAAATTTTTAATTGTTCTATATATTTATAAAAAAAAAACAACATAAAATTAATGGACCCCTCTGATGGTCAAATTAATAAAAGATAGTAGCTAAATAGAATATCAATGAATTTATAAAGAGACTTTAATAATTTTTATCTCGTAAACTAGAAGCGACCGTCGCATACTGCTTAAGGAAAGTTTATTTGGATTCAAAAAAGGAATCCACTGGTAAATTGTTATCCAAAATCATGACTGGATCAGCGTTGAATATAATTACCGATATAATATAAATAAAAAAACTGATATTTTCCCTTTAATTCTTTTATTGTTTTATAAATTTATTATATTAAAGTTGAAGTGTTGACACTTTTACCAAAAGATTATCAAAATAATAAGTTGAAAATATTTCCAATGATTTTTATTTAATTATTGTAAATTTATCAATGTGACCATGAATACACTTCTACCAAAATATTACTAATTAAATACACCTAGAACCCCAAATCTGAATTTAATAAAAATTTATTTAATTAAAAATACCTTCCTGGGGATCTACCTAATAATTTCCCAAATTTCAACGGTGATTGGATGTATGGTTTTTGGATCCATATTGACCAGACACACAGACAAACACACATTCATTTTTATTTATATATATATAGATAAGTAATGTAAATATTTTTTATATTCTAATTATTTTACTTAAAATATTAAATTACAAAAATTAAGAGCAGCAAGTTACAAATGTAGATATTTTTACCGACCGACGATAGTAAGGGAGGTATTGTTTTCACACCAAATTTCACATGTGGAGATTTTTACATATCTCCACGAATCATGCATTTTCTAAACAGAAAAAAGTATTTTTAGTATGATGTCTGTCCGTCTGTCCGTCCGTATAGATGTGTACAGCCTGAACGGCTCAACCGATTTTGATGAAATTTGGTATATTTACTTAATGCATCAGTGGGATGAATTGATCAACTTTTGGTGCAATTCCGGAAACCGGAAGTGGTAGTATTAGCGATCGACGATAGGAAGGGAAGGGTTATTTTCACAGCAAAGGAGATTTTTTTATATATCACCACGAATCATGCATTTTGTATTGGTTTTATCCTCGAAAAAAATCATATTTATTAGTTTTTTCTTGATTTAAAATTATATGACGTCATCCAGCCATGCATGACGTCACAGCCTGGTCTTGCATATATATTATAAATAAAATAAAATTAAAAATGTTTATATTTATTATTTATGTATCCATATCTGTTTTTTATTACATTAATAGATATATGAAAATTATTTGAAATTGTTTCTGTAGCTGGAAATTAATTTATTTCAAACCGTCGGTCGGTTCGGACCTGGCCACAGGTCAACTTATTTTATTTAATGATTGTTATTATACATGTAAATAAATAATTATATATATATATATATATATATATATATATATATATATATATATTATATATATTCGATATAATTCTTAGATAATCAAAAATAATTTTAATATTATATGATAAATTTTTTAAATAAATTCATAGATTTTTATGTAAAATTGAATATAGTTAGATATGAAAATTTTAAAACATAGAAATTAAAATACTGGGTTCAATATCCTTATATTATGATTAATTATTATTATTATTAATATTGATAATATTATATTTTAAATAACATTAAATCGTTGTAATCCAATAATAATGCATTTTATTAACATAGAAATATACCTAGATCTTTTTTGGATAAGAATCACAGGAAATTTTAAGAAAATAATCTAATAATAATTGTGGGGATAATTATGGAGATTAGAATAATTGTTACAATTGGTTGATTCACTCCCCCACTGGATAATTTTGATGGTGGTAAGTATGGTGTGTTGTTGCAGCCGGAAGAGTCGCATACTTTGCATGAAAATTGTCCATGTGCTTGTAAAATTGAGGCTGCTAATTGAATTTCACTTGGTTTAAGACAATATGTTGGGAACACACAAGATCGCGTTGTCCTGGTTTGTTTAAACACTGGAAATAAGATTGATTTATTTATAATTATATACTAAATTCTATAAAAAAAATTTTGTATACAAATTAAAATATACAATAAAAAAATCTTTGTAAAAGATCAGAGATCAAACAAAAATTGTAAATTTTATTAAACGATGAAACGTTTTATAAATAATATAATTATCGCAGTAAAATATATGAATTTATTTATTTATTTATTTACTCTTTACATTATAATTACTATATATATTTTATAAATTACCTGTATAAGATTTTTCTAAACATAATTTCCCTGCACCGCAATTGACTTTTTGTGTATTTGTGTTACTAGAACAAATTCCATTAGGTTTAACATCATCACAAGAAGAGCATTCAATTTCTGAAAACAAACAACTATCATTAAAAAATGTTCTTTTAATTCTATTATTTTATTAGAATTATAAATTAGTAAACCCATTCGTAGTAAATGAAATATTCTTGAGGGGTATCAAGATCAAAGTGATTTTTTTAAAGAATTCTATTAATATATAGGTTGTGGAAAAAGTAATCCATTATTTTTGGATGAAATTTATTAGTTTAATTAACATAGTTTGGATTGTCCTATTTAGGTCAAATAAGTACCGTTTTGTTCAACAATTTCTTGCCATTTTAGTGGTACCTTCATAATTTCTCTCTCATAAAAGTCTTGTTTCTTACTGGCAAAAAAATCTAAAAGTCGATTTTCGCAATCTTGTCTTGATCCTAATTTTTTTCGGCTAAGGGACTTTTGTAATGAAAGAAAAAGATGGTAGTCTCTTGGTGCCAGGTTTGGACTGTAAGGTAGATGCATTAGGAATTCTAATGCTTCTAACTCCCTGAGTTTTTGACGGGTCACTACGGAAGTGTGTGGCCTGGTGTTGTCATGGTGGAACATAACACCTCTTCTGTTCGACAATGCTGGTCGTTTCTAGTCGATCGTTAGCTTTTAGTTGTTGACATTAAAGATCTGAATTCAGTGTTTTTCCATATGAGAGCAGCTCCTAATGAATTATTCCCTTCCAGTCCCACCAAATACAGAGTAGGACCTTCCTGGCCGTTAGACCTGGTTTGGCCACCGTTTAAGTTGTTTCTCCGCGCTTTAACCACCCATTTCTGGTCACCAGTTACGATCCGTTTGAGAAATGTCTGAATTTCATTACGTTTGATCAAGGCTTCGCAGATATTCGATCCATTTTTTTTTTTTTTGGGGGGGGGGTTAGCTGGTGTGGTACCCAAACATCGAGCTTCTTTCTGAATCCAGCTTTGGTTCAAAACCGTTTTGTTCTCGATCTTCAACTCCTCTGCGATGTCAAATAAGTACCGTTTTGTTCAACAATTTCTTGCCATTTTAGAGGTAGCTTCATAATTTCTCTCTCATAAAAATCTTGTTTCTTACGGGCAAAAACTCTAAAAGTCGATTTTCGCAATCTTGTCTTGATCCTAATTTTTTTCTCTAAGGGAATTTTGTAATGAAAGAAACAGATGGTAGTCGCTTGGTTCCAGGTTCGGTCTGTAAGGTGGATGCACTAGGATTTTGCAGATATTCGAAATATATCTATATAATATATAGTTATGTTCGTGCCCTCACAACACACACCTTCCCCAGAACTCCTACCTTAATTAAATAAAGCTCAATTATATTTATAATAATCAGAAACAATATAAGCAAGGATTATTAAGATATGCAAATAAACAATCCGTAAACATAGAACTGATTATCAGAATTAACAAACAGGCAAATAGCCAAATTAAATTTGTAAAATCAACTTCCGCAGATAAGATGATAAACGGGAAGTCCAAAAGAGCTAAATAGTTGAACCCACAAATAATTATATAATTATTAAAACAATTTAATGACCACTGAACCCCTTTAAGTTGACCCTTTAAACATTGTAACATTCCATCTCCTATGACTTGCCCCTCACTCTCAAAAAGGGTTCCCTCTCCACGCCGGACTACTCTATATATATGTAAAGTAGAATGTAAGAAGTCAGTATAATACGAGATATCATCAGCATAGCATTGTTTATTATAGTACAAGTGTAGTACCATACTGTGTTATACTCAGTCAGATGACAAATGCTCATTGTAATATTTTAACCTTCTAATAAAACTTCAAACTTCACCTTCAAATATTTTACTTATACTCGAATTTTTTGGTTATATTGTTAAATATATTTTGTTTATAATAAACTATCCTTAAAATTAAATGGATTCAACATGAATCTTAATTACTTACGTTAACACATCCTTTCATCGAGCCATTTCACCAACCTATTGATTTAAAAACAACGAACAAATATACTTGTTTATTGAAATTGCACTGTGAGAACATTTGCCCAACAAAGATTTATCCCAATGTTTTTGTCTAGGAAAATGCTATTTTCCTTGTCAAATTGAAATGAAAGAATAGTTAAATATATTTGGCAAGGCAAATGGCTATTATCTAGGCAAATGCTAATTTCCTAAAAGTGCCATTTGCTTAGGGCATATTATATAGATATATATCCATGTTACATATTAATGAAGAAGGGAGTTTAAAAAATTAAACTTGGTACTTAATCAAAGCACTTTAGATATTTGATAATATAGTTGGAGGCGTAGCGAAGGGGGGGATCATCATGAACCGGGCGCTACAAGTAAACGGGGCCAAATGATCCGCAAAATAAAAAATTTCTGGATAATTTTTATTATAATTGATTTCTGAGAAATATATATTAAATTTAGTGTCAGTGTTTTTAAAATATTTCTTTAAAAGTAAGTAAAATAAATAACAGGTATCTTTTGAACTAATTTTAGAGGATCATATACATTTCAAAATTTAGTTTGTTTTTTCAACTACCTCTTTTGTTTCACATTTAAAGTCTAGTTTGAGCCCATTCCTTTATTTATTTTACTTTATTTATATAATAATAATTGTGAGTATACGTTATTTATATTATATGGTTTTTGAATGGGGGAGGGACGATAAAAAGGTATAATGCCCCGGGCGCATTTAAGCTCGCTACACCACTAATTAAAGACAACCATTGATACTTTTCAAACTTAAATTGAAGAAATTTATTAATTATTAAATATATATTCTATAAAAAAATTTATCCTAAAATGAATCCTAAAATATATACAATATCAATGAAATATGTGAAAAGCAATAATAGTTCAATCGTTACCTTTCATTTTAAGGCCGTTGCAATTATCCTCCCAACATTCGTTACATTCAATACTACCAATATTTAAACAGCCATCTACATTTGATTGAGGGTCGTTTGTTACTGGACCACAGTGTCGTGTTATTGTACCTAAATTATAAAAATAATTCATTAACAATTATTTTTATTCAGTTTAATATATTTTAAGAGCAAATCGATTAAGATGTATGGATATTACTTGTTTTTTTACAAAATAAAATTTTTTAAAAATTATTTTTGGATTATTATTAACTTTAAAAACTATAAAAAAGTCAACAGCGACCACTTTCAAATTCATCAACAACCTTTTGTCAAAATGATTGTTGAAATCCTAATGTACTTTAAGCTGTAAAAAATAGTTTTATGTCATTAATAATTAAGGTTGAATTAACACAACTATCAAATAAAACTATTTGTAAAATATAATTAAATATATTTATTATTTTGAATAATTAAATTTATAATTTACTATTTAAAATATACAAATTGGTTAAAATTAATTAATTAATTTGTTAATATTATTATTATATCAAAATTCCATCCAATCAGACTTTGAATGAATTAATATGTAGTACATTTATTTTAGAATAATAATCTAAAAAAATATGTTTGACAGTGACAATATACTATACTCTTAGAAAATATTAATATATATCCTTTAATTAATATATTAACTTATATCTCAAAATATTTATTTTATTTATTAAGAATTTCAATTTGCACAATATTTTAGTTTTTTCAACGATTAATTTACTCACTCGGACTAGTTTTATAAGTGATACATGAATAGACGCCATGTGGACATTGAGTTTCCGTTCCAGCTGAAGGAGCTGTTTGATCAATTTGATTTATAACTGTATAACACTTAATTGCTAAAAATTAATAAAAAACAATAATTAAATTATAAAAAATAATTAAATCTAATAATTTAATTAGCCCAAATATGTACTAGTTTTGAAAAAAATTTGTAATATTATATAATAAAAAGAGAAAAATTAAATATTATGTTCATGTTTAGAGAGTTGATGGAAAAGGGTGTTATCCCTGAGCATCAATTTAAGTGACGCCTGGTGACGCCTTTGAGGGGGGGTATTTCTCGGCTGTCTTCTTGGACATCTCTAGGGCATTTGATTGTGTATAGCATGATGGTTTACTATAAAAGATCAATCGTTACCTTTCATTTTAAGGCCGTTGCAATTATCCTCCCAACATTCGTCACATTCAATATTACGATAATTAGAACAGCCATCTACATTTTATTGAGGGTCGTTTGTTACTGGACCACATTGTCGTGTTATTGTACCTAAATTATAAAAATAATTCATTAACAAATATTTTTATTCAGTTTAATATATTTTAAGAGCAAATCGATTAAGATGTATGGATATTACTTGTTTTTTTACAAAATAAAATTTTTTAAAAATTCTTTTTAGATTATTATAAAACATTAAACACTATAATACTTTATATAAAAAAAAAACTTTTTTAAAAAACCACGTTTGTAACGCACTAAAAAGAAGAAAATAATTTTTCTGAAACCCCATAGGTACTGACATTACAAACAAGAGATATGATTTGAAGAAAATTTTCTATAACGTAAAACGTGGGGCGCAAATAATAATAAATTTTTTAAATGCAATATAATTTCTTTGATTAATTTATTTCAATATCCATGGATTTATATTTTAAGTTTTATATTTTTTACCAGACTTTTTGTAAAAGGGAATATTATTAGTAATCCAACAGAATACTTTTATTAATGTAAATTTTTTTTGGAAAATTAATTCCTTAATATTAAATAAACATCTTCAATTTACACTTTAGAAATTTTATTAACATAAATATTAAATATTTGCTAGAAGTTTTGCATAGCAAAATTTAGTTTTATATTTCTTCAAGTTAAATTTCTTATATTATTTACCAGAATATTGTTAGGATGTCATTTTTTATCAGAATTTTTTAAAAGTGAATATTATTAGTAATCTAAAGGTAATCTTTTCATAAATTAAATTTACCTCTTTTAAAAATTTCGATAAGTTATAAGCTTTACTTTTTGAAGCTAATTAAAATATGAATTCATTTATCCTATTAATTTGTACCTAATAACATTTATTTATAAATTTTTATACGATACAGAATATTTTAGCCATAGTTGCGCCCCACGTTTTACGTTATAGAAAATTTTCTTCAAATCATATCTCTTGTTTGTAATGTCAGTACCTATGGGGTTTCAGAAAAATTATTTTCTTCTTTTTAGTGCGTTAAAAACGTGGTTTTTTAAAAAAGTTTTTTTTTTATATAAAGTATTATTTTCTACTTTTTAGTCTTCATATATTGCAATCGATTTCACTTGACGTTTTTTGTTTAAGTTTTTTGATTGACTTTAATAGTCATGAAATACTATTATCCTGAAAGTAATAAATTTAAATTGAATTATAAAGAGAAATTTTTAAATTTGTCATATTTTAATTCTTTATTGCCTAAAACTCATCATAAATTTAAATTTTGTTTTCTAAATTACAGTACAAAACATTAATATACCTTCTTTAAAATTTATTTACATTTTAAATATTATACATATTATATTATTCTTTTAACGGGTTTTTAACGGTTTTTTTCAAATTTAAATATTTACACTTTTTGTTTTGAATTTCCCATACAAAATTATATTCATTAATTATGCTCGGTAATGGTCCATCGTAACTAATCCCTCAACGGATCGAAAAAAAAAAAAATACCAGTGCGTACCTTAGATTATCCTGATTGATTTTTGATATGAAATAATTGGTGCTAATTTCGTGTTTACGGGAGAAAAATTAATATAATTTGCATATAAATTGGGGGTGGGGGGCCATGTTTTGATAGTTATAGTATGACTTATGATCAAAAGAGGGCGAGATCTTCACCTTGTCCAGTATATAGCGCTATTAAATACAATTTGAATTTAAATATATATTAATTTCAACATTTGCCTAAACATTTATAAAAATAAATATACATATGAAATACGTTTAATATTAAAAATAAATAAATATACATATGAAATTTGTTTTTTTTATATTAAAAAATATTTAATTTGAGATTAATTATATATAAAAAGATCAACTATCAAATAGATTCAAACTTTTATTTTCTTTGATTAGATTATAATTAAATATTATTTATATTATTTAAAAATTATTATTTTTCTATTTATTAAGGATGTCTTTTAAAAAATTGTAATTAACCCTATCATATGTCAAATATTATAGCTAAGTTTTTTTGAATTTTTTAAAATTAAAATAAATATTAATTAAATAAAAAACCTTTGTACTGTATAAATCTAAATTATATAACCTTATACTAATAATAATATCCTAAAGGATTTTTAGAAATATAATTATAATAATTAGAAATATAATATAATATAAGGTTATATAATTTAGAGATACAGTACAAAGGTTTTTTATTTAATTAATATTTATTTTAATTTTAAAAAATTCAAAAAAACTTAGCTATAATATTTGACATATGATAGGGTTAAAGCAAACACAATGGTGAAGGCCCCGCCATCTCTTGGCCTGTCTTGACCTAAAGCCAAGCGTGGTTGTTGGTTACGCCCTCTTAGGGACATTCATTTCTATCTCGGAGCCACGGATGTAAATAATTACCATTATGCTCTAATTAAACACTTGCAAGCTACGAATGTGTTATTTTATTGTATTGTCATCCAGAATACATTACTCTGAAAAGTTTCAGAGCGATTGGATGACTGGAAGTGGTCGAAATTTCGATTGCAAGATTTGACCCGAACAGATAAATAAACAAACAAGAAAGCAAGCTAAGAAAAACGTGGTAATAAAAAAAGTCAGCAGCGACCACTTTCAAATTCATCAACAACCTTTTGTCAAAATGATTGTTGAAATCTTAATGTACTTTAAAACTGTAAAAAATAGTTTTATGTCATTAATAATTAAGGTTGATGTAACACAACTGTCAAATAAATCTATTTGTAAAACAATTAAATATATTTATTGTTTTCAATAATTAAATTTATAATTTACTATTTAAAATATACAAATAATAATAATTAATTTGAATATTCGTAATAAAAGATTTTACATATTTCGTCATTTGATTAAATTAATCTTTACTGATTTTTAAATTGAACCTGAATACATATTTATCGATTCATTAATTCATAAATTATTATGTTGTCATCAAGAAAAAGTTAGGTTGTAAAATTGGTTAATATTATTATTATATCGAAATTCCATCCAATCAGACTTTGAAGGAATTATATGTAGTACATATAATTTATAGTATAATAATCATAGTGACAGTATACTATACTCTTAAATATTAATAAATTAGCTTATATCTTAAAATATTTATCTTATTTATTTTTAGAATTTCAATTTGCACAATATTTTAGTTTTTTCAACGATTAATTTACTCACCCATATTACTTTTATAAGTGATACATGAATAGACGCCTTGTGGACATAGAGAGTCCTTTCCAGTTGGAGAAACTCCTTCATTTAAATTATTAACTTTGTAACACTTAATTGCTAAAAATTAATAAAAAACAATAATTAAATTATAAAAAATAATTAATTCTAATAATTTAATTAGCCCAAAAATGTACTAGTTTTTGAAAAAAATAGTAATATTATATAATAAAAAGAGAAAAATTAAATATTATGTTCATGTTTAGAGAGTTGATGGAAAAGGGTGTTATCCCTGACCATCATTTTGGATTTAGGGAGGGACATGGGACAATTGAACAAGTACACAGAGTGGTGGACGGGGGAGACCTGCGGGAGATTGTGTGAGGCCCGCTCAGAACGTTACTATAGTCACCTTTGCTTACGACACCGCTATTCTGGCCACCAACTCCAACCCTGACATTGCTTCTGGAATTTTCCAGCCAAACCTCGATCTCCTTAAGCCTCGGCTGGACAAATAGTTGAAAAATCGATACATGTGACTTTCACCTTAAATAAAAAGACCTGTCCACCCGTTAAACTGTATAAACCCATCCCCCAACGTGACTAGGTTAAATACCTTGGACTACACTTAGACAGACGTTTAACCTGGAAGACTCACATCAGATCAAAAAAAAAAAACCAAAAAAACAAATTGACTTCAAACATAGACAACTCTACTGGACCTTAGGACGAAACTCTCAAATAATCCTATCTAACAAAGTCCTTATATACAACACAATCCTCAAACCAATTTGGACATACGGTATTCAGTTATGGGGTTTCGCTAGTGTTTCTAACTTAAACAAAATTCAGTGGACCCAAAACAACATTCTACGCATAATGACCAATGCGCCTCGGTACCTACCTCTTAGAATTCTACTTAGAGACCTTAAAGTCCATACAGTAGATGTAGTAATTAAAAACACCTGTTCAAAGTAACGACAGAAATTGCCAAAACGACAAAGACAGACAACTACTCATCAACGAGGTTAATTCCTACACTGATCTCAGCTATAGTTCCCTTCGTTTCCCATCTATTTCCCTTTTTGTAATCTGTATTCAGCCGAGTTACTTTTACTCTTTCTTATTCTATTGCCTCTCCTCTCACTCAACCCAAAATTGAGAGATGTCCTCCTGTCCTACTCTATACTTCCTTATACTCCCTATTTCCTTTTGTTTTATTCATATTTGCAAATTTTTGAATAACATCATCTATTTATTTCTCTTGTTATATTAAATAAATTTACCGAATTAAAATTGCATCCCCTCCCCAAAAAAAAAAAAAAAAAATAATAATATACCTAAGAATAAAAAAAATTTATAAAATAACGTTTTTCTCATGGACTAAAAAATAATAAAATAATTTTTCTATTTCTAAGACTGACAAAGTTTATGGATAAATTGGTTCATATACAAAGAAAAACTTTTGGCGCATTTGAAATATCTATATACATTTTTAAAAGTTTATCTCAATTTAATGATGTTGAAAAATCAATTTCAATTTGTCATCAGAGCGAATAGACAGCCTTCTCATGATAGCTAAATAGAATATCAATGAATATATAATTTTTATCTCGTAAACTAGAAGCGACCCGCAAAAATTACATAATATAAGTTTATTTCGAATTAAAAAAGGAAACCACTGGAAAAGTTTTATCCAAATCCATGACGGTTCAATATAATTACCGAAAAATTATAAATAAATAAGTTGACCTGTGGCCAGGTCCGAACCGACCGACGGTTTGAAATAAATTAATTTCCAACTACAGAAACAATTTCAAATAATTTTAATATATCTATTAATCTTATAAAAAACAGATAGGCATATAACATAAATATTTTTAATTTTATTTTATTTTTAATATATAGCTGAAGTAGCCGGCGATGCCCGTGATCATAATAAGGAGACTGTGACGTCATGAAGGGCAGGGTGACGTCACATAATTTTAAATTAAGAAAAACATAATGAAGATGATTTTTCCCGAGGATAAAACCAATACATTCGTGGTGATATGTAAAAAATCTCCTCATGTGAAATTTGGTGTGAAAATAACCCTTCCCTTTCTATCGTCGATCGCTAATACTACCACTTCCGGTTCACGGATTTGCACCAAAAGTTGATCAATTCATCCCACTGATGCATTAAGTAAATATACCAAATTTCATAAAAATCGGTTGAGCCGTTCAGGATGTACACATCTATACGGACGGACAGACGGACGGACAGACGGACGGACAGACATCATGCTAAAAATACTTTTTTCTGTTTAGAAAATGCATGATTCGTGGAGATATGTAAAAATCTCCACATGTGAAATTTGGTGTGAAAACAATACCTCCCTTACTATCGTCGGTCGGTAAAAATATCTACATTTGTAACTTGCTGCTCTTAATTTTTGTAATTTAATATTTTAAGTAAAATAATTAGAATATAAAAAATATTTACATTACTTATCTATATATATATAAATAAAAATGAACTATCACTGGACCCTTTAACCAATTTATACAATTTATTTTTATATACTTTAAAAATTTTACAATTTTTTAATTATTTATTATAATTGTTAAATGGGATTTCTAAAAATGACCCATTAAAAATTTGTTTCCTAAAATGTTTCAAATTAATTAAAATAAATTGTATAAATGCTCATTTATAAAATCTATATATCTGTGTGTCTGTATTTCGATTTTTTAAATTTTGATTTTGGATTCGATTAGAGCTTAAAATGTGTAAATATAAAGTGGTCTTGGTTTTTTAAAATTCGTTTGGGAACATGGTCAAATCGGCAGTCAATGTTGAAAATTCCCCATATATTATAACTACTGTAATTAGTATTATTATAATGTAAAATTATAAAGAAAAAATACTTAGATATTATTGTAGACATTTTCATTCTGTAAATTAAATAATTTTATTTCATTTAAATAAATATCTATTTTTAAATATTTTTTTCTCTCTACATTATTTATCTAATTATCACAATATATTAAGATCATACCGGGACCCCGAGCCTCGGCTCGGTAATTAAGTTAAAAAAAAATAATTCATTATTATTGGGTTTGGCTGATAATATTAATACTTGAGACACCGAGCTGATATACAATTCTTTAATTATTTATTACAATTATTAAATGTTGCATCATTGCATCAATCTGATTAAAATGAATGGAACTTGGGGTCCTCAATAATACATAAATATGTATTATTAGGTATGTTTCTAAGTGAATGAATATTTTTTTTTATTGGAAGAATGATAAATATATATCGTAATTGATAATTATAAAATATTATTAAAATATATATTTTTAATTTTATTTCGAAATTAAATAAACAATTTTAAAATATTTTAAATATAAAAAAAATATTAATACAATATCTTTTAAAAAAAGGCCTGAGTCAAATTTCAATATGAATGTCATATGTCATCGATATATAAATTAATAATAAATAATATTAATAAATATTAAGTTTAATAAAAGAACAAATAAATATAAAATAGTAATTTATTAAAAAATAAACATGAAAATAGATTAAAAAACAAAAAAAAACAAATTCATTATTTTTAAATGTCGATGCTCGAGTCAAGCTTTGACCCTTCAACTCCACTCACACTCAGTCAAAACAGTCTCTCTACCCACTTGTCTAAGATATTTAGATAATTTTTCTACCATCTTCCGACACCAAATACCAAACCATTTTTTATTTTGTTGTTATTTTTTTTTTGAGAGAGATTAATAAATATATATATATATATATATTATTAAAAATAAATATTTTTAATTTTATTTCGAAATTAAATAATAAATTTTAAAATATTTTAAATAAAAAAAATATTAATACAATTTCAGTTAAAAAATAAAAATGGATGCCAAATTTGACGTTTTCCATATATAATTTTAAATTAAGAAATAAATAATGAAAATGTATTTTTCCAGAGATATGATCAATAAAACTTAATTTTTCTTTATAAATACTATATCTAGTGTGAATTTGAAAAAAATCGTTAGAGCGGTTTTTGAGAACCAATGGCTATATATAGATAGATATATAGATATATACATACAATTTTAGCTAGCATAATAAGATAAGATAAACAATAAAAAGCCTAAATTATAATTTATTTTCAAAAAAAACTTGCCTAATTTTTGTGTCTAAATTATGACTTTACTAAAAACTTTGCTTGACCACACATTTAATATACTAATCAAAGTGAAATAATAATTAATCAATAACACATAAAAATTGTTACAAATTTAATAACTGATTTTTATGGTGTTATCAACGCTGTGATTTCAGAACAAATATTTATAAAATTCCATCACGTACAGCTATTTCACAAACTGCTTGTATATTTTTAGCTTTTTTCGATATTTTCATACATGGTAGTGGCAGTGGCGCAACCAGGGGGGGGGGGTTTTGGGGGTTAAAACCCCCCCCAGGAGAGAAAAAAATATAAATTGCTGTATATTATGTACTATATTACAAATAGAAAAGAAAAAAAAAATTCTTAAAGTATAACTTAGTGTATAATAAGTAAGTTTATTTTTCCAATTTGACTATTATTTAAATATAAAATAAATAAAAATATTACTCAAATTCTAAATATTTTTTATTAATAATACATTAATTGCTAATATCATAAAAATTATGAAGCGAAGACTAATTTTTTCAAAATGGAAACGGGTAAAAATCCCTAAAGGAAAAAATCCATAAAAGTCAAAAATCCCTAAAACCAAATATCCCTAAAAAGAAAAATCCTTAAAACCAAAAATCCCTAAATAAAAATATCCCTGACTGAAAAAATCCCTAAAAGAAAAAATCACTAAAAACAAAATTTTTCATTTTTGTATTAATTTTAATTGTGATTAAGAAAATTAAATTACAAGGTGAGCATGACACCCAGTTGCCTGAAACACGACCTCCCAAGGAGGTAATCGAGCCTGGACCGAAAGTAGGGAAAAATAGGTCAAAAAATACATACATAGGGCCCACACACGTGATTTTTCCAAAAAAAAAAATAGGGGTGTCAAATTCGTATGTAAAATAAAGGGAATTCACCCAAATCCCGTTTATTGGCATACGTTTTAATAGCTTAATGATTCCAAATACAAAATACACCATTTGCACCGAATATTTCACCAGGGAATATATAACGCAATTTGTGAAATTTACTATCATCAGAGGTTGTCTTTTTTATTTTGCTCAATGCATTTATAGAAACATCAAATCAATGCCATAAGTTTTGAAGCTCTATAATGATATAGATAATCCTGATTCCTCATTTACGAACTCTTGCAGCTTTGGTTTTGGTACCACCATCAAAAGTCATTGTAGCCTACCAAGCATTAGCTGGACGACCAACAGGGTAAAACTTCGTGATCTTTTTTCTTACTTCGAGCGCACTTGGCTAGGTGAACAATTTTTGGCTGGCTTTTATGACCCCGAATTCGACATTGGAACATTGGAACATCTACGATGCCACTTTGATGGGTTTGCCTCGAACATACAATGCATTGGAAGGTTACAACAATGCTCTTCATTCACGCTTGGGAGGATACAAGACATCAGTATGGAACCTGATTAAGCAAATCCATATTGAGCATAACCTTATCTCTTTGAAAGTCTGTCGTGAAGTTCGTGGTAAGAACCCTGGTTCACCAAGGAAACGATTCGCATGATGAGCTTTCTGACCATAATGAAGGCAAACCATGAAAAATGGCTCGCTAAAAAACCAGATGGAACAGATGTGATGACACCAACTACCTCATTTGAGTCTCTTCGGCTATTCATTATTAAATAAGTAAAAAAAAATTATGGAAATTTTTTATTTAGGAATTTTTTCTTAGGGATTTTTACATGATTTCTTTCAAAATATCCTGCCACTACGGGCGGACGAAAAGCTTTCGAAATCTTTAAGTAGGTTTTTTATAAATAACTCCTTTATTATTAAGTTTAGGTAAAAATGAATATAATGAAACTTTTAGTAAATTCGATTCCCTATAAATTTAATACGATATTATGATAATTCTCATAAAAATCGGTATTTATAGAAAAAATCAATAAAATGTGCTTTGACACCTCTTTAAACTACCCTTACTTATGGTCCGATCTTGTCCAAAAACAATCCAATCCCCGTCCATCATTCCCAAAAAAAAAAACATCTAAATATCAAATTTCAAGACAATATCTCATTTTGTTTAGACGTAATCTCGGTAACGAGCCGGTTCAAAAATTTTTTTTTGCAGTTTTGGATTCAGAACAGTCTGAAAAGTGGAAATCTCGAAGAATCTCGGAGCAAAAATTTTCAAAATTTTCCGATCATCGTATAAGCTATCCTTATTTCATGAGGAAAGCTAAAATGATTTACTTATAGCTGGAAAAAAATATTTTCTTTCTAAAACTGTGAATACGAGTAAATAAAATACAAAATTAAATTTTTTTGCCAGATTTTGTAAAATCAGTGTTTCATTTACAAAACTTTTTTAAATATTTAATATAAAAAAAATCTTAATGAAAATTTGTCTTTGAGAGAGCCCGGGGGGGGGGGGCGCCATAGGAAGGTGGAGCGGTTAGTCAAAACCCCCCCCAGGATCAAATCCTGGTTGCGCCACTGGGTAGTGGTGATTTAAAAGTGGTTACAATACTGCTTGGTCAACAAAGTGGCTATACAAAGTTTCCTTCTTATCTCTGTGAATAGGACAGCTGAGGACAGTTTAAGACATTCTTAAGTTGTTATATCCAGAATTTTAATAAATTATACTGTTTCTCTAACAATTCCTTTTATAAAATAAATTAACAATTCCAATTATATAATTTATTTATATAATATTTCATTACAATTATTATTAATAATAATATAAACTATTTTAATTGAATTCAATTAATTAAATTATTCAATTAAATTCAATAAACCAAATTAAGGAGTGAATTTATTATATGGTTATGTTATTTTTGACAGTTTAATAAAAATTTAAAATATTAATAAAATTTATTAAAATAATAAGTTGAAAATATTTCCAATGATTTTTATTTATTGATTGTAAATTTATCAATGTGACCAAGAATACACTTCTACATTAAAGTTTATTTGGATTCAAAAAAGGAATCCATTGGTTAAGTTTTATCTAAATCCATGACTGGATGACCGTTGAATATAATTACCGAAAAATTATGAATAAAAATTTACACTTTAATTATTTTATTGTTTTATAAATTTATTATAATTAAAGTTGAAGTGTTTACACTTTTACCAAAAAATTTATTAAAATAATAAGTTGAAAATATTTCCAATGATTTTTATTTATTTATTGTAAATTTATCAATGTGACCATGAATACACTTGTACCAAAATATTACTAATTAAATACACCTAGAACCCCAACTCTGAATATAATAAAAATTTGCAAATACCTTCCTGGGGATCTACCTAATAATTTCCCAAATTTTCACGGTGATTGGGTGTATGGTTTTTGAATCCATATTGACCAGACACAGACAAAGACACATTCATTTTTATTTATATATATATACTAGCTGCCCCGAGCGCCTTCGGCGCTCTCCGCACCTAGACGGGGGCTCCGCCCCCTGTACCCCCCGAGTGGTACATAGTATTTGGTTAAGAGTAGTAAAAGGTTTTCATCCATTTTGTTTCAATCAGTATATTACATAAAACATTCATTTCTTTTTGTGTTCTTATTTAAAATATATTTTAATTATATATATTATTATTGTATATTATTGTATATGTTATATCTATCTATCTCTGTGACTCTAAGGAACTCGAAAGTACTTGGCCGCAGCAACCACATTTCTCCAAGTGTCCCTATCTTGAGCCCTTGCCCCATCTCTCTTACGCGTCTTCCAAGCGGACGTTTTCCAATCGGTCTCCGCACCGTTTTCCAATCCAATATCTTTTTCCTCTCCCATTCTAGCCACGTCTCCTGCCTATCGCAGCTTTTTCGCTTTTATAACCCTAACTATTTCTGAAGATGCATAGAGGTCATGCCATTCCTCGTTATGCAGTCTCCGCCATTCCCCGGTGACCTCACCTTTCTTTGGCCAATATATGCTGGAAAGAATACTCTGAATCTACTCTCATCTCCCAGGGTCATAGACCATGCGTCCCACCCATATAATACAACAGGCAGGCAAAATAATTGGTTTATATATTTTAATTTTGATTCCTTTTGATAATAATTTTGATGAGATAACCCTCTTTACTGCATGATAACAGGCGTTTCCCGATTTCTACCTCGATTTAAATTTCCTCAAATATTATTATCCTTCTACATATTCAAATTCTACATTTTGTATATTAAGATTTTGTTAATAAATATATTTTCTTATCACTATTAATTTCAATCTGAATTAGAAGAAAATTATAAATTGCCTCCTATTCCACCCATTTACCTATCCAGGCATCTTAATTTCGTAACACTCCGTTTTTTTTAAAATTTAAAATAGAAGGAGAAAAATAGTTTTAAATTATATTCGAATGGTCTATTATATTCTATATACCTATGAGTATTTTTTTCTGAATTTAATACTAAGTTGATTTTCAAAATTTTCCATTCGTTATGCATATGATTGATTAGATGTGTTAAAATTTAAAAAAATTCAAATATTCTAATTTTTAATTTTATATACAATTTAATATTATTTTTTATTAATATCATATCAAAAAAGATAATTTATTAAAAATTAAAAATAAAAAAAGAAGACTATTAATAAAAAAATATAAAAAAGACATAAATTTAAAACATCTCGTTTATATCATTTGTTTAAAAAACATATTTTAATTAACCAAGAAATCATTTTTGCACTTAAAATATATTTGTAATTAATAATTGAAACAAAAACAAAAATAATATAATTTAGTCATTTTAATTGACGATTAGAAAATATTTTTGTATTCATATAAAAGTTTAAAAATAATATATTCTGTTTTTTTAAGCTTTCACTTTCAAATAGAAAAGAAGAAATATTCAAATATATATAAAGAATATATATATATAAAGAATTAAGTTAAATATGATCTAAATATTTTATTAAATAAATTTAAATGACAACTTTTAGAATAAATTATTTAATTTAATTGATATTTGAATATTAGAATTTAAAATAAAAAGTGAAATATTATAATAATTTTTAAATTCTGAGCACAGAGCATCCAGCTGCAATATGCCGACAAAAACCTTTTTTATATATATACATAGATAGTTGACGCTAGGGATGGCAATATGGGTTTTTCCAAGAAGGAAGAGAAAGTTAATATCATTTTAGATGAATGAATGGATGAAAATTCAAATTTTATATATAGTTTTTTATATTTGTTTATTTATTCACAAAAAATTAATTGACATAATTATTAATTTAATAAAATAAAATTTAATATTAAAATTTAATAAAATAATATTTAATATTAAAATTTAATAAAATAAAATTTAATATTAAAATTTAATAAAATAAAATTTAATATTAAAATTTAATAAAATAAAATTTAATATTAAAATTTAATAAAATAAAATTTAATATTAAAATTTAATAAAATAAAATTTAATATTAAAATTTAATAAAATAAAATTTAATATTAAAATTTAATAAAATAAAATTTAATATTAAAATTTAATAAAATACAATTTAATAATAAAATTTAATTTAATAAAATTAATTTAATAAAATAAAATAATTTAATAAAATATTAAAATAATAAAAATTAATAAATTTGTAAAAAAAATATATAATAAAAAAAAAAAAAAAATGTGCCTTTGCGAGTTTGGAACTGAGGGATGCAAAGCATAATTTAACGCCTTAGACCATTCACCACGCTTTTGTTTAGAACAGAGGTTCTTAAACTTATGTACTCCGCGGACCCCCACTTGGAGAAATTGTTTTTAGCGGACCCCATCCCAACTTAGGTACTTTACGTCATTTTATTAGTTAATTTCTGGCTTACGGTCTCATAAGAACAAGGATATATGTTGAATATTTCTAACAGTGATTGGAGAATAACGATTTTTTTGCATATTGTAGAACACATTTTATTAGAAATTATAATATTGAAGAAAGAAAATTCAGCTAAATATGAAGATGGATACGGTAGCAATAGTTTTCTTGCACATTTCGTTGAATTTGGGTATTTGATCTCTGTTTCCTCACAAAGCCATGCCATCGCTCCTTTTATATTAAATAAAGTTTTAACTGACATTTTCTCGTGCACCTGTACGATGGCTTTGCGGACCCCCAGTAAAGTCTTCGCGGACCCCCAGGGGTCCGCGGACCACAGTTTAAGAACCTCTGGTTTAGAAGCTTCTTATAAGGGTATATATAAGATTTCAAATTTTTGCCACCAGCGCCTCTATGAGCTAGTATAGTAACTAAACTATTTTTAATTAATTAGCATTTCCTGGACACACCTTACCAATTAGCGGTTTTCTAAAGGAAGTCTGACATGCCCTGAGGCCTACTGAATATACATAAAAAATTTCATAAGAATCGGTCAAGCCGTTTCGGAGGAGTATGATTTCAAAGTTTTGTGACACGAGAATTTTATATATAAGATATCGATAAGTAATGTAAATATTTTTATATTCTAATTATAATTCTTATATAATTAAAAATAATTTTAATATTATATGATAAATATTTTAAATAAATTCATGTATTTTTAATTAAAATTGAATATGGTTAGATATGAAAATTTTAAAACTTAGAAATTAAAATCATTATAATTATTATCCTTATATTATGATTAATTATTATTATTATTATTAATATTGTTATTATTATATTTTGATAACATTAAATCGTTGTAAATCAATAACAATGCATTTTATTTACATAAAAATAAAAATCTTTTCTGGCTAAGAAACACAGAAAATTTTAAGAAAATAATCGAATAATAATTGTGGGGATAATTATGGAGATTAGAATAATCGTTACAATTGGTTGATTCACTCCCCCACTGGATAAGTTTGATGGTGGTAAGTATGGTGTGTTGTTGCAGCCGGAAGAGTCGCATACTTTGCATGAATATTGTCCATGTAATTGTAAAATTGACCCTGCTAATTGAATTTCACTTGGTTTAAGACAATGTATTGGGAACACACAAGATCGCGTTGTCCTGGTTTGTTTAAACACTGGAAATAAGATTGATTTATTTATAATTATATACTAAATACTATAATAAAAAATTTGTATACAAATTAAAATTTACAATAAAAAAATCTTTGTAAAAGATCAGAGATCAAACAAAAATTGTAAATTTTATTAAACGATGAAACGTTTTATAAATATGATTATCGCAGTAAAATATATGAATACCTATTTATATATTTACTTTACATTATAATTACTATATATATTTTATAAATTACCTGTATAAGATTTTTCTAAACATAATTTCCCTGCACCGCAATTGACTTTTTGTGTATTTGTGTTACTAGAACAAATTCCATTAACATCATCACAAGATGAGCATTCGATTACTGAAAACAAACAAATATTATTAAAAAATGCTTTTTTAATTAACTTATTACGTAGGGCTGGGCAGTAACGCATTACAAGTAACGGCATTTCCCCCGTTCGTTACAAGTTCCTCTCGATTTTTTATTTTTTTCAATTTCGCGTTTCCGCAATTTCCAGAAAACTTCGAAAGATTTCGGGGTGTTAAGGAAAGGGGCCTTTACGAAATTAACCATACGGCATTTTTTCAACTATAATATATTTTTTTTCGAATTTAAAGTCTAGATTGAGCCTATTTCTTTATTTATTTTACTTTATTTATAAAATAATATTGCGAGTATATTTTACATATATTTTATATGATTTTTGGATGGGCGGAGGGGCGCTAAAAAGGTATAATGTCACGGCCGCAAGTTCAGCTCACAACTCCACTAATTAAAGACAACCATTGATACTTTTTTTACTTTAATTGAAGATATTGATTAATTATTAAATATCGTATAAAAAAAATTATCCTAAATTAATCCTAAAATATAAACAATAGGAATGAAATATGTGAAAATAGAGAGTAATAATAGTCCAATCGTTACCTTTCAATTTAAGGCCGTTGCAATTATCCTCCCAACATTCTTCACATCCTTTACCACGATAACCTGCACAGCTATCTGGGCTTATTACGGGGTCGTTTGTTTGTAGACCACATTCTCGATTTATTGTACCTAATTTCAAAAAAATAATTCATTAATAATTCTTTTTATTAAGTTATAATATATTCTAAGAGCAAATTGATTAAGATCTCTGGATATTACTTGTTTTTTAACAAAATAAAATTTTTTAAAAATTCTACTTAGATTATTATAAAACATTAAAAATTATAAAAAAAAAAAATTAGCACCGACCACTTTCAAATTCATCTACAACCTTTTGTCAAAAACGCTGTTGAAAACTGTAAAAAATAGTTTTACGTCAATAATAATTAAGGTTGATGTAGTAACATAACTGACAAATAAAACTATTTGTAAAATATAATTAAATATATTTATTGTCTCCAAAAATTAAATTTATAATTTTCTATTTAAAATATACAAATAATAATAATTAGTTTGAATATTCGTAATAAAAGATTTTACATATTTCGTCATTTGATTAAATTAATCTTTACTGATTTTTAAATTGAACCTGAATACATATTTATCGATTCATTAATTCATAAATTAATATGTTGTCATCAAGAACAAGATACGTTGTAAAATTGGTTAATATTTTATTATTAGTTCAAATTCCATCCAATCAGACTTCGAGTGAATTAATATGTAGTACATTTATTTTTTAATATAATAATCAAAAAAAATATGTTTGACAGTTTCCTATATATACTATACCCTTAGGAAATAATAATATATCCTTTAAATAATAAATTAACTTATATCTTAAAGTATTTATCTTATTTATTAAGAATTTCAATATGCACAATATTTTAGTTTTTTCAACGATTAATTTACTCACTCGGACTAGTTTTATAAGTGATACATGAATAGACGCCTTGTGGACATTGAGCCTCCCTTCCAGTTGGAGGTACTCCATCATTTAGATTAGGAGCTTGGTAACACTCAATTGCTAAAAATTAATAAAAAACAATAATTAAATTTTAAAAAATAATTAATTATAATAATTTAATTAGCCCAAAAATGTACTAGTTTTTGATAAAAATAGTAATATTATATAATAAAAAGAGAAAAATTAAATATTATGTTCATGTTTAGAGAGTTGATGGAAAAGGGTGTTATCCCTGACCATCATTTTGGATTTAGGGAGGGACATGGGACAATTGAACAAGTACACAGAGTGGTGGACGGGGGAGACCAGCGGGAGATTGTCTGAGGCCCGCTCAGGACGTTACTATAGCCACCTTTGATTACGACACCGTTATTCTGGCCACCAACTCTAACCCTGACATTGCTTCTGGAATTTTCCAGTCAAACCTCGATCTCCTTAAGCCTCGGCTGGACAAATAGTTGAAAAATCGATACATGTGACTTTCACCTTAAATAAAAAGACCTGTCCACCCGTTAAACTGTACAAACCCATCACCCAACGTGACTCAGTTAAATACCTTGGACTACACTTAGACAGACGTTTAACCTGAAAGACTCACATCAGTTCAAAAAAAAAACAAAACAAATTGGCTCCAAACTATGCTCCAGCCCCTGCTATACCTGATATATAGAAGTGACCTACCTTCGACTAAGGACGTTACTATAGCCACCTTTGCTGACGACACCGCTATTTTGGCCACCCACTCCAACCCTGACATTGCTTCTGCAATTTTCCAGCAAGACCTCGATCTCCTTAAGCCTTGGCTGGACAAATAGTTGAAAAATCGACACATGTGATTTTCACCTTAAATAAAAAGACCTGTCCACCCGTTAAACTGTATAAACCCATCCCCCAAAGTGACTCAGTTAAATACCTTGAACTACACTTAGACAGACTCACATCAGTTCAAAAAAAAAACAAAAAACAAATTAACTCCAAACTTAGAAAACTCTACTGGACCTTAGGACGAAACTCTCAAATAATCCTATCAAACAAAGTCCTTATATACAACACAATCCTCAAACCAATTTGGACATACGGTATTCAGTTATGGGGCTTCGCTAGTGTTTCTAACGTAAACAAAATTCAGCGGACCCAAAACAACATTCTACTCATAATGACCAATGAGCCTCGGTACCTACCTCTTAGAATTCTACTTAGAGACCTTAAAGTCCATACAGTAGATGTAGTAATTAAAAACACCTGTTCAAAGTAACGACAGAAATTGACAAACCGCCAAAACGACAAAGACAACTACTCATCAACGAGGTTAATTCCTACTCTGATCTCAGCTATAGTTCTCTCCCTTCGTTTTCACATCTATTTCCCTTTTTGTAATCTGTATATTCAGCCGGGTTTCTTTTACTCTTTCCTATTCTATTGCCTCTCCTCTCACTCAACCCAAAATTGAGAGATTTCCTCCTGTCCTACTCTATACTTCCTAATACTCTCTATTTCTTCTCAATTAACTAATTATTATAATTTCCTTTTGATTTATTCATATTTGCAAATTTTTGTATAACATCATCTATTTATTTCTCTTGTTATATTAAATAAATTTACCGAATTAAAATTGCATCCCCTCCCCAAAAAAAAAAAAAAAAAAATAATAATATACCTAAGAATAAAAAAAATTTATAAAATAACGTTTTTCTCATGGACTAAAAAATAATAAAATAATTTTTCTATTTCTAAGACTGACAAAGTTTATGGATAAATTGGTTCATATACAAAGAAAAACTTTTGGCGCATTTGAAATATCTATATACATTTTTAAAAGTTTATCTCAATTTAATGATGTTGAAAAATCAATTTCAATTTGTCATCAGAGCGAATAGACAGCCTTCTCATGATAGCTAAATAGAATATCAATGAATATATAATTTTTATCTCGTAAACTAGAAGCGACCCGCAAAAATTACATAATATTAGTTTATTTGGAATTAAAAAAGGAATCCACTGGAAAAGTTTTATCCAAATCCATGACGGTTCAATATAATTACCGAAAAATTATAAATAAAAAAACAGAAACGTAGATATTCACGCTTTTATAATATATATAAATTTTTAAATTTTTTTTAAAATTAAGATTAAAATAAAAAATATACTTGCCAGAAACGTGAGTGAAGATGGCACACAGCACCAATCCATACAATACAAGCATTTGATATTTAACCATCTTTAGTGTTTAGTTTAGTGTTTGAAAAAAAAATGGTTTCCGCTTCTTAATATTCACGAGTGTTTTGAAAAAATGATTATAGAAATGGTTCCGTTATAAATAAAGAATAAATCTTCTTATCTAATCAATTCCATTATTATTATTACACCCTCTGTTCTGCCCCCCTCCATTTCACCGCATTCCAGCAAATGTTTTTTTGCCAACCGATGATAGGAAGGGAAGGTATTGTTTGTTTAATTTTACTCATAATTATTGACACAATAATTAATTTTAATGATTTCTTTAAAAAATTATCAGTTAAAAAAGTGGAGAAATACATTTTTTTCTTTATAAAAAAAAATAAAAAATAAAACAATAAGTATTTCTCTCTCCTATCAGAATTTCATTTATAAATCTAAAAATGAGTACCGCCCAAAATCCTTATCATTGTATTGTATGTAATAATAACCACTTATAATAAGTTTTTATTGTCTTCTATTATTACTATCTCGCCAGAGATAGTATTGCGATCACGAAAATTTTCGATGTTGAGATTTTGATGTTTTTATACGTTTTGAAGGTTCCTGAATCATTTTCACTAAGGTTGAGAAAAATGTCTGTGTGTGTGTATGTGTGTGTGTATGTGTGTGTGTATGTGTGTGTGTATGTGTGTGTGTATGTGTGTGTGTATGTATGTAGGCAAGATTACGCAAAAACGGTTTGAGCTAGAATGATGAAATTTGGTACATGGGCATTATTCAAAATTCATAGTTTTCTATCAACTTTTGAGAAATGTAGCTCAACCGGAAGAGGGTCATTACCTACAACGTTTTGATTTTTTTTCCTCTAAAGTGACCGTAAAAATAAAGATATATGTTTGATAATTTTTCACATGATTAATAATTGTATAAAACTGCTATATATAGAATTTCAGCTTGATTGATTCGCTGAAATTACCAGAATTAATTTTTTAACACTGCAAATCTCACGCGCCAACACGTGACGTGGTGCCATCAACAAAAAGCCAAACATGCGCTGGTTTAATATTTATTATTTATTATTTATAATTTATAATTAATTAAATTTAATTTAAATATAATATATTATGTTATTTAATCCAATTCAAATTGCGAGATAGTCGAGTGGAGACACTCCAGCTAATTTTTTATTTTTATTATAGGACTTTCTTAATCGATATTGATCCCATTCATGTCTAAAGAACAATCGTTTATATATATAAAATAAAGATAAATTACACATTCCCCATTCATATTTATAAAATCAGTGGCGTACCTAGAACTTTTGCTGCCAGGGGCGATCTCCAGTTTGCCGCCCTTTTTATTATTAGTCAATCAAATAGTGGTATTTATAAATTAATGCACATAAATAAATTATTAAGTTATTTAATCAATATTAATTAATACACAGAGTAAATTTTTTTACACATTTGTATGCACTCGTAAACATATTAATATAATATTTACTCTTCTTGCTTTCATACTAGAAAAATTGTGTATAATGCTCTCAAAATTTATATTTATATTTTTTCCGCCGGCCCTGCTTTTCAAAAGAAAAATCGATGATTTAAAAAAATATTGGTATATCACTTCGAAGTAATCATATAAACTTTTCAAAAGAAATAACATTTATAAACTGATATCAAAAAATTTTAGTTAGGAAAAATTGCTGAACAAAATCGTTAAGATGCGTTTACGAATTCAACGAATTTTAATGAATACAATAAAATAAAATTATTATCATGTTCTTGGAATTAGAATTCAAAATTTACACTAAAATGCTTTTACATACACCGAGGAATACTATTCGAAATCATATAGTTAATCATAATTTATATAAATTAAATAGTAAACTTATAATAATCATAATAATCATTTATTATTCAAGAAAGGAAAAAAATAAATATGAAATGAATAAGTTGCTTTTTACAACTATAACTAAATATAAAAAATGCCGCCCCAAGATAAGTGCCGCCCGGTGCGGACCGCACCCTCCGCACCCCCCTAGGTACGCCACTGTATAAAATGCTTATAAAAAACAAAGTTTGGAAATATTTTATCACCTGATTAACACTATTTAATTAGAAATATAATAAACAATTATTATAACTAAATTATAATTTATTTAAAAAAAAAAATTTGCCTAATTTTTGAGTCTAAATTATGACTTTACTAAAAACTTTTCTTGACCACACATTTAATATACTTTTATGAGAGTGAAATAATAATTAATTAATAATACATAAAAATTGTTACATATTTAATAACTGATTTTTATGGTGTTTTCAACGCTGAATTGAGAAAAAATATTTAAAAAAATTCCATCACGTACAGTTATTTCACAAATTGCTTGTAAATTTTTAGCTTTTCTCGATATTTTCAAACATGGTGATTTAAAAGTGGTTAAGTTTGTCAACAAAGTGGCTATACAAAGTTTCCTTCTTATCTCTGTGAATAGGACAGCTGAGGACAGTTTAAGACATTCTTAAGTTGTTATATCCAGAATTTTAATAAATTATACTGTTTCTCTAACAATTCCTTTTATATAATAAATTAACAATTCCAATTATATAATTTATTTATATAATATTTCATTACAATTATTATTAATAATAATATAAACTATTTTAATTGAATTCAATTAATTAAATTATTCAATTAAATTCAACTAGCTGCTCCGAGCGCCTTCGGCGCTCTTCACACCTAGACGGGGGCTCCGCCCCCTGTACCCCCGAGTGATACATAGTATTTGGTTGAAAGTCTGTATGTAAAAGATTTTCATCCATTTTGTTTCAATCAGTATAAGTAGATAAGACATGTATTTGTTTTCTTGTAAAATATATCTAATCCAAAACATACCTGTTAAAAAGCAGGCCAAGTTCATATCGGTTATTTGTTTGCCTAAAAAAGGGTTCAAATCCATCCCAATGCCAAGTTTAGATGCACTTGTTTGTTAATTATCATTCCATTTCCCTTCCTTCATTGTCCACCCACCTTGGTCCTTGGTCTTCCACCGGATGTTTCCCAATCGGTTTCTCCCAATTTCTAGTTTCTCCAATTCCAACCACGTCCCCTTCCCATCCCAGCCTTCTTGATTTTATAACCTTAACTATATCTGAACATTATATCTAATTATGCCATCTCTGCCATCCCCCTGTGACCTCATCTTCTTTTGGCCTATAAATGCTGCGAACAATATTAATCTCACAAATACTCCAAATCGTCTCCCAGAGGGTGACCAAACGTCCCGTCTTTAGGTGCTCTGTCCCAAAAAAGTCTTCGGGACACCCTACTGTTTTTTCAATATTTAGGACATTTCGTAATTTTTTTTCAAAATTTTTTCAATTTAGTTCTAAAAAAAAGGTATACCGTTTGTCCCGGTTTGGTGTTTTCGAAATATGGTCGCTCTAGTCATCGATCAACATGAAAAATAATTGTTTTATATATTTTAATTTTGATCCTCTTTGATGAGATAAGCCCCTTTACTGCATAATAACAGGCGTTACACAATTACAACGTCGATTTAAATTCTTCTCGAATATTATTATCCTTCGTGATTAGAGATCTTAAGTATTTAAATATTTATACTTTTTCAAATTCTACATTTTGTATGTTAATTGTATGTAAGTCGTATCCGTATCATAATTCTTGAATTTTTTTGTTTAATTACATTTCGGTTGATTTTTCCCCAATTTCTCTAATCACATGTCTCCTCTTCCAGTCCAATTCATTTACCTGGTTTAAGAAATTTTTTAAAATTTTAAATAGAGGGAGAGAGAGAGGTTTTAATTATATATATATATATATCTGTTTCTATGACAACAAAAAAGTAAACAAATTACATACATACAAATACTCTCCTTTATATATATTTCTGGAAAATGGAACACCCGCAGCTCAGCTCAGGAGTTACCTAAGATTCTAATTTCTTTTTTATTTTTCATCTCATTTGAGGTACCCTTCACCTCAGAAAAATTTGGTTACCTTACTCCTTGTAGTTTAGGCTCTGGAGTTTTTTGCGTACAGACGGACACTATCGTATTAAATATATAGATAAACCAAATTAAGGAGTGAATTTATTATATGGTTATGTTATTTTTGACAGTTTAATAAAAATTAAAAATATTAATAAAATTTATTAAAATAATAAGTTGAAAATATTTCCAATGATTTTTATTTATTGATTGTAAATTTATCAATGTGACCAAGAATACACTTCTACCAAAATATTACTAATTAAATACACTTAGGACCCCAACTCTGAATTTAATAAAAATTTGCAAATATCTTCTTGGGGATCTACCTAATAATTTCCCAAATTTTCACGGTGATTGGATGTATGGTTTTTGAATCCATATTGACCAGACACAGACAAACACACATTCATTTTTATTTTTATATATATATATAGATAAGAAATGTAAATATTTTTTATATTCTAATTATTTTACTTCATATATAAATTACAAAAATTAAGAGCAGCAAGATACAAATGTAGATATTTTTTTATTTTATGATTGTTATTATACATGTAAATATATATATATATATATATATATATTATATATTCGATATAATCGATATAATTCTTATATAATTAAAAATAATTTTAATATTATATGATAAATTTTTTAAATAAATTCATGTATTTTTATATAAAATTGAATATGGTTAGATATGAAAATTTTAAAACTTAGAAATTAAAATCCTTATAATTATTATCCTTATATTATGATTAATTATTATTATTATTATTAATATTGTTATTATTATATTTTGATAACATTAAATCGTTGTAAATCAATAACAATGCATTTTATTAACATAAAAATAAAAATCTTTTCTGGCTAAGAAACATAGAAAATTTTAAGAAAATAATCGAATAATAATTGTGGGGCTAATTATGGAGATTAGAATAATCGTTACAATTGGTTGATTCACTCCCCCACTGGATAAGTTTGATGGTGGTAAGTAGCAGCCGGAAGAGTCGCATACTTTGCATGAATATTGTCCATGTAATTGTAAAATTGACCCTGCTAATTGAATTTCACTTGGTTTAAGACAATATGTTGGGAACACACAAGATCGCGTTGTCCTGGTTTGTTTAAACACTGGAAACAAGATTGATTTATTTATAATTATATACTAAATACTATAAAAAAAAATTTGTATACAAATTAAAAGTTACAATAAAAAAATCTTTGTAAAAGATCAGAGATCAAACAAAAATTGTAAATTTTATTAAACGATGAAACGTTTTATAAATGATTATCGCAGTAAAATATATGAATACATATTTATATATTTACTTTGCATTATAATTACTATATATATTTTATAAATTACCTGTATAAGATTTTTCTAAACATAATTTCCCTGCACCGCAATTGACTTTTTGTGTATTTGTGTTACTAGAACAAATTCCATTAGGTTTAACACCATCACAAAATGAGCATTCGATTACTGAAAACAAACAAATATCATTAAAAAAATGCTTTTTTAATTCTATTTTTTTAATTAACTTATTACGTAGGGCTGGGCAGTAACGCATTACAAGTAACGGCATTTCCCCCGTTCGTTACGAATTCCTCTCGATTTTTTATTTTTATCAATTTCGTGTTTCCGCAATTTCCGGAAAACTTCTAAAGATTTCGGGGTGTTAGAGAAAGGGGCCTTTACGAAATTAACAATACGGCCACATACGGCATATTGTAAGCGACCGTGGCGACCGTGCACAGACTATCAGACCGTGTTTCCTATATGACAATTTTTGAGTGGAAGGGACGAGAAAATTTGTAATTGTAATTTGTAATTCAAAATCATACAAAATTATTAAAAAAAGAAGAGCCTTCTGAGGATAGTTCAGATGAAGATGATTTTTTATATATTTTCTAGCCTACAATAAGAAAAAATTCACACAAATTCAGATTTTGAATAAAAATATTAACTCTATAGAGAAAATTATCCCACAATAAAAAATTATTTGTTAAATTTAATATACTCATTTATGCTCTGCGCTAGTAGAAAGGTTATTTTCTTTTACATCATATATACATGCCCCCTCTAGATCTTCTTTATCTGACGAATTATTTGAACAATTAGTTTTTTTAAATAGAAATCAAATTTTTTCCTCTGATAATATTGATTGACAGCATTATTAGCCTACACTTTATCAAGATTTACAATTATCTAGATATAAAAAAGTTTTTATTAAATTATAGATATTATATTACCTTAATAAGTTTCTAATAAATATATATAAAAAAATTTAAAAATCGTATATAATTTTATAAATAAAAATTAAACAAATTTATATATATTAAATATTCTTTTTTTTCCTAATCCTAAAAGTTTCTGTTAAGATTGTTGGTATTGTGAGAGTATAGTCCATCTCGGATATTACTTAAAAGTAATTTATTTATGGAATAAATATGTTTTAAAGCACTTAAATCGTTTACCCACGTATGCCCTTCGAAACTACCTGATGTAAACATAAAAGATTAAGGAACTGTAACGTTAAGAGTAACGCGATCCAAGAACTTGTAACTGTATCGAGTTCCTCAAAAATTGAGGAACGGCCCAGCCCTGCTTGAGGGGTATCAAGATCTTTTTAGCCACAAAGCGATTTTTTTTAAAGAATTCTATTAGTATATATTATAATATATTTTTATACTATTATAAAAATTTCGTCTTTTTATTAAAAAAAAAAATAATGTTTCATTTCTAAACCCCAGTAATTTAAAATAAATTCTAATTTTATTTAATTTTATTTCTTTTATATATATATATATATATATATATATAAATTCGTTTATTTCATAACTTTTGTAAATTTATAAAATGAATCTTATTAATTTCTTTGTGTATTTGATTTCTTCATGAAAGTACTAATAATGAATTCTAGATGGCAGAAAAGTCTAAGATCTTTGCTTTTTAGATTTTTCCTCGAAACCGACATTCAATCAAAGCTTTATTTGATGTTTTTATAGTATTTATTTACTTAGTTTGGGTAATTAATTTCAATTAAAAGCATAGCAATGATAACAGATAATCTTATTACAAATATTGATTATTTCTTTGGAATTGAATGAATTCCTTTTTATTCAAACAATTCTATGTATTCTACGAAATATATCAATCTATATAATATGTCGTAGGCAAATGGCAATTTTAGGAACATAGCATTTGCTTTGCCAAACAGCTTCAACTATTATTTCATTTCAATTTGACTAGGAAAATAGTATTTGACTAGAAAAAAAGCCATTTGGCTAAATCTTTGTTGGCTAAATTGTTTTAACTATTATTTCATTTCAATTTGGCTAGGAAAATAGCTCAGAAAATGTCGGACAAGACAAATGATAAGACACACATCAGTGTATTTGTCTGGCTTCTTTCCATTCCGTTCCTAGATAAAGTAGCAAATTTATTTAAAAATAACGAACAAATTATACTTGTTTATTAAAATTTCACTGTGAGAACATTTGCCCAAAGATTTATCCCAATGCTTTTGCCTAGGCAAATGCTATTTTCCTAGTCAAATTGAAATTAAAGTATAGTTAAATATATTTGGCAAGGCAAATGGCTTTTATCTAGGCAAATGCTATTTTTCTAAAAGTGCTATTTGCTTACGCTTACGACATATATATATTGTAATATATAAGTATAAAAATGCCTTTTTTATGCTTATATATTGAAAATGTTTGGATGCAGAATTTTAGAGAGTTATTTGTGTGAACACATGGCAAAGTGTATAGAGGATAGCTTTCTAAAATTTATTGTTTTGAAGAAACATCCAGGGAAAAAAAACCCAGAGATCCTTTTCGTTCCCCAGAGGGAGTAAAGGGTGGACAATTTTGCCAAGTGGAATAGGAGGGGAGAATGACCATTTTTACATGTTGAGACATTTTTTGGTCATTCTTGGATGGAGTGGAAGGGAAGCGACTTCATCTGACGAAGTAAGAACAAAAGACAAGGATCATCGCGAGTGGAGCTGCCTGCCCAGATAAGACGACATGATACCTTGAGGAAAATATCCAAGAATCATCTTACTTGAAGTCCCAGTGTTCCCCGAACTCATAATTAATTTGAATAACACAGCTAAGTAGTCGACTATTATCTATATAAATAATTGCAATTATTCGATGAACTCAATTCTATTAAATTTATACTCCTATTAATATTTACGGTACCATCAAATTTATTCAATGTCTAATTAATTTCTTATTATCAATTGTATCAAATAATTTAGTCTATTCTTAGTAAATAAATAATTTTTAGTTGTAATAATATAAATAAGTATTTTTAATTGAACCTATTCAATCTTATAATTTCCCATATCAACCTACGCGGATTCAATAACCCATTTAATTATGCAAAATTCAATCCAGAGTGCTACCAATTAATTAAACTAATTTTATAACCCATTTTTTCTCATAAAATTACCTTACCCATTTTCCCTCTTATATACGACAATATATATATATAGATATATATCCATGTTACATATTAATGAAGAAGGGAGTTTAAAAAATTAAACTTGGTACTTAATCAAAGCACTTTAGATATTTGATAATATAGTTGGAGGCATAGCGAAGGAGGGGATCATCATGACCCGGGCACTACTAATAAACGGGGCCAAATGGTCCGCAAAACAAAAATTGCTGGATAATTTTTATAATAATTGATTTCGTGGAAATATATATTAAATTTAGTGTCAGTAGAGAAGAAACAGAAAAACACCCAAATATTATTTATTTTCAAAAATCTTTTATTCATTAAAACAATTTAAAAAAGAGACGAATATTTAAATAAAAAGATATAAACAAAATAATTGGGAAAAATATTACTACATATTTTCGAATTCTTTGGCAAAATTGTTAAATATATTTTGTTTATAATAAACTATCATTAAAATGAAATAGATTCAACATGAATCTTAATTACTTACGTTAGCATAATACAGCCATTTCACCAATATTTATTTACAATCAACGAACAAATTATACTTGTTTATAAAAATTGAACTCTGAGAACATTTGGCAAACAAAGATTTAGCCCAATGTGCTTTTGTATAAGCAAATACTATTTTCTTACTCATATTGAAATGAAATAATAGTTAAAACTCTATGGCAAGGCAAATGGCTTTTATCTAGGGAAATGCTATTTTCCTAAAATTCCCATTAGCCTAAGACATATATCCATGTTACATATTATTGAAGAAGGGAGTTAAAAAATTAAACTAGGTACTTAATCAAAGCATGTTAGATATTTGATAATATAGTTAGAGAGGTAGCGAAAGGGGGGGGGGGGCAAGTGGAGCATCATGACCCGGGCTCTACTCATAAACGAGTGCCAAATGGTCCGCAAAGCAAAAAATTCCTAGATAATTTTTATTTTCATTATAATTGATTTCTGGGAAATATATTAGTATTAAATTTATTTTCAGTGTTTTTAAAATATTTCTTTATAAAATTAAGTAAAATAAATAACAGGTATCTTTTGAACTAATTCTAACATTTAAAAATCTAGTTTATTTTTTCAACTATATTTTTTGTTTCAAATTTAAAGTCTAGCTTGAGCCCATTCCTTTATTTATTTTACTTTATTTATATAATAATACTTGTGTGTATACGTTATATATATTATATGGTTTTTGAATGGGCGGAGGGGCGCTAAAAAGGTATAATGTCACGGCCGCAAGTTCAGCTCGCAACCCCACTAATTAAAGACAACCATTGATACTTTTTATACTTTAATTGAAGATATTGATTAATTATTAAATATCGTATAAAAGAATTATCCTAAATTAATCCTAAAATATAAACAATATGAATGAAATATGTGAAAAGGAGAGAGTAATAATAGTTCAATCGTTACCTTTCATTTTAAGGCCGTTGCAATTATCCTGCCAACATTCGTCACATTCTTTACCATTACTACGATGAAGTATACAGCTATCTGGGCTTATTTCGGGGTCGTTTGTTTGTAGACCACATTCTCGATTTATTGTACCTAATTTCAAAAAAATAATTCATTAATAAAAAATTCTTGTTATTAAGTTATAATATATTTTAAGAGCAAATCGATTAAGATTTATGGATATTACTTGTTTTTTAACAAAATAAAATTTTTTAAAAATACTTTTTAGATTATTATAAAACATTAAAAACTACCACTTTCAAATTCATCAACAACCTTTTGTCAAAAACGCTGTTGAAATCCTAATGTACTTTAAAGCTGAAAAAATAGTTTTACGTCATTAATAATTAAGGTTGATGTAACATAACTGTCAAATAATACTATTTGTAAAATATAATTTAATATATTTATTATTTTGAATAATTAAATTTATAATTTACTATTTAAAATATACAAATAATAATAATAATTAGTTTGAATATTCGTAATAAAAGATTTTACATATTTCGTCATTTGATTAAATTAATCTTTACTGATTTTTAAATTGAACCTGAATACATATTTAGCGATTCATTAATTCATAAATTAATATGTTGTCATCAAGAACAAGATACGTTGTAAAATTGGTTAATATTATTAGTTCAAATTCCATCCAATCAGACTTCGAGTGAATTATTATGTAGTACATTTATTTTTTAATATAATAATCTAAAAAAATATGTTTTACAGTGACATATATATACTCTACTCTTAGGAAGTATTAATATATCCTTTAATTAATATATTAACTTATATCTTAAAATATTTATCTTATTTATTAAGAATTTCAATTTGCACAATATTTTAGTTTTTTCAACGATTAATTTACTCACCAAAATTATTTTTATAAGTGATGCATGAATAGACGTTTTGTGGACATGGAGTGGCCCCTCCAGTTGGAGCTACTCCATCATTTAGATTAGGAACTTGGTAACAATTAATTGCTAAAAATTAATAAAAAACAATGATTAAATTTTAAAAAATAATTAATTCTAATAATTTAATTAGCCCAAAAATGTACTAGTTTTTGAAAAAAATAGTAATATTATATAATAAAAAGAGAAAAATAAATATGTTCATGTTTAGAGAGTTGATGGAAAAGGGTGTTATTCCTGACCATCATTTTGGATTTTGGGAGGGACATGGGACAATTGAACAAGTACACAGAGTGGTGGACGTTGTAAGTGACGTCTTTGAGAGGGGTTACTACTCCTCGGCTGTCTTCTTGGAAATCTCTAGGGCATTTGATTGTGTATAGCATGAGGGTTTACTCAGGTGTACTATAAAAGATCAACGAAATTTCCCCCACTATTTATACAAGAGTCCTTGCCTCTTTCCTGCGGGGGTGATCATTCAGGGTGTCCTTGGGGGGTGCCTGATTGGTTGAGGCCTACCACAGGGAAGTGTGCTGAGGCACCTGCTTTTCCTGATATATACAAGTGACCTACCTTCGACTAAGGACGTTACTATAGCCACCTTTGCTGACGACACCGCTATTTTGGCCACTCACTCTAACTCTGACATTGATTCTGCAATTTTCCAGCAAGACCTCGATCTCCTTAAGCCTTGGCTGGACAAATAGTTGAAAAATCGACACATGTGACTTTCACCTTAAATAAAAAGACCTGTCCACCCCTTAAACTGTATAAACCCATCCCCCAACGTGACTCAGTTAAATACCTTGGACTACACTTAGACAGACGTTTAACCTGGGAGACTCACATCAGTTCAAAAAAAACAAAAAAACAAATTGACTCCAAACTTAGACAACTCTACTGGACCTTAGGACGAAACTCTCAAATGATCCTATCAAACAAAGTCCTTATATACAACACAATCCTCAAACCAATTTGGACATACATGTATTCAGTTATGGGGCTCCGCTAGTGTATCTAACTTAAACAAAATACAGCGGACCCAAAACAACATTCTACGCATAATGACCAATGCGCCTCGGTACCTACCTCTTAGAATTCTACTTAGAGACCTTAAAGTCCCTACAGTAGATGAAGTAATTAAAAACACCTGTTCAAAGTATCGACAGAAATTGCCAAGACGACAAAGACAGACAACTACTCATCAACGAGGTTAACGGACGAAGACTTAAACTACTTAAACCAATCGACCTCTTTTAATTCCTACTCTGATCTCAGCTATAGTTCCCTTCGTTTTCCAATCTATTTCCCTTTTTGTAATCTGTATATTCAGCTGGGTTTCTTTTACTCTTTCCTATTCTATTCTCTCTCCTTTCACTCAACCCTAAATTGAGAGATGTCCTCCTGTCCTACTCTATACTTCCTAATACTCCCTATTTCTCTTTTCCATTATATTGTAAATATATTGTAAATGATTTATTGTTGCCCAAAGAAAGGGCAGATGTAGATCTTAATCGGAAAATAAATTAAAAAAAACAAAAAAACATGTTTAGAGAGTTCAGAGGAAGAAGATTTTTACCGACCGACGATAGTAAGGGAGGTATTGTTTTCACACCAAATTTCACATGTGGAGATTTTTACATATCTCCACGAATCATGCATTTTCTTAACAGAAAAAAGTATTTTTAGCATGATGTCCGTCTGTCCGTCCGTCCGTCTGTCCGTCCGTATAGATGTGTACAGCCTGAACGACTCAACCGATTTTGATGAAATTTGGTATATTTACTTAATGCATCAGTGGGATGAATTGATCAACTTTTGGAGCAATTCCGGAAACCGGAAGTGGTAGTATTAGTGATCGACGATAGGAAGGGAAGGGTTATTTTCACACCAAATTTCACATGAGGAGATTTTTTTATATATCTCCACGAATCATGCACTTTGTATTGGTTTTATCCCCGAGAAAAATCATATTTATTAGTTTTTTCTTGATTTAAAATTATATGACGTCATCCAGCCATGCATGACGTCACAGCCTGGTCTTGCATATATATTATAAATAAAATAAAATTAAAAATGTTTATATTTATTATTTATGTATCCATATCTGTTTTTTATTACATTAATAGATATATGAAAATTATTTGAAATTGTTTCTGTAGCTGGAAATTAATTTATTTCATACCGTCGGTCGGTTCGGACCTGGCCACAGGTCAACTTATTATATATTTTCTAGCCTAAAAGAAGAAAAAATTCAAACAAATTCAGATTTTGAATTTGTATCTATTATAAAAGACAAAAATAAAAATGTGAAATCTTTATGAAATTTTCCGACAATAAAAAAATTATTTATTAAATTTAATACTTATTTATGCTCAACTGCGCCAGTAGAGAGGTTATTTTCTTTTGCATCATATATAGATGCCCGCTCTAGATCTTCTTTATCTGACGAATTATTTGAACAATTAGTTTTTTTAAATGGAAATCAAATTTTTTCCTCTGATAATATTGATTAAGTCCCAAATACAGACAGCATTATTAGCCTATATTTTTTTAATTATTAAGATTTAAAAAAGTTTTTTGAATTATATTTTTATTAAATTATCGTTTAATTATATTACCTTAATAAGTTTTATTATAAATGTATATGAAAAAAATTTAAAAATCGTATATAATTTTATAAATAAAAATTAAACAAATTTATATATATTAAATATTCTTTTTTTTCCTAATCCTAAAAGTTTCTGTTAAGATTGTTGGTATTGTGCGAGTAGTCCATCTCGGATTTTCCTTAAAAGTAATTTATTTATTAAATAAATATGTTTTAAAAGATTTAAATCGTTTACCCAGGTATGCTCATCGATACTACCTGAAGTAAAAAAAGAAAGATTTTTTTAAGGACCTGTAACGTTAGTGTAAGGCGTTCCAGAAACTTGTAACTGTATAAAGTTCTTCAAAAATGGAAGGAACTTGTAACTGTAACGTGTTTCTCAAAAATTGAGGTAATAAGTAGTAATATTGTTAATTAATTTAATTTAATTTATCTCGGAAAAAAAGTAAAATAAGTCTGTATATTTTTGTTGATGATATTGAATTGCTATTTTCTTTATACACATATTTTATAGAATTATTTATTTCTTGTGATATTTTGTTTCTTTGTATTCCTTGTAAATATCATTAAAAATAGTAGTAAAAATTTATAAGGTAGCTCAATTTATTTAAGTTTATTAAATATTTTTTTTAATTAATTGTAAGATGTCCTATGATGATATAAATTAAACATTGGTTTATTAAACCATGTTCATTTTTCTGAGGACATCTATACAGAAATTTTCATAAATTAAAAGATCGTATTGTCATTATTAATATAGTATATAAACCATTTAAAAGTCGAAAAAATAAAAGATGCTACTCAAAAGTGATTAAAAAAGGAGTTATAGGTATACACTGAACCCCCTCGTGGATATGAATATTTTAATATACTGATTGAATTAAAATGAATTAAACCTTTCGCATACAGAATTTCAACAAATTACTATGTATTACATCGGGGGTTCATCTAATATAGAATAAAGTATAAATAAATTTTGAATTTTATAAAAAAATTCGTGGATATTAATTATTAAACCTAAAATAAGCTAAAATTTAATGTATATATTATTTAAAGCACAATCCATTTAGGACGATTATAAATCAATTTTTTAAATTTCTCTCAGAAAATTTTTTTATTTGTTAGTTACATTTCTTATTTAATTATTCATGTTTTTTTCTTTACATCAAATAAGGAGTCTCCCTCTCTCTCTCTCCCTTCCTCTCCCAAAATAAGGAAAACATTGGATAAATTAACTAATCTGAATAATTAAAATTTATATAAAAGTAACATTTCTAAAAAGAAAAATTTATTTATTTTTATTTTTATGGCGTTTACAGCAATAATGACAAGTTAACGAGTTTATAAAAAAATATAAAAATCTAATTAATGATAATTAAAATCTAACAGTAATAAATTGTTTCAAAACAAAAACAAAGACAATATAAATAAGCTGGAGTGTCTCCACTCGACTATCTCGCAATTTGAATTGAATTAAATAACATAATATATTATATTTAAATTTAATTTAATTAATTATAAATTATAAAAAATAAATATTAAACCAGCGCATGTTTGGTTTTTTATTGATGGCACCATGGCACGTGTTGGCGCGTGAGATTTGCAGTGTTAAAAAATTAATTCTGGTACTTTCAGCGATTCAATCAAGCTGAAATTCTATATATAGCAGTTTTATACAATTATTAATCATGTGAAAAATTATCAAACATATATCTTTATTTTTACGGTCACTTTAGAGGAAAAAAAATCAAAACGTTGTAGGTAATGACCCTCTTCCGGTTGAGCTACATTTCTCAAAAGTTGATAGAAAACTATGAATTTTGAATAATGCTCATGTACCAAATTGCATCATTCTAGCTCAAACCGTTTTTGCGTAATCTTGTCTACATATATACACACACACATACACACACACACACACACACACACAGACATTTTTCTCAACCTTAGTGAAAATGATTCAGGAACCTTCAAAACGTATAAAATCATCAAAATCTCAATATCGAAAATTTTCGTGATCGCAATACTATCTCTGGCGAGATAGTAAAAATATAGAGAAAAATTGATAATTATATTGAACTGTCATCCAGTCATGGATTTGGATAAAACTTTACCAGTGGGTTTCTTTTTTTAATTCCAAATAAACTTTTTTATGCAATTTTTTCGGTACCTCGAAATATGATGTCATTAAGTAACGTTTTATTGACAAATTCACTAATTATTTACTTATTACTAATTTTCTGTTTTTTCGGTTCGGTTTGGATATAGGGAAATTATTTAATTAATTAAATTTTTAATTGTTCTATATGTTTATAAAAAAAAACATAAAATTAATGGACCCCTCTAATGGTCAAATTAATAAAAGATAGTAGCTAAATAGAATATCAATGAATTTATATGCAGACTTTAATAATTTTTATCTCGTAAACTAGAAGCGACCGCCACTTACTGCTTAAGGAAAGTTTATTTGGAATCAAAAAAGAAATCCACTGGTAAATTCTTATCCAAATCTATGACTGGATGACCGTCGAATACAATTACCGAAAAATTATAAATAAAATATTTACGGTTTAATTCTTTTATTGTTTTATAAATTTATTATTAAAGTTGAATTGTTTAAAAAAAGGTCCAAAATTATTAATAATTAATTAAAAAGTTAAAATTAAGATTAAAATAAAAAAAAATTACTTGCCAGAAACATGAGTGATCATGGCACACAGCACCAATCCAGCTACAAGCATTTCATAGGTAACCATTTTATTTAGTGTTAGAAAAAAATGGTTTCCGTTCTACATTCACGAGTCTTTTGAAAAAATGATTATAGAAATAGGCCCGTTATAAATAAAGAATAAATATTCTTATCTAATCAGTGAATAATAAAAAATTTGTCATTTTAATTTTGTAATTCCATTATAACACCCTCTGTTCTTCCTCCCTCCATTCCACCGCATACCAGCCAATGTCTTTTTTGTTTAATTTTACTCATAATTATTGACACAATAATTCATTTCAATAATTTTTTTTTATAATGATTTATTTAAGAAATTAAAAAAGTGGAGAGATACATTATTTTCTTTATAAAAAAAAATATTAACAATATTTCTTTAATTTAATTAATTAAAAGAAAATTTTTGAAAACATTATATTTTAAATTATTAATTGTATAACACAATAGGTCAAGTTTTCATTTAATTAAGTAGTTGGTTCTCCGATTCGCGGTAAAAAATGATTCCTTATGAACCACGAATATTTAAGATTAAAATTATAATTTAAAATAAATAAACTACAAAATATTAAACAATTTCAAATAATTTAAAAGAACATAAATTAAAAAAAAAAATAGTCATAAAACGTACAACCCTTAAACGTACGTATTAATGCATTGAACGACAGAAAAGTATGGCATGTGGATATAATATAATATATATTTCGTAATCTGATTACAAAATCCATAAATATTTTTAATTTTATTTTATTTACAATATTTTGTATTTAAAGAAGCTTTGTTCGGCGCTGTTATTTTTATTATTAAAATTCCTATTTTAAATTAAGAAAAAACTAACAAAAATGATTTTTCCCGAGACTATACTGATCGATTTTTCTCTATAAATATTATTTATGATGTGAATTTCAAAAAAATCCTTCTAGAGGTTTCATATTTCAAAAATACATATATATATATATATATTTATATACAATTTTTGCTAGTATAATAAGATAGGCAGGCAACGGGAAACCACCGCGTTAAAATTCCCAAGAAAAATTGTCATGGCTGAGCAGCTTCTAAGGCTATCCTAGTCATGATGATAGGCGGACGGCACCTTAAAAAAATAATAAGATACTATAATAGTAAATATATAAGATAAATGTATAATATAAATTTTATTATATGTATATTTATTACATTAAACATGAAGAAAAATGTAATTTATAAACGCTTTGCTAAAGATTTCGATATTTTTTATTTTCACAATATTTTAAATTATACAATATTTTCTTAAAATTATTATTCTTCAACTTATATGTTAGAAAAGCAATAATAAAAATTGATCAATAAATTGAAATAAGAATATATTATTGGTTATTTAAAGACTTTTTAATAATTTTATTGGGATAAAAGGCCATTGTCCTTTTAATAAGAATACTAATTAAATATAAAGGATAAAGTATACAGTCGTTGGCCCCGAGGCAGTCATTGGCCCCCTATTACTAAAACACAAATAATAAGAGATTTTTATTTTAAAAATTGCGCTATTAACTATGGTTATGTAATCGATTGTTGTATGGTTGTATAATGACTATAGAATACCTAGGCCAATAACTATAACAAGGGGCCTATAACTGTATTTTTATGTGAAAATGGTTTTTTTTTATTAATCAAAATGCTCATAGTATGATTTGACACAGATTGTTCCCCAATTTGCCCAGATATGCATTAAAGACTGCTAGGAATTGCTTTAGGGGGCCAACGACTGTATGCTCTTTACCCTATATAGATATATATAATTAATAATTACAATTTTTTGAAATTATTTTATTATCGATGTCAAATTTCTCAACTTTATTATTTCCTCTCGTTTATCTAGTTTCATTCACCTTTTGCTTATTTCTCTCTCATATCAGATTTTCATTTATAAATCTAAAAAAGAGAGTACCGCCCAAAATCCTATCTTCTTATCATTTTATTGTATGTAATAACAACCGCTTGTAATAAGTTTTTATTGTCTTCTATTATTTGTATATACCTATATGATTAAGCTCGAAGGACTTTCTTAATCGATGTTGATGTCACTCACATCCCATTCATGTCTAAAGAACATTCAATTATAAAATAAAGATAAAATACACATTCCATCCAAATTTAAAACAAAGTTTGAAAATATAATATCTCTTGATTCAAACTATTTTAATAGAAATATAAATAATATAAAGCCTAAATTATATTTTATTTAAAAAAAAAAAAAATCTTACCTAATTTTTTAATTAAATTTAAAAAAATTCATTGATTAACTTACTCATGGATGTCTAAACTATGACCATTTGCGTTCGAAAAAACTTTACTTGGCCACACAAATAATATATTTTTATCAAATTTAAATAATAATTAATTAATAATCAATGCAGTTTTATTAAAAAAAAATTTACTAGTATTCGATCACGAAAATTTTCGATGTCGAGATTTTGATGTTTTTATACGTTTTGAAGGTTCCTGAATAATTTTCACTAAGGTTTAGAAAAATATCTGCGTGTGTGTATTTGTGTATGTGTGTGTGTGTGTGTGTATGTATATAGACAAGATTACGCAAAAACAGTTTGAGGCAAGAATCATGAATTTTGGTATACGGGCATTATTTAAAATTCGTAGTTTTCTATCAACTTTTGAGAAATGTAGCTCAACCGGAAGAGGGTCATTACCTACAACGTTTTGATTTTTTTTCCTCTAAAGTAACCGTAAAAATAAGTTGACCTGTGGCCAGGTCCGAACCGACCGACGGTTTGAAGTAAATTAATTAGCAGCTATAGAAACAATTTCAAATAATTTTAATATATCTATTAATGTAATAAAAAACAGATATGGATACATAAATAATAAATATAAACATTTTTAATTTTATTTTATTTATAATATATATGCAAGACCAGGCTGTGACGTCATGAATGGCTGGATGACGTCATATAATTTTAAATCAAGAAAAAACTAATAAATATGATTTTCCCGAGGATAAAACCAATACAAAGTACATGATTCGTGGTGAGATATAAAAAAATCTCCTCATGTGAAATTTGGTGTGAAAATAACCCTTCCCTTCCTATCGTCGATCGCTAATACTACCATTTCCGGTTTCCGGATTTGCACCAAAAGTTGATCAATTCATCCCACTGATGCATTAAGTAAATATACCATATTTCATCAAAATCGGTTGAGCCGTTCAGGCTGTACACATCTATACGGACGGACGGACGGACAGACGGACAGACATCATGCTAAAAATACTTTTTTCTGTTAAGAAAATGCATGATTCGTGGAGATATGTAAAAATCTCCACATGTGAAATTTGCTGTGAAAACAATACCTCCCTTACTATCGTCGGTCGGTAATGTTTGATAATTTTTCACATGATTAATAATTGTATAAAACTGCTATATATAGAATATCAGCTTGATTGAATTTCTGTAAGTACCAGAATTAATTTTTTAACACTGCAAATCTCACGCGCCAACACGTGACGAGGTGCCATCAACAAAGAGCCAAACATGCGCTGATTTAATAAATATTATTTATTAATTTTAATTTATAATTAATTAAATTTAATTTAAGTATAATATATTATGTTATTTAATCCAATTCAAATTTGCGAGATAGTCGAGTGGAGACACTCCAGCTTATTCTTTTAGTTGAAGATCACTTTGCAGTTCAGAACAATTAATTTGAAGATTTGATGGTAATTTATTTATTTAAAGAGAAAAAATTGAGTAGAAAAGATGTTGAAATACCCTTGAATTTTTCGAAAACCTAGAAATCTATTTTTTAATTTTTGAATTGGATAAATAATTAATACAGCATATTTCGCATATTTTCCTCAACTCACACGTTTATGTGCAGTCCAAGTAGTAAAATGTATCAAAACTATTACTTTTATTTGATATTGCCAAATGATTCGAATGATATATATGAAATTATATATGAAAAATATTATAATATATATTTATTTTTAATATAAATGTGTAAATTTAAATACTTTATTTTAATTTGAATTTGGGCCGCACTTTAGACAAGCATGGATTAACTTAGTCATACTCATTTAATTTGTAGTTTATAATTTTATTATAAACTACTTTAATGTTTTTTAATATGGATTTTTAATTGAAAAATAAAAATATAAATTAAAATTAATATGTAAATGTGTGTGTTGGAAAATAAGAAACAAATACAAATGGAATGAATTAAACAAATGATATGATATGATTCAAATATATTTGTTTAATTTCATGTGATTATTTATTTATTACAAGTGATTGAGATATAGTAGCCATTAATTATTTAATTAGCGTTTTTTATCTTTCCATTAATATGGAAATACTTGATTTATCTAAAATACTTAAACTAATCATAATTTCGTTTTTTTCATATTAATCGTTTATATAGATATATATTAATAAATACTTCATTTTCATCTTCTTTGTTTCTCTTTTGTTAAGTGTATAAATTTATCTGTTTCACCAATTTTAAATTTAATCTTTGTGGAAATAACTCTTGCACATATGTTTTTTTGGTCTTCAGGGCGATCTTTTGTTAGGGTAAAGCATGCAGTCGTTGGCCCCCTTAAGCAACTTCTAGCAGTCTTTAATGCATATCAAATTGAGTAACAATCTGTGTCAAATTAGGTTTGCAGAAGATAGATACGATGAGCATTTTGATGAATAAAAAAAATAATCATTTTCTCATGACATTTTCAATAAGCACTTTTAAAAAATACAGTTGTTGGCCCCCTATTATTGTTATTGGCCTAGGTATTCTTTAGTGATTATACAACCATACTACAAATGATTACATAACCATAGTTAATAGCGCAATTTTTAAAATAAAAATCTCTTATTATTTGTGTTTTAGTCATAGGGGGCCAATGACTGCCTCGGGGCTAACGACTGTATATTTTACCCTACTATTTATTTTGGGCAACTGGTTCAGTTTACATGTGCGGCCCAAATTTTTTTTATTTTGTATTTCTATAATAAGTCACCAATAAGTCCTCTTTATTCCCTTAGATTTTCATTGTGACTTTATCTACATATATAATTAATTTATATTTTACAAAAGTCGAATTAACATAAATTTAAAATATAATTGTAAGTAAAAGATTTAACTTTAATTTTAAAAATAGATATATCTTTATAAAAAATTTTATAAAGATTTTTCAAATAGATAATATCTATTTTTTTATATTATACTATTGATGATGGAGATAGAGACAAAGGGGTAGGAAAAATCAATAGAATTGTTTATAAAGTTCTATCACTTTCCTCAAGAGGGCAGTTGAGTTCATTCAGAAAATTTTAAAGATATTTATGAATTATAAAATTTATCGATTTGGGAAAAAAAATAAATTGAATATTTTGATTAATATTAGACAATTAAAAAAAATTATTATGTGTTGGAGTTTTAAATGTGTTTAATGAAAATGCACTGTTCGAGTTTGAATGTGTTTTTAATACAAGGTGAACATTTACTCTAAGGTCATACTATAAATATATATACAGGTAAGAAGGTGCAGGGTTACCAACTTTAATATACTTTAACACACCCCCTTCAAGTGAATAATTAAAATATAAATAAATACAATTTTACAATATAAACATTTTTTTTTTTTAATTAATTCATTTGCTTGAGTCTTCTCATACAATCTTCATGCTTGATCTTTGAGACGGTTTTCGTGAGAAAATCAGCAGGCATACTTAAGACGTTTTTATCTCTATCGTATTCAAACTTTATGCCTAAAAATTGATTTATTTCTCCCATGTCTTTCATGTTAAAATCATTAGACAAATTCTTTTTAAATTCATTAATATCCTTTTTATTTGATCCTATTATGATTATATCATCCACGTAAATGATTAATATTAATACGTTTTTATTATTATTATTATTACTTTTAATATATATGCATGGATCACTCTCCAATGGAGACATTCCTAAATTTTTTAATTTTATGTCTAATTTTTTGTACCATTGGCGTCCGGATTGTTTCAATCCATATAAAGCCTTTTTTAATTTTAATATATTTTTCCCTTTTTTAAAGTCTTTTATCATTTTTAATGCAATCTTTTTTATATTTTCATTTTCATTTTCGACTAAATCTTTCAATATGTCGTTAAACCCTTCAGGACATTCCATGTAAATGTTCTCTTCCAGTTCACCATTTAAATACGCTGCCTCCACGTCCATTTGTTCAATGTACCACTTTTCTTCTATAGACTTAGCCATTAGTGTCCTCACGCTGCTCATTCTGGCGACAGGTGAATAAGTATCAAAATAATCTATAGAATAAGTTTGGCTATATCCCTTGGCGACTAACCTGGCCTTTTTAGTATTATCATTTTTGGTCGTTAAGACAAAACGACTACCCACTATATTTTGATTTTCGTGTTTCCTGACCATTGTCCAAGTATCGTTTTTAATTAATGTAATCATTTCTTTCCTCATGGCTGTTTTCCATAAGTTCAAGTCTTCTTGCAATAGTGCATCTTTAATTTTCAGTTCTACATTAAGTCCTTGGACCTCTCCTTCGGTCGTTTCTATCGAGAGTTCATCTTCTGAACTTAAGACATCACTGTCTCTAGAGCTGGGAATTGTTTCTTCATCATTTTCACTTTCGGATTTTTTGTATTGATAGACTTTTCTGGGTCTTCCCCTATTTCCACTTTTAATCATTTTAGGACGTCCTCTTCCTCTCTGTTGGTCAATGTTATTTTCGTCTATATCACTTTCTAAAGATGCATCATTATTATGTTTATCAATCATTATGTCCAAGCTGTTGTATTTTGAATTTTCTTCTAATAAATCATTAAATTTTAAATTATCTCCATTTTTATTATGAAATTCGTTTATAAATTTAATATCTCGAGTAATATGTACCCTTCTGGTCATGGGATCATATACTCTATAAGCTTTGCTTTCCTCGCAATAACCTATAAAAATTCCTTCAATTGTTCTTGAATTTAATTTATTTTTATTATTTTTATTTAAAAAATGTACTCTCATACCAAAAGTTCTTAAATGTGAGACATTAAATTTTTTGTTTGTAAGGATGTTATAAGGTATTTGTCCCTTTAAAGATGATGTTGGGCTTCTGTTCCTCAAATAACATGCAGTTATTACTGCTTCTGCCCAAAAGGAATGTTCTAGATTTGCTTGTATTAACATACATCTCGTCATCTCCAATAGAGTCTTGTTCATACGTTCAGATAATCCATTTTGTTGGGGCGTATAAGGAACTGTTAATCTTCGCTTAATTCCTGATTTTTTTAAAAAATTATTAAATCTATTATTAATGTATTCTTTTCCATTATCTGATTGCAAATATTTAATCCTTTTATCTGTCATGTTTTCAATATAATTTTTATATTCAATAAATGCTTCAAAAGCTTGACTTTTGTATTTTAGAAATTTAACTTCGCAATATCTGCTTGCTTCGTCTATAAAAGTAATGAAATATTTATTTCCACCGATAGACGTGGTTCTAAATGGTCCACAAATATCTGTATGGATTATTTCCAATATTTCTAAATTTTTCTGTGAATTTGAATTTTTAAAAGGTGTTTGAGATAATTTTCCTTTAATGCATATTTCACAATTATTTAAATTTTCATTTAATATACTTTGGTCTAAACCGAAAACTTGATCTGATTTGGTTATTAGTTTTAAATCTCTTTCATTTAAATGTCCGTATCTTTTATGCCATATGTCTAATTTTGATAATTTATTTTTATTTAAATAATATGAAAAATCATTTTTATCTTTATTTTTAATATTTTCATTTAAATAATATAATCCGTTCACCTTTTTCTTAGCTGTAAACATTAGTTCGTCATTATTCGTTATAAATGCATTATGATTTTTAAATAAAACTTCAAAATTCTTATCAGTAAATGACCCGACAGATAATAAATTCGTTTTTAATTTGGGAACATATAGTACATCTGTTAATTCAATTTGTCTATTATTTATGTTAATAATCATATCACCAATACAATCAATATTTATTTTACTGTTATCGGCTAGTGTTAAACAACTTAGTTTTGGATGTCTTATATTTTCCAGTAATTCTTTATTATTTATCATGTGATTTGTACAGCCAGAATCTAAAATCCAATCATTTTTATCATCAGTGACTTTTAGGGCTAACATATGAGTCGATTTAGATGGACATTGAGAAATTTTATGGCCTTCTCCCTTACAACGGAAACATATAATTTTATTTTTAATTTCATTATTTGAATTACTAAATTTATTATAATCAGTTGACCTTTTATCCCTGTTGAAGAAATTATGTTTTTTATTCGTATTATATTTATTATTATTATTATTTTCATTATATTTATTTAAAGAATTATTTTTGTAAGGATTATTTTTAAAATTATAATTTTTATTAATAGGTCTATTTTTATTTCTATTTTTAATAAAGTTACTTTGATTTGAGGAATCGCCTTGACTTCCCCGACATTCAAACTCTTCCAATAATTTTATTTTTAAATTATCTAAAGATGGCAAAGTGTCCCTTGTTTCTATAGCACATCTAAAAATTTTCATATTCGTCTGGTAGACTATATAATAATATTATACATAATAGTTCATCATTTATTATAAATTCAATATCTTTTAATTTTTCTATAATTTCACAAAATGTATTTAAATAGTCATCCATATTATCACTTATATTCATTTTACTTAAAATTAGTTTCTTTAACAAATAAGCCTTTTTGGCTGGACCTTTACTTTCAAAGGTTTCCTTTAATTTATTCCATATTTCACTTGAGCTATTTAAATTTTTAACTATCCTTAATTCTCTAGGTGTTATTGATAAAATTAGATCAGACTTAGCTTTTTGGTCCAGGAGATCCCATTTTTCAATCCCTTTCGTATCTTTTTCATCAATATTTGACCTTTTTTGGTTTCCGGAGACTATGTTCCAATATCCATTTTTTACTAGGATGGCTTCCATCTGAATCTTCCAGGTATCATAGTTGTGTCGGTGTAGTGGTTCAATTTTAAGAAATTCCATTTTTTAAAAAATCCTTTTAAGATTAAAAAATATTTCCAATTATCACCCAATTACCCGCAGTGTTTACCTGGGCCCATAACCTGTTGGAGTTTTAAATGTGTTTAATGAAAATGCACTGTTCGAGTTTGAATGTGTTTTTAATACAAGGTGAACATTTACTCTAAGGTCATACTATAAATATATATACAGGTAAGAAGGTGCAGGGTTACCAACTTTAATATACTTTAACATTATGCTTAATTTGTTATTTGATTAATTCTTATTAATTTTTTTATAAGTACTTTTAAATAAATCGAAATAAAATTTAATTTTTTAATATAAATAATAAATATATTATCGTTATTAGTGAAAACTATTCTTCTTGATTTGTTTCTTTCAATCTATTTTTAATTTTAAGTAATTTAAAAAAAAATGTAAAAATGTAAACTAATCTAAATATCTTGTAAATAAGTTGGATATTATTATTCGAGATTTTTACCTCAAAATATAAAATATTTCAAAATTTCTTTACATTAAATAAATCAAATATTAATTATTTTTTTGATTATGTATTATTTAGTAACTTAAATTTATTATTATTTAGGAGTAATATTTTACATGAAAAATGTTTTCATTATGATTAAAGAAATTTTTATGAAATTATTATTTAATTATATCATTAATCATTTGATTCCAACATGTATATAAATTATTTATGTTGTACTAAAATAAAATTGAAATAAAAATAAAAGATTAGTCACATCTTTAAGAATAAAATAACATTTTTACTATCTCGTAAGAAATTAGTATTGCGATCACGAAAATTTTCGATGTTGAGATTTTGATGTTTTTATACGTTTTGAAGGTTCCTGAATCATTTTCACTAAGGTTGAGAAAAATGTCTATATATATATATATATATATATATACATATGTGTGTGTGTGTGTGTGTAGACAAGATTACGCAAAAAAGAATTTATGTTTTGAAGGTCCATGAGTCATTTTCAATAAGTTTGAGAAAAATATCTGTGTGTGTGTATGTATGTATGTGTGTGTGTGTATGTAGACAAGATTACGAAAAAACTAGAAACATGAAATTTTGTACACGGGCATTAATCAGAATTCGTAGTTTTCTATCAACTTTTGAGAAATGTAGCTCAACCGGAAAAGGGTCATTACCTACAACGTTTCTCTCTAAAGTGACCGTAAAAATAAAAATATATGCTTTATAGTTTTTCAAATGATTTAACATTGTATAAAACTACTTTATATAGAATTTCAGCTTGATTGAATCGCTGAAAGTACCGGAATTAATTTTGGTCAACAAAGAGCCAAACACGCGCTGGTTTAATAAATATTATTTATTAATTTTAATTTATAATTAATTAAATTTAATTTAAATATAAAATATGTTATTTAATCCAAATTGCGAGACCCTCCAGCTTATTAATTTTGTAAAGAGATGTTATATCAAAAAACATGAGTTAACTACAATCTTTTATGTAATATACATAGTTTTAAATGAAAAATTCCTTTTATAAATTTGAACGTATGCATGCAATAGTCAATACAAATTTTAATTTCTATATTTCTATATTGAAAATGAGATTGAATAATTTTCATGGGAAAGGAAACAAAGGTGGTTTGATGCATTGCTAGTGGTGGTTTAGTCCATAAAAGGATTTTAGAGTGAATGTGGTTGAGAGTGTTTATATGTATGTATAATTCCCGGAAGCGGATATCATCGTGAATTTGATTCCAGGAAGGATGATTTGAGGAATGGAAGGGCGAGTCATCAATTTGCCATTTTAATAAAATAATCTTCCCTCTCTCCCATACTCTCATCCTACACACTTGTTTAATAGAACCAGCAACACTCGATATGAACATCCTGATGTCCAACCTTCGCTAATTAATAACAAATATCCATAAATAAGAGACATTATTCCAGAGAATTACTAAATTTACTGAATCTTTGATCTCCGATCTATTTTATTATTTATGTGATAGATACTAGTATATAAATTTTCAAATAATTCATTTTATTATTTTTATTTTAATTAATTAATTTTTTCCTTAAAAAGTGAAACAATACATTATTTTATTTTATATTAGGAAGTAAATTTCAATAAATTCAAATAGTCATTGAATCACATTTTTAGATTAATATATTGATGGCATGCGTCAATGATTAATATCATTTTAAACAAAACAAAATTAGAACTTAATATAATTATAATTAGAGTTGGCCCCGAGGCAGTCATTGGCCCCCATCATTAAAACACAAATAATAGATTTTTATTTTAAAAATTGTGTTATTAACTATCGTTAAGTAATCTTTTGTTGTATGGTTGTATACTCACTATAGAATACCTAGGCCAATAACTATAACAGGGGGCCAATAACTGTATTTTTAGGATTTTTACGTGCTTATTGAAAATGTCATGAGAAAATGATTTTTTTTTATTCATCAAAATGCTCATAGTATCTAAGTTCTGCAAACCTAATTTGACACAGATTGTTCCGCAATTTGCCCAGAAATGCATTAAAGACAGTTAGGAATTGCTTAAGGGGGCCAACGACTTTACCCTATTATTATTAAAAAAATAAATGAAATTAATATTAATATAATAAAAACAATCTAGAAATATGAATCAAATTTAAATAATTTTGTAGTAAATAAATCTGAAATCAATTGAAGGGTAATAATACTCGAGAAGAATTCAAGACGAGATTGCAATTTGGTAACGCCTGTTATCATGAAGTAAAGGGGCTTATCTCGTCAAAATTATTATCAATGGAAATCAAAATTAAAACATAAAAAACAATTATTTTATCGGTTGTATTATATGGGTGTGAGGCATGGTCAATGACCTTAGGAGACGAAAGTAGATTTAGAGTATTTGAAAATAGGATTCTTGGCAAAATTTTTGGACCAGACCAAGACGAAGATGACTTCACCAGGGAGACTACATAACGAAGAATTGCATGACCTCTATGCATCTCCAGAAATAGTTAGAGTGATAAAATCAAGAAGGTTGCGATGGGCAGGACATGTAGCAAGAATGCGTGATGATAGACTTGCGAAAAATATATTAATGGGGAGACCAATTGGAAGACCAAGGACGCGGTGGGTGGATAATGTTTTTAGGAAGAGACATGAGGGAGATTCGAGAAATTAGGAGTTGGATGGATGTAGCTTAGGATAGGGATACTTGGAGGAATGTGGCTGCTGCGGCCAAGAACTTTAATGTTCCGTAGAGCCACAGAGATAGACAGTTAGATAGATATTCTTCTTGTAGATAATACTATCTGAGTTAATGTCTTGTCAGATTGTATTTATTTAATTTAAAGACACATTATATTGTCTATTTGGATCAATCAGTGTCTTTGTTGTATATCTTGAGGAGGGTGTCTTTTCTTGGTCCATCCCCATTCCACCGTGATTGAGGGTGGCGTTTGCAACGCCCCCGCCCCGGCATTCCCTGCAATCAATACGCAATCAACAGCTGACTGCGCGCGCCACCAAAATACGCACAGACACCTATCATCATCGGATATCTTCGAATGATACTAATTACTTAGCTAATTACTTAGCTTCGAATATTAAGAATATCATCAAGATGAAAAATATTAAATTGATTTTATAAATAAAATGATGCTATTTTAAATATGGAGGAGATAATTAATACCACCACACACACACACACACACACAAATATTAATATTTGTTTATTAAATCTTAAATAATAAAATTATTAATTATGAAATTTAATTTGAATAGTGAATACATTAAAGTATTAATTGCTTGATATGAAGTTTGGAATTTATTTAAGTTCTGTCCCAGGAAATATTTTTGAATTTTTTACAATATGGTATATAAAAATGTATATATATTGTAGTGACAAAGTGTATAATAACCTCTACATATTTAGCTAATTTTTAGTTTGTTTGCCAATAAGAACAATCGATGCTTTTCCGATAAATGAGCACAAACAAAAACTAAAATAATTATATTTCGGAATTGTAAATTAATTTTAGAGCAGATTTTGGTCTAATTGATGATATTTGTTAGTATACTCTGGAAAATAAAAATAATGATTTCTGACATTGTACCAAATGAAATCTTTAATGTAATGTTAAAAACAACAGAAAATTTCAAGGAGGATCTATGATTTTTTTAAAATTCTGTACGATATAAACAATTTTGGAGCTCTCTTGATGAAGTGACTTCTATCCTGTTTATTTGCTTATTAAATGTTTTATCTATATCTATCTATATAAATATATATATATAAATATATAATTTTAAAAAATTAATTTCTGCGGTTATTGATTAGATATTAATAAAATTTATAGCCTATGAACAAATAGAGATATGCAAGAATATTGTAATGTAATTTCATCGAAATCGGTTCAGCCAATTTTGAGTCTATAACTTGAGAATTTCCGGACAGACAGACAGACATGAAAAATTCTAAAGTCACTTTTGGATTCTAGAGATCATGAAACGCGAAGATATACAAAAAAATTTTAAATTCTGAGCAATGTGCAGACATAAACCTTTTTTTATATATTTAGAAGATTTAAGATTTATATAGGTTTTTGCTTTTACCTTGATCAGAATTTAATTGGATATTTATGCAATTAATTTACTACATTTTTTATACACCTATTTGAACAAAAGATATAAATTTTTCACCAATTTCTAATAAAAAAAGAGTAATAAATTTTTTAAAATTTATATATGAAGTTCATCAAACCTTGTTTTTTAAATTCCAATCATCTTGTTATAGGGTGGGGGGGGGGGGAAGATGAGTATCTTCTGTGGATTATGACAAAATCGGTATAAATCATTTAAATATTATTGTAAACTTTAGCAAAGTTTATAATAGCACAAAATATTTAGAATTTGATATTTTTTATAATTTTAACTTTAATATCTTCTTTATGATTACATTTTTAAATAATTTTATTCGAAAATATTAAATGATGAAATTCATTTTTCTAAATTAGGTTTTAATTTTAAAACAAATAATCAATCCAATGAAAATTAATAGGTGCATATATTGAACACCTTCTATATTTTATAGATTGTATCAAAATATTATAGCTAGGGACAAAATAATCTAATTGAATAAAATAAATTATTTCGATTGAATCTTTTTTGTCTTTATTAACCATTTAATATATTTGTATTGGTTTAACAAAAGATTTTTATCATTCCAATTTTATCTTATCTTAGGAAATAACGCAGTTGAAACTCAATTTATAATTTTTTTTTATTAATAATATTTTTTTAATGTTTACTTTTATTAAAGAAAATATCTTATTTTTCATCTGCGTTTATCTCTAGTATTTTGATAAATATTTCAAAAATTCATTTATTTAATTATTCATTAATCAAATAAGAATAATAAAAAATTTAACTCATTCAAGGATAATTTATCAAGGTATGATTTAATCCTAATCATACTTTTGACTTTATCAATTGAACATTATATATATATATATATATATATACGAGGGGTGTATGATAAGTACATGTGTTAGGCAAGAAAACGCATTTTTTCTTTACTTTTTTTTTTTTTATTTATTTCTCAATATAGTCTCCTTTCAGCTCGATACATTTAGTCCAGCGATATTCTAACTTTTTCAAGCAATCCAAAAAATATGATTTGTTTTCGCCTTTTTTGGAGCAGATTCTCCGGGTGAAGTCCACTGTTTTGATTGTTCTTTCATTTCTGGCTTGTAGTGATGGATCCATGTTTCGTCGACAGTCATGAAACGCCGTAGAAACTCTTTTGGATTGCGCTTAAACTTGTTCAAACAGTTCTCCGAAGTTGTCATTCCATTTCGTTTTTGTTCCACTGTGAGCAAACACGGCATCCATCTCGCCGATAACTTTCCCAATTTTTCGTCGCGTTCAATTGAGATGTTTACAATGTCAGCAATCGCTCTGATCTTCACCCGGCGATCTGCTAACTCGATATCATGGATTTTGTTAACCATCACCTCAATTGGACAGCCTGGGCGCTCTTCATCAAAAACGGATGTTCTGCCACGCTTGAATTCATTAAACCAATATCTGATGGTAGTCATCGAAGGTGCATGGTCCTTAGAAACGGCATGCAACTTCACTTTGATTTCCTCACACGTCTTCCAATCCAAAAAAAGAAATTGAATCACTGAACTATATTGCTTTTTTTCCATGGTGGCGACTTGGCGACTTTCAATAGCTATTAAAACAAAACACCTCTATAAATCTGTCTGAAATTTTGACAGTAATTGTTTTAAAGATGGCGTTAAATGATGACATATACATCAGCGGTGACATCAGTCGCCAAACACGGGTACTTATAATACAGCCCTCGCATATATTCATTATGAAAATACTGGAAACGTTAGTGTATCTGAAGCTGCAATGAGTATATATTTCTAATATTTGTATTATAACTTATAACTATAATATAGTAAAACTTATTTTGTCTGTAGTTAACGTTTAGAATTGCATGACTATCCAACTTGGTAATTATAAGCTTTAGTTTAGAAAAGTACAATGTTCAGAAATATTAGTACTATTTTTTTGGAGAATATAGAAAAAGGGTGAAAGTAAAGAAATAACTTTTGAAATAGCCTCATTCTTTAAAGAGCAGAAGTAATAACTGGGTTTTATAGTCTTTTCTTACGGCGCACAGAAATAAAGGCGGAAAATTAGTATAGTAAATTTTAATGTAATGAGCAGCTTGATGGCTCAGGGGTTGGAATATCCATTCCTATTGGAACTCTTGGTTAATCCATGCTATTTTCGTATAATTTTCTGTCTCCGAAAGTGTCGACCTGTCATAACCCCTTTTTTGCTGATGATAATTTCTATATTAACTCGGTATTATTAACTCGATATGTTTATTTATTTACTTATATTCTTTGAAACAAATGCTCAATTTGTTAGTCTAAACCAGCCATGTCCAACTGGTGGCCCGATTGCGATTTTTGTGCGGCCCGATAACAAAAAAAGGAAATCGCACAAATTAATATTTAAATTTTAATAATCGATAATACAAATAATAATAATACCCATTTCCGAATATTCGCATAATATTAAAGATTTGCTTGAGGAATTTGAAAAAAGATTTGCTCACCTAGAAAAATTTGAGCAAATGTTCAATATTTTTAATTGTCCTTTGAATATTGATGTGAATTCAGCTCCAGATTATTTACAACTGGAACTTATCGATCTGCAGTCCAACTTAGAAATGAAATTTAGATTTGAGGACATCAATATACGATGCATGTTTTTTAAGTAAGTACCGTTTTGGAATTAAAAAAAGACGTGCAAAGATATCGCAATAATTTTATTTTTAAATGAAAGCCTGTACCTTAATCTACTTTTCTACATAATTTCAGTCTGATTCTTCATTGTATACGTTGTTTACTGAGTGTTCAAGATGCCTCCGACAATCGTGAGTCCCGCCGATTGTGAAGTAGGGGCTGTTATACGATTTCTTAGTGCTAAAGGCGTAAAACCGATCGATATTCATCGTGAGATCTGTGAAGTTTACGGACAAAACGTTATGAGTGGTAAGGAAATGGGTGAGAGCATTTAAAGATGGTCGTACAAATGTGGATGATGAAGAACGGAGTGGGCGACCTTCGGTCGTTAATGAAGATTTGGGGTAGAAAGTGGACGAAAAGGTGAGAGAAAACAGACGCTTTACAATTTCATCCTTGTGCGACTATTTTCCTCAAAAAGTCAAAACAGCTGTGATACAGTGGTTAACAAGTCAGGCGGCAGAATTTTATGAGGAGGGTATTCAAAAACTGATGCCACGTTATGACAAGTGCTTCAATATTGACGGAAATTATGTAGAAAAGTAGATAAGGTACAGGCTTTCATGTAAAAATAAAATTTGCACGACTTTTTTAATTCCAAAACGGTGCTTACTTTAAAATCATGCCTCGTAGTTAACTTTTATGGAAAATATATCCAAGAAGATAAATTTCCTATTTTGAAAAAAATAACTATGTGTATTGTGGCAGCAAACGGCACAACATATCTCTGAGAGTTTGTTTCTAGATTAAAATTAGTCAAAACCAAAGACCGTAACAGGCTCACCGACGCAAATTTGACGAATCAGTTACTTTGTGCCACAACAAAATTAGAAGTTGATATTAAAAAAATTTCAAATAAAATAAATAAACAAATTTCACATTAAATATCTGTTGTAATTTACTGAAATACCTATATATTATTGTGTATATCTGTGTACATGCTAGTTTGTGTGTACGTATCTCATTTGAGCGCGAGTGTGCGCTAGAATTGAAATTTGTTTGTTCAGGTGCCTTGTACATTCCTAAATTTTCGCCCGAAGAGTAATCTGGGTTGGACATGGCTAGTCTAAACCGTAACTTAACCTTTTAACTTAGTTAATTCTCCAAAAGATAATTTTTATATATTATTATTACACTTAATGAATTAATGTTTGAAATTGGAAATTTTTAAGAAAGATGAGAAATTTACATTGAATAGAGGATATACATTTAGAAAATTTATTTTTAAATGTACTTGTGTTTCTATCTTCGCTTGATTATATGTCAAATATACAAAATTTCAATATTCGTAATTGGTTATCATTTTAAAAGCTTGAAAGAGATATAAAATCTCCGTTTTGATGTTCTTTTTGATGTTTAAGAGTTTTACGAGTCCCACATTTACATTTAATTTAATCTTATAAATGTTATTAAAAATCAGTATCTCTCCCTAGTAGGTTCTTTAATATTAAAAAATCTGGAGTGTGTCCTCTCGACTATCTCGCAATTTAAATTGGATTAAATAACATATATTTAAATTAAATTTAATTAAATTATAAATTAAAATTAATAAATAATATTTATTAAATCAGCGTGTGTTTGGCTCTTTGTTGATGGCACCAGTCACGTACTGGCGCGGGATTTGCAGTGTTAAAAAATTAATTCCGGTACTTTCACCGATTCAATCAAGTTGAAATTCTATATATAGCAGTTTTATACAATTATTAATCATGTGAAAAACTATTAAAGATATATGTTTATTTTTACGGTCACTTTAGAGGAAAAAAAATCAAAACGTTGTAAGTAATGACCCTCTTCCGGTTGAGCTAAAATTCTCAAAAGTTAATAGAAAACTACGAATTTTGAATAATGCCCGTATACCAAATTTCACATTTCTATCTCAAACCGTTTTTGCGTAATTTTGTCTACATACATACACACATACACACGCACACACACATTTTTCTCAACCTTAGTGAAAATGATTCAGGAACCTTCAAAACGTATAAAAACATCAAAATCTCAGCATCGAAAATTTTCGTAATCGCAATACTATCTCTGGTGAGATAGTAAAAGGGTAAGGGAACGTCGTTCCCCCGCGTTCCCCTCCCAATACATCACTGAATTAGACTTTTGTAAAGTAATTAAAAAATATATCTCTTATTATTATTATTTTATATATACAATATTATATTAAATTATTTATTATTATTATTGATTATTAATCAAATCAACGTATTCAAGAAATAATCGCTGACCTCATGGATTCATGCTAACTGATATTAAATCATATCCAATGTTAAATATTAATTTGAATATAAAATTTACACGATGGGTACTGGCGCGTGATTTGCAGTGTTATAAAATTAATTCAGGTACTTTCAGCGATTCAATCAAGCTGAAATTCTATATATAGCAGCTTGTTAACGTGTTAAAAAATTTAAAAAATTATCCGAATGAACCTCATTTCAACTAATTAATATTCAATTGAAGGTTTATTTCGAGTTATTTAATAAAGATATAAAAAGAAGAAACACATTTAATATTTTATAAATAAATCAAAAATATTTAAAAAAATGTGGAGTGTCTTCACTCGACTATCTTGCAGATTTGAATTGGAATAATTAATTAATGAATTAAAAAAATTAAATTTACATTATAATATTGTTATTCAAATTAATTAATTAACATATACGTATTAAATTTAAATAAATTTAAATACTTTACCTTTATTTTTAAGTCAAAAAAAATTATAATTTTGGTATTTACAGCGATTCAATCAAGCTGAAATTCTTTATATATAGCAGTTTTATACAATTTTTAATCATGTGAAAAACTATCAAACATATTTATATTTATTTTTACGGTCAGTTTAGAGGAAAAAAATGAAAACGTGGTAGGTAATGACCATCTTCCGGATGAGCTACATTTCTCAAAAGTTGATAGAAAACTACGAATTTTGAATAATGCCCGTTTACCAAATTTCATTATTCTAGGTCAAACCGTTTTGTGTAATTTTGTTTATATACACACATACACACACACATATGCATTTTTTCCGACCTTAATGAAAATGACTCGGGACCTTCAAAACGTATAAAAACATCAAAATCTCGACCTCGAAAATTTTCGTGATCGCAATACTTTCTCTGGTGAGATAATAAAAGTATTTTTCTTTTTTATACTTGTTTGTAGGCTCCAATAATTTTAGTATTTGTTTGCCAAAACATATTGTAATTATTAAAACGATTATTGTCAATTATTTTTTTACAAAAGGCTTCAATAGAAAAATATATGATAATAAATAATATAATATAAAATAAATATAAAAGTAACTTATTCAAGAAGTATTCAATTCAATTATTTTTAATTATTTTCTATGATACATTAAAAAGCAATTTTAATTATTGCTATGTCATAATTTTCAAATTTTAAGTAACCCTTGATGGTTAATTAATATTTGCTTGAAGATGAGATTACAACAAATCAAGTTTTTAGCTTTAAATTTTTATATATTTTAGACTTATATAGTTTAAAGATTAATTAAGTATTAATTTTAACTCTTCTTATAACTTATATAAGTTATAATTAATTATTCTTATTAATTATTCGCAAGAGGATAGAAGATTCAACATTTTTTTTCTAGTATATTGATATATGTATTTTGCAGTATAATTTTACAAAATCTAAAATTAATCTATAAAAAGAGTAAATAATCTTTTTTTTTAACATTTTCTTTAGTTTTTATATTTTTCTTTTATTTTTTTTTTTTTTGGTTAAAAGTTTGTTAAACATAAATAAAACTTTTATAATAAAAAAAAAATATTCAGGTAAGAAAAATTACAAAGTTCAAAAAGAAGATCTAGCAAAAGAAAGAGGAAAGAGATGAAAAAAAGAAAGGAATATTTTCAATATCGATTTTGACTTTAGTTAAAGGCAAAGGGAGAGGGCGAGAGATAGTTTTCCTTTCGAAAGGGGCTATGAATATTCTTCGACGTCATTAGAGAGGAAAGAAGAGAGAGAAAGAGAGAGAGAAGGCTTTGAAACTGCCTGTATCCGTTAATAGAGCCTCAGAGGGACATGAAGAAGTTGAAGAAGTGCGCTCTGTATCCCCCTTCCCTCTCCCCTCCCACTCTATTCATAATGCAAACTTTTCGACTTCAATTAAATATCGAAATTCTTGAAAGAAGCTTACTACTGCCCGAATAGAAAACTTTTACTAGCTAGTTATACAAATAAAACGATTTTCTATTTGATCTGAACGATCAACTCGTTTTTACTATCTCACGAAAATTTTTGATGTCGAGATTTTGATGTTTTTATACGTTTTGAAGGTTCCTGAATCATTATCACTAAAGTTGAGAACAATGCCTCTCTCTCTCTGTGTGTGTGTGTATGTAGACAAGATTACGCAAAAACGGTTTGAGCTAAAATCATGAAATTTGGTATACGGGAATTAATCAAAATTCGTAGTTTTCTATCAACTTTTGAGAAATGTAGCTCAACCGGAAGAGATTCATTACCTACAACGTTTTGATTTTTTTTCCTCTAAAGCAGTGGCGTACCTAGAACTTTGCCGCCCGGGACGATCTCCAGTTTGCCGCCCTTTCTATTATAAGTCAATCAAATAGTGGTTTTTATAAATTAATACACATAAATAAATTATTAAGTTCTTTAATCAATAATAATTAATACACAGAGTAAATTTTTTTACACATATTTGTATGCACTCGTAAACATATTTATATAATATTTACTCTTCTAGCTTTCATACTAGAAAAATCGTGTATAATGCTCTCAACATTTATATTATTTGTAATTTCTTGTTCTATTGACAATATTGCAAGATTTTGTAGTCTTAATTGACTCATTGTAGAACGAAGATAATTTTGCCGAACAAAATCTTAAAGATGCGTTTACGAATTCAACAAATTTTAATGAATACAATAAAATAAAATTAGTATCCTGTTCTTGGAATTAGAATTCAAAATTTACACTAAAATGCATTTATATACACCGAATACTAATCGAAATCATTTAGTTAATCATAATTTATATAAATCAAATAGTAAACTTATAATAATCATAATAATCATTTATTATTCAAGAAAGAAAAAAAATAAATATGAAATGAATAAGTTGCTTTACAACTATAACTAAATATAAAAAATGGCGCCCGGTGCGGACCCCCCCCCCCCTTAGGTACGCCATTGCTCTAAAGTGACCGTAAAAATAAAGATATGTTTGATAGTTTTTCACATGATTAAAAATTTAATTTAAATACAATATATGTTAATTAATCCAATTCAAATTTGCGAGATAGTTGAGTGGAGTCACTCCAGCTTATTTTCATTAATTCTACAATTATTTTGAATGAAATTTTGAATATTAAATTAAATAATAATAATAGTATAAATATATTTAAACAGCTAAATGGAAAATAAAGATTTAATTAATGTAAAATTCATAATGTAAAATTTCATAAGATGATTTATTCGAAAAATTAAGTTTTCTTCATACAACATTCAAAGATTAAAGAGCATTATTGAGATAATAATTTTGACTTCGAGTGGGGAATTCCTGAAAGTAGGTTATACGTGAAATAGTGGTAGAGAGGAAATAAGAGGATTTGGGAGCGATGATCAATTTCCGAGCACTGATAAGAGCTTAATTACGGTTATATTACAAAGATATATTAGATATCATAATTGAATAATTAAATTTATTTAAATAAATATGAAACGAATATTATTGAATTATCAAATCTTCAAAATTTGGTCATTTTTTAAAAATATTACATACTAGCCGTTCCCGGCATCATAACCTGGCGGCAGCATAAAACTCTTCTTAGACCAGTGATTCTCAACCTTTTTTTTTTACCGCGGCACACTTTTAACGGTTTAAAAATTTGGCGGCACACAAACATAAGTGTAAAAGTTGAAAAAATATTGAAAAAAAGTGGCCCCAAAAACGGTTTACATTTTTTTTTGTTTAAGAGCCTCATAATCTCGCGGCACAATAAAGAGCCGCACGAGATTGATTAATAATAATAATTTATAGGAAATTTTGTTTCAAATACTTACAAAACAACACAACATAGAAATATAAAATTAATAAATTTATTCACAAATCGTCGAAATATTTTTTTAAATTTTATTTCAATATATTTATAATAACAAAACAAAATTAAAAAACAATGAAGTTAGTAACAAATTAATAATTTTGATAGAATTCTTTTTTATGTTTATTAATTTTATTTTAATTTTTTTTTATTTTAAATTCCATAAAAATTGTAAATTGTAAAATTTTAAATTTGTAGCTAACTTCAAATTATGAGCTCCGCCCTCTGTAGCCTCGATGTAATTCATAGTAATTTGTTGAAAGTATATGCGAAAGGTTTTAATTCATTTTAATTCAATCAGTATATTTTTTTATTTCATTTGGATTTTCGTTTTCACTCAAATTTGTAAATTGCACTATTTTTCAAAATATAAATAATATTGCTTACTTTGTTTTAGAAAATATTAATCAATAGCCGAACCCGTTGCAAACGGTGTTTGCAGTCTAAGTTTAAAATTAATTTATCGTGGCTTGTAGCAATTAATTAAATAGTTCTTTGAAAACAATATTTTTCGTATATCTAATGATCAGTTTTTAGTAATCTGCCTTGAACGGAGATTTCTTTAATTTTTAATTTGAAGTTGTTAAAAAAGTTAAAAAAATAACGATTTCTTTTGTCAATAAGTTCATTTTTAATATAGACATTTGGGACCGAATGTGTCCGAGCGTTACGGAATGAGTGAGTGAGTGACGATTGGGTTTTATATATATAATATTGATATATAAATAATAATGTCATTTTACAATTCAAAATATGTTTTTGATTAAAGTGTGCATTCATTCTCTTATTTGACTCGTTTCAATCTTCTTCTATATCACTGGATAAATAATGGTCGTTTGTCATGCATTTCGTTTTTCATACAATATAATAGGCCCAGCGATTAGATAAGAACACGTCCCCCACCTTTTGCTCTTCTCTTTTTAACCCCATTTCCCATTTACCTTTGCCACATACTGATAAAACGTTCTCTCTCTCTCTCTCTATATATATATATATATATATATAAACTATATTTTTATTTGTACTTGATTATAAATTATAAAATATAAAACATATTCTAATAATTATGGAAGAGAAAGAAAATTATTAATTTAAAAATAAGCCGGGGTAAATCCACTCGACTATCTCGCAATTTGAATTGGATTAAATAACATATATTATATTTAAATTAAATTTAATTAAATTATAAATTAAAATTAATAAATAATATTTATTAAATGAGCGTGTATTTGGCTGTTGATGGCACCACGTCACGTGCTTGCGCATGATTTGCAGTGTTAAAAAATTAATTCCGGTACTTTCCGTGATTCAATCAAGCTGAAATTCTATATATAGCAGTTTTATACAATTTTTAATTATGTGAAAAATTATCAAACATATATCTTTATTTTTATGGTGAGTTTAGTGGGAAAAAAAATCAAAACGTTGTAGGTAATGACCCTGTTCCGGTTAAGCTACATTTCTCAAAAGTTGATAGAAAACTACAAATTTTGAATAATGCCCATGTACCAAATTTCATCATTCTAGCTCCAACCGTTTTTGCGTAATCTTGTCTACATACATACACACACACACACATACATTTTTCTCAACCTTAGTGAAAATGATTCAGGAACCTTCAAAACGTATAAAAACATCAAAATCTCAACATCGAGATAATAAAATATATAATATTATAATATTTAGGATTTCATAAGAAAAAAAATTATATAATTTTCATCATATTTATTTTAATATATCGTTGATATAGATTTAATATTGAATGGGCTGCTATCTTATTTCATTTCAATTATCTAAATAAATAATTTGTTTCTTTAACTTATCTTTAAAAAATTCATTAAGTATACATATATTCCTTTATTCGTTGTATAAGAAGTGTAAATGATACTTAATTTATTTTTAACATGAGATAAAAAAGAAAATAAGAGAACTTGATTCATGTATTATATAATTTATTTATTTTAAAATGAAAATAAATTATTTTAACAAATAGAATACAATATTAGAAAATTAAAATCTTAATTCGTTTAATTATCATTGTAAATAATATGGTTTTTACTATAGATATCCGTTTAAAAACTTCAATATCAATTTAAAATCTTTGTTTATTTACATAACTATCTTCATTCATTTTTAGCTTTATATAATACCGGGCCTCCGCTCGGTCATTGAAAAAAATTATTCCTTATTATCGGATGTGGTTGGTAATATTAATATGTACCTGGTTCATCAAACCGCTGTTCAAATATTTTAAAAGTAAATAAATTTAGAAAAAATAGGCATAAAACATACAGCCCTTAAACGTAAGTATAAATGCTCAGAAAGACAGAAAAGTATGGCCTGTGGATATAACATAATATATATTTCATAATTTGATTTTATTTATTCAGTAGAACCTCGATAAGTTAAAGTTCAAGGGAAACACAAAATATTTTAAGTTATAGAGATTTTAAGTTATCAAGGCTCTATGTTAGGGGTAGGTCAATAAATTTTTTTAAAAGCTAAATATAATGTCGTTTCTTATAATTCTCTAACCAGCCATTGCTGGCTTTAAAATTTTTGAATTAGTGAACTCTTCAGCTTTTTCTTTCAGTATGGGTCCACTATCAGTGATGTTTTTGTTTCGGTACTGTTTGAACCAAGTAAACAAACATTGGGAATTCGGCAATTGTTCGTCTTTTACATTGAAGACTTTCTGCTGATTCTTGTTTCTTCAAGCTTTCAGCTTCTGAGGGCCAATATAGAGATTACTTATAGAGGGTGCATATTTTAAGTTATTGAGGTTTTGGGCTCTGATGGGAAGGGAACATATTATTTTTTGAAGTTATAGAGGTTTTTAAGTTACCGATGTTTCAGTTATCGAGGTTCTACTGTATTTACAAGATTTTGTATTTAAGGACGTAGTTGCTGAAGTCATTTAAATTTCCTGTTTTAAATTAAGAAAAAAACTAATAAAAATGATTTTTACTGACCAATACAGATCAATTTTTCTTTGTACAAATTATCTTTGTTGTGAATTTCAACAAAATCCTTCGAGCGATTTAATATTTCAAAAATACAAATATATTTACTATATATACACAATTTTTGCTAGTATAATAAGATAAGATTTATATAGCTATTCAAAATTACTTATGTATTAATTTATAATGTAATATTTATAGAATTACTGAATTAAAAATTAATAATTTATCTATTCTTTGATTTCAGTAATCTTATCAAAAGAATTGATGACTCCAAAATATCGGTGTTTCCCTTTTGTTTATTAAATTGATATCTAAAATCCCAATGACATCAATTTTAATCATGGCATTTATAAATATTTATAAAATATCATTGCGATTATATATTATATCATCTTTTCTCATAACTTTATGAATCTCTTTATGATAAATAAACAATGGGAAATTCACATAAACAAATTATGTATTATATTATAAATTTATTTTAATGAAATTTAAAACCAAGTTACATATAATATGTTATATAAATCATAAAACAACGATTTCAGTTTACTCTTCTCTATTTCTATGTTGACTCACTTAAATATTCATATTGTAAATGAAATGTTGCAATCTATTATCAATATGTATTCTACTAATGCCTGTCAGTTTGTACCTTCCCACGTCATTCTCAAATTTAGGTCTAGACCATCGTGTAAATTTTATATTCAAATTAATATTTAATATTGGATATGATTTAATATCAGTTAGCATTAATCCATGAGGTCAGCGATTATTTCTTGAATACATTTATTTGATTAATAATCAATAATAATAATAATTAATTTAATATAATATTGTATATATAAAATAATAATAATATGAATTATATTTTTTAAATTACTTTACAAAAGTCTAATTCAGTGATGTATTGGGAGGGGAACGCGGGGGAACGACGTTCCCTTACCTTTTTACTATCTCACCAGAGATAGTATTGCGATTACGAAAATTTTCGATGCTAAGATTTTGATGTTTTTATACGTTTTGAAGGTTCCTGAATCATTTTCACTAAGGTTGAGAAAAATGTTTGTGTGTGTGCGTGTGTATGTGTGTATGTATGCAGACAAGATTACGCAAAAACGGTTTGAGATAGAAATGTGAAATTTGGTATACGGGTATTATTCAAAATTCGTAGTTTTTTATCAACTTTTGAGAATTTTAGCTCAACCGGAAGAGGGTCATTACTTACAACGTTTTGATTTTTTTTCCTCTAAAGTGACCGTAAAAATAAACATATATCTTTAATAGTTTTTCACATGATTAATAATTGTATAAAACTGCTATATATAGAATTTCAGGTTGATTGAATCGCTGAAACTACCAGAATTAATTTTTAAAATTTTTTAACACGTTGATTGCGAGCACGTGTCGTGGTATCATCAACAAATAGCCAAACACTCGCTGATTTAATAAATATTATTTATTAATTTTGATTAATAATTTATAATCAATATTAATTAATAATTTATAATCAATATTAATTAATAATTTATAATCAATTAAATTAAATTTTAATATAATATATGTTAATTAATCTACTTCAAATTTGCGAGATAGTCATGTGGAGACACTCCAGATTTTTTCAATGCCCTCCTGAACATTTAAATTGTCATTCTGTGATGTGGGACGTACACCCCACGTTTTAGCCGCTCTAGCGCATCATTAAAATCTTAAAATTGATTAATTTAAGTAATTTATATTTTTCACTTAAGATTGATATACATAATTCTTTAATGCAATTAGCTATCGATATCTAAGTCCATTTTAACCAGTCTTCTTCTTATTTATTCATTTTAATTAGTATAAATGTATTTGAAATTCATCATTTATATTTATTTATTTTTTATAAACAGAGTTGAAAGTTAAAGCTAATTAATTTATTAAATTTCAAATTAAAATTTTTTTTTTTTTGAACTTTAACATTTTTATATGTTTATTTTTTATTTATCTTAATTATATTATTATAGATAATATTATAATATGTATATCATTTTCAATTTTATTTATTAATTTTAGATTTGTTTAAAAAATATAGATTATTATTATATAAATTGTATTTTCATTGAATTATGTTTGTCAATCATTTTTACTATCTCGCCAGAGATAGTATTGCGATCACTAAGGTTGAGAAAAATGTCTGTGTGTATGTATGTGTGTATGTATGTGTGTATGTATGTAGACAAGATTACGCAAAAACGGTTTGATCTAGAATAATGAAATTTGGTACATGCGCATTATTCAAAATTCATAGTTTTCTATCAACTTTTGAGAAATGTAGCTCAACCGGTAGAGGGTCATTACCTACAACGTTTTGATTTATTTTCTTCTAAAGTGACAGTAAAAATAAAGATATATTTTTGATAATTTTTCACATTATTAAAAATTGTATAAAACTGCTATATATAGAATTTCAGCTTGATTGAATCGTTGAATTAATTTTTTAACACTGCAAATCACGCGCCAACACGTGACGTGGTGCCGTCAACAAAGAACTAAACACGCGCTGGTTTAATAAATTTTATTTATTAATTTTAATTTATAATTGATAATTAATTAAATTTAATTTAAATATAATATATTATGTTATTTAATTAAATTCAAATTGCGAGATAGTCGAGTGGAGACACTCCAGATTTTTCTTGTTTCAAATATGATATTAAAATAATGTAATATGTCTATTTGATTTACGTACGTTCACTTATTTTTTTTCTTTTTTTCCAATATCTATTAAAATTCTAATATCAAAATTAGATGATGGAACCAGATTTCGTTTCATGTTCCAATAGACAGTAACATATTCTAACTTATTGAAATGAAGAATATATATTATAGAGGCGTTGTGAATGGAGGATTGTCGATGATATTCTGTAAATGGTAGATTATATTTTTGCACCATCCTCTTGCACATCCTTCCTCTCCACTTGAATGGCGACACTGTCACAGGTATTGAAATTTTCTTTTTGTTTCCCTCTCGAAGGGAAACTTTCCATTTAATATCTCTAAGTAAAGTCAAGTGATGGTAAGGGGATGGGGGATGGGGGTTGATAAGCGAGGAGGAGAGCAAGTCGATTGTGGCGTAGGCGCATGCGTATTTGGTTGGCCGGTTGCCTACCCGGCCGCAGCGGCAGACGGCCTGCCAGTTGTGTGCAGGCAGCAGCCGGCAGCAGACAGCACCTCTAAACAACCACCCACACCAACAACAACAACAACAACAACAATACAACGTTAGTGTCGCTTGCTTGCTTAGAGCAGAAATAGACAATTTAGAGGGCTCTAGCTACATCACAGTCCCTTCCTCTCTCGCTTCTCTTCAAAGTTTCTAAGCGGAATGAAGAGGAGAGGAGTTGCGGTGTAGCGAGCGTAGCAAGTTGCAATTAGCAATCTTTAGTTCAATCAATTCCTTGATTGGTTTTATTTTTTATTTTTATTATTTTATTTATTTATTTTTTTTTTTATAATATATATTCTTACTTAATTCATTAAAGATTACAATCAAACACTTTGCGGAGAGTTTCATGCAAAAACAACCAAATAGAAAGAATACAAGAAACAAAAAAAAAAAGATTGAAAAATTTATAAAAATTTATAAATATTTGGCGCAAGTCACTAAACACCTAAAAAGTGGTCCTGTGCATGACATCAGCACCATTACTTATGCTCGAATACACGAATATGTATTTTATACAAAAAATTTAAATTTTTTTTAAAATAAATTCCAGAACTGTAAAATTTATGCACGTCACTGAAATTTACACAATTTTTTTGACACCAATTTAGAAAGTTTCATTTATGTTTATATTTTTAATTTTTTTATAATGAAAAATAGCTTTTTGAAATATTAAAAAAAAAAAAATAATAAGAACCAAAATCGAAAATATATTTTAAATATCACACAATTTTTATTAAAAATATTAATGAAGTAATAATTTAAAAATTTCTTAAATATAAAATTTTTAATGATCAATAAATTAATTAGATGAATTACATTCAATTAATTAATTATATAAATATTCATCACCGAAGAAAACACTGAAATAATAAATAAAGTTTGTTCTCTTTTGCAAAGACAGTAAAGATATCCATGTTCATTAAATTCATTTCTATTATAATTAAGAATGATATTAGAAAAAGAAGATTTTATATTAATATTCCTTTCCTAATTTAATTTTATTATTCGCGTTCACGAAAGAAATTTAATTATTGTTTTGCTTGTATTTTTGACAAATCAAATTTAATTTTTTTTTTTTTTTTTTTTTATCATTGGAGAGAATTAAATTAAATTTAATTCCAATTTCCATTATGGGACTGTCATCATGGCGATAGGATTTCATCTAGATTTAACGTTTCGTATCATCATGGAATTTGAAAGTTAATCTTGAAAATTTTAATTAAAATTAATCTACATACAAATAGAATAAATAATCGAGAATGGATTTATTACAAGAGCGAATTTGTTTTAACAGTGAAATAAAGGAGAAATCTCTGTAAAATTTAATATTATTAGAAGAAATTAGTCAAATGATAAGATATAATTAAATATGAAGATATATATTTATTATATCATATAATTATTAAATTTTCCTAAATATTAATAATTTATATAAAAATGATTATAAAATATCAATAAGGTACACATATAAAAAGTAATTAAAATTGAATTCATAATTAAAGTTCATTAAATATATATATATATATATATATACGAGGGTGAGGTGAAAAGTTTCCGGCCTGATTTAATTGAATTTATTAGAATTAATGATATATATATATATATATATATATATATATATATATATATATATTGAACAAAATGAAGGGAATTCATTCATATCAGAGGAAATTATAGTAATTAATAAGATAATATTTTGATACGAAATATTCTAATATATTAAATTTCGAAAGATTAACTTTAATCATTAAACCAATAACTTAAATGATTTAAGTAAATGATATTTTTTGATTTTAATATACATATATATGAATAGTTTCCGGCCTGTCCAAGAAAAACGATGTTTTTAAATATTTTTTGTTTGCTTTATTTTTTAACATTCAAGAAAGCTGAGGTACGATGTCAGCTGAACGTGTGTGAAATTTTTTGCACAACCATTTGAATATGAAAAGTTGTGTGCAAGGTTGGTGCCGCGTTTGCTAACATTAGACCAAAAACTGCTTCGAAAAACCATTTCTACCGACAATTTGGCGCTGTAGGCGTAATCCAAACGAATTTTAGCGTCGATTCATAACTGTTGATAAGACTTAAATTAAATTAAATTAAATTAATTAACTAAATTAGAACACCGTTATGAAAAAAGTATCAGTGTTGATGGAGATTATGTTGAAAAATAAAGCAAAAAAAAAAAAAAATTTAAAAACAACGTTTTTCTTGGCCAGGCCGGAAACTATTCATAGATATGTATATTAAAATCAAAAAATATCATTTACTTAAATCATTTAAGTTATTGGTTTAATGATTAAAGTTAATCTTTCGAAATTTAATATATTAGAATATCAAAATATTATCTTATTAATTACTATAATTTCCTCTGATATGAATGAATTCCCTTCATTTTTTTCAATATATATATATATATATATATATATATATATATATCATTAATTCTAATAAATTCAATTAAATTTTGTTATGTTTAATAACTTTTTAATAAATAAATTAATAATTTATTTCTCCAAAATAATGCCAAAATCATATATTAATTAACATTATATAAAATTAAAATCCCATCAAAGATAACAAATTCTCATAGAATCATATAAATTACATAATTATTTTGATCAAAATATTATATGCATATTTTATTCAATTTTTTCAAATATTTTAAATTAAAATCATAATTTAATTTACAATTTATATTTATAAATGATAAAGAATATTATCGAAACTTTATTTTTTTAATTTAAAAAGTTTCACTTATCGTGGATTGTACTTTTCGAACTTCATTCATTGTCAAATAATAATATAATTAATTACCAAGTTTTATATGTATAAGTTATATTTGTAAAATTAATTTTTTATATTTGTGTTATACTATTTAAACATACACTTTTGAATATTGTATTTCACATAATTAGTAGAGCTGAAAAATTGATTAATTGGATATATTTTGTATATTATATAATATATATATAATCTATAATAAGGGATAATTACAATCTATTTTATAATTTATACAAATTTTAGAAGAATTTGTTTGAAACTTGTTCAGTTTATTGATTTTTTCAGTGATTCTAACCATATTAGATTTTTAAAATTATTTACATCAGAAGTTCTCAAACTTTTCGAAGTTAGTACCCCAGAAACTTGCATCTAAAGGTTAAGTACCACTAAAATGGTTTCGTTATTAAAAGTGAGGTTATAAGGCACTGATTCTCAACCATTGTGCCGCGGCTCTTTAGTGTGTCGATAGATTTTCAAAAGTGTGTTGTGTAATGAGACTCTTAAACATTTCCGACTTTTTTCTAAATTTTTTTCAATTTAGTCCTAAAAAAAGGTAAAACTTTTTTGGGACTAGGTTCTTAAACATTTCCTACTTTTTTTTTTTTAATTTTTCCAATATGGTTCTAAAAAAAAGGTAAACCGTTTTTGGGACCACTTTTTTTCAATCTGGTAAACTTTCACACTTATCTTTTTCTTTGTGTGCCTCCATATTTTTAAAACGTTAAAAGTGTGCCGCGGTAAAAAAAAAGGTTGAGAATCACTGTTATAAGGTAACGCCTGTGGTACATGTACAACAGTTTGAAAACATAATTTTATTCTAATAGCTAATTGACTATAATACTTCCTAGGCCCTAGTGTATATCACCTTTAATTTTTTTTCTTTCTGTCAAAAATATAATCTGTATAATATAAAACTATTTCAATAATGATTGTAAATTTGATAAAACTGTGTTTTTATAAGAGAAGAGAATAATTAACTATATAAATAACAACATGAATAGTATAGAATAATAACAGTCATAAGTTTCTAACTTCATTTCTATTATACTAGTTTATTGTCAAAAAAGAATATGAACAATTATAGGTTATAGCTAATAATTACAGATTATTATTCAAGGTTGATATTTTATTTCATTTTAAGATTTAAAAATAGAATTAAAAAAATAAATAAATGTATTATTAATTAATTATTTTCTATTTAATTAATTGACGTTTATCATAATGTATGTATGTATATACTTTAAAATTAATTTCGTTTATTTATATTTAATAATTTCGATCAATAAATAGAAAGATTGTTGAAAAATTCATTCCATTCAATATTGATGCATTAATGAGTCAATAGATTATTTTTTATTATATTTCGTTTTTTTTACTACCTCGCCAGATATAGTATTGCGATCACGAAAATTTTCGATGTCGAAATTTTGATGTTTTTATACGTTTTGAAGGTTCCTGAATCATTTTCACTAAAGTTGAGAAAAATGTCTGTGTGTATGTATGTAGACAAGATTACGCAAAAACGGTTTGAGCTAGAATCATGAAATTTGGTATACGGGAATTATTCAAAATTCGTAGTTTTCTCTCAACTTTTGATAAATGTAGCTCAACCGGAAGATGGTCATTACCTACAACGTTTTGATTTTTTTTCCTCTAAAGTGACCGTAAAAATAAAGATATATGTTTGATAATTTTTCATATGATTAAAGATTGTATAAAACTGCTATATATAGAATTTCAGCTAGATTGAATCGCTGAAAGTACCGGAATTAATTTTTTAACACGACTGCAAATCACGCGCCAGCACGTAACGTGATACCATCAACAAAGAGCCAAACATGTGCTGATTTAATAAATATTATTTATTAATTTTAATTAATAATTAATTAAATTTAATTTAAATATAATATATGTTAGTTATCTTATTCAAATTGCGAGATAGTTGACTAGAGACACTCCAGCTTATTTAAGTCTTGTTGTTCGTCTCTACAAATAATGAATTCGTCAATTACGGGTAGATTGCATTTGAAAAATTTAAATTAATCATTTATTTGATTATATTAGAATATATTGCTAGAGATGTACATATTGAATAAAGTAATTAATTAAATATTTAAAAATAGTTGTTTATTTTATCAAATATTTTACTTTTGAAATAAGAATAGAGAACTTTTAATTTTAAATATATATATATATATAATTAAAATGCCTAGTAAATGCACATAAATTTGAATAACAAGTTAAAAATGTAAAGAATAAATATATAATAAAAGTTGAATGTTGATTTTAAATTTTTAAGTCAATATCGTTCTTAAATCAATCGTCCGAGATCACGTCTTTTTTCCGATACAGCTCAGCTTAGAATCGTAAATCGAATTTTCTCAGCCGTTTTCAATCATTTCATGATTTATTCATTTAATTTTGAAGACGAACAGATGATGATTCCAATATAAAAATGTGTTTAAAAAAAAAATAGATAATTTATAAACTTTCCCTGAGAATTCAGATACCAAATTCGACCATTTGAGTTTTTTCTCTCATTCTTTTCATCTAAACCCACTTTTTTTTCTCAATTAAGTCACATTTTATATTATCTTCAAGATTCAGTTAACTTAATAACTTTTGACCATTAGTTTTTAGAAAATATTTTTTCAATAAACTTTCCTCTCCCATTCGTACCACGAATAGATGATGATTCCAATATAAAATGTGTTTTTTTTAAATAGATAATTTATAAACTCCCTGAGAATTCAGATACCAAATTCCACCATTTGAGTTTTTTCTCTCATTCTTTTCATCTAAACCCATTTTTTTCTCATTTAAGTCACATTTTATATTATCTTCAAGATTCGGTTAACTTAATATCTTTTGACTATTAGTTTTTAGAAAATAAATGTTTCGATAAACTTTCCTCTCCCATTCGTACCACGAATAGATGATGATTCCAATATAAAATGTGTTTTTTTTAAATAGATAATTTATAAACTCTCTGAGAATTCAGATACCAAATTCCACCATTTGAGTTTTTTCTCTCATTCTTTTCATCTAAACCCATTTTTTTCTCATTTAAGTCACATTTTATATTATCTTCAAGATTCAGTTAACTTAATAACTTTTGACCATTAGTTTTTAGAAAATAAATTTTTCGATAACCTTTCCTCTCCCATTCGTACCACGAACAGATGATGTTTCCAATATAAAAATGTGTATTTAAAAAAAAAAATAGATAATTTATAAACTTTCCCTGAGAATTCAGATACCAAATTCCACCATTTGAGTTTTTCTTTTCATCTAAACCCACTTTTTTTCTCAATTAAGTCAGATTTTATATTATCTTCAATATTTGGTTAACTTAATATCTTTTAACTAGTTTTTTTTTCTAGTTTTTAGAAAAATAAATTTTTCGATAAACTTTCCTCTCCCATTCGTGCCACGAGTCACGCCCATCATAACTTTCTCAATTTTATAATTTTATCTGCTCTCTCTCTCTCTATAGAGATGCATCGAGGTCATCCAATTCTTTTTTATGTTATCTCCGTCGTCATTCTCCAGAGATTTCATCTATTTTCGGTCTATAAATGTTGCGAGGAATTTTATTTTCAAATTCCCTCAATCTATTCTTGTCCCCTAATGTGATGAACAATATAGAATGAAATTTTATATCGATCCATTGGCAGTAAAACAATATTTATTGAGATTCTCGAAAAGTTTTTAAGCAAAATTTTATTAACACATTAACAATTTAACATTTAACATTTCTATTCCAGTTAATCTCCGTTTTGGACTCAAACGCTTTTAAATTAAACTCTAAACAAACTAAAGCTGGAAATGAATAAATCGAGTATAAAAAGCATAAATTCAATGAAAGACATAATCGTATATATAAAACCATTAAAGATAAATTTTTAGAATTATTATTAATTTAGATTAGGCAACGTTGTTTTATTTCTCTGCTTTCTTTAAAATATAATTTTTTTAAATTAGCAAATATTTCATAATATTTAATTATTTTTCTATGAAAATATTCAATTTCTAAAACAAATAAGATTGAGATTTCAAGTTTTATGTTAAGAAAAGATAAACTATTTATTAAAGAGATCTTGACTAATGAAAATAACATCACTCTAAGAGTTTATTTATTAATCTTTATTATCATTTAAAATGATCAAATAATAAACGAAAAAAATAATATAGGCCCAGCATTTGTATTCAGTAACGACGATATGCCATTAAGATTCTAGGCTACGAGTCACACAATGCTACCAACACACCAAGAGAATCAAATATACAACAGATTTATTATATAATAATTCTTTGTCTGAAAAGATTGTAACATATAAGTTTAAAAAAATCATTTGATTTCAACAAATAAAATATATATATATATATATATTCTAATTAATTTGTATCTAATTTCATAATTCTCTATTTTTTATAATTTTTTTTTATTTATTTTAAAAAAAGCTTAAATATAAAGAAAAATCATTCAATAAATAAATTAAAAATAGTGTAATGCATAAATAATCAATTTATTTATTATTAATATCCAGTGATGTATTGGTAAAATAAGAAGTAAGGGAAGCAAGAGTAGGAGTCACAGGGTATGATGACTAGCGTCGCTGACTCATATTCTCAAGTTCAAGTCCCGGATTCAAATCCAGGGCCTGGCAAGGGAATTTCTCTAGCTGGGGTCTATGGGACGGAGTCAACCCAGCCTCCGGGATTAAAATCGGGAAACTACTTAATAAAAAGTAGCGCCTCCAATCAAAATAATCAAGATAAAGGTTGCTAGGACCCGTTCTACTGAACATAGGACACCTAGTTGATAGAACCGACTTGATAGGCGTTGTCCTTGCGTAGGATGTACAATAGACAGAGGTTTTTTTATTTTTTTTTTATAGTGGGAGCATAAAAAAGTCCTATTTTCAGCAATCTATAAGTTTTTATTTTTTCTTAATCTTACTATACAAAATATTAACGAACACAAGAAAATAAATTCTAACAGTAGATTTAAGTGGGAGTTGTCGGGATATGAAAAAGTACTGGAACGCGTACCGGTTCTGAAAAAAGGTAAGGGAACGTCGTTCCCCCACGTTCCCCTCCCAATACACAACTGTTAATATCTATAGTTTATTTTCTGGATTGAATATTTGCTTTTTAAAATGCAAAAAAATGACCATGGTGAATTTATTAGCTTAGAAATTTCTGAATAAGAAAATGTTTTTAAAATGTTTATATAAATTAACAAAAAAAAAATAATCTAAAACATATCTAGTTATAGAACGAAATCAATTAAAACAATAAATTTATTTATTTTTTTTTTAATCTGAACTTTATCTACGATAAACTTAGGAATTTCATAAAAAAAAATAATAAATAGAAAAAAATGTCTGGGAGATAAATGTTAGGCAACCGCTCATTATAGTAAAAATGGTTCCCTTTCCACCGAAATAAAATGATTAAATGAGACGCAACCGATCGAAACTCGAGTTTCATTTTATCTTGCTATTTTAGTAGAAAACATTCACTTTTTATGTCTTTTTACTTTATAAATAAAAGATTTTTGTCTGCTACTCTCGTCAATAAAATATTTATTTATCTACAAAATATTTCTCGAGAAATGAATAATGCATTGTTTAGAAAGACAAAATAGTTTCAGGATAATGGCATTCATTGAAAAATTTTATTAAAAAATTTCTACATTTTTATAATTTATCTTAAAATCAAATTAACGATAAACTTTTAAGGGAGAAAATTGAAAGATATTGAGTAGAGGTGGTGTGAGATTGGAATATATGTATAAGAGAGAACGTATACGAGGTTTGTTCAAAAGAAAAGGTGAATTATGAATTATTTCTAAAAGTATTTATTTTTTCATCAATATCCATTTTGTCACCTTTCAAAGTAATTCCCCTCAGATATAATTTAGACTTATGCCAGCGCTTCTTCCAATCGGTCATCAGCTCCTTCGATTACGAATTTATCTCATCAATTGTGGCAAAACGCTTTCCTTTCATTTTTCACTTTTGGGAATAGGAATAAGTCACAGGGAGCCAAATCTGGTGAATAAGGTGGACGAGGCGTGATTACGATGTTGTTTTTGGCCAAAAAATCACGATCAAGCAATGATATGTGAGCAGGTGCATTATCCTGATGCAGAATATATGATTTGTTTTTCCATAATTCCGATCGTTTGAGCCTTATTGCTTCATACAAACGTTGCATAACTTCCTTCTAGTATTATTTATTAACGTAAGACCTGTTGGCAAGAACTCATCAAATCGAAAAATCAAAGAACACACAAAAAAGTGATTAACTTTTTCATTTGTCAAAACAAACTACTAATCCAAAATATATATGTGTACCAACATAACAAAAAAAATATTCGATAACAGCCCGCAAAAAATTCAAAATTCACCTTTTCTTTTGAACAGGCCTCGTATACATATCATATAAAATTACATATAATACAAGAATAATAAAAATAGATTTAGATATAAATATAAGATTTAACGCGATTCTGAAAAGATTTAAAAAAAAAAAATTATTCTGATTAGATATAATATATAAATAGTTATTTAATTGATTGTAACTGTTCAAATAATAAGGTAATATAACTTATATGATTATATAAATATGTTTACTAAATTCCTTTTTAGATTGTTTCCCGTTTATTACAAGCTTTTGTTTGTTTGCATTAGAAGTTGGATGAATTTCTTGTCAAGCCGAGATTTGATCAATCTCAAATATATAAATTTATACTCCTTTATCACCTTTAAGACTAATCGTATTAAATAAACTGATAAATTATTTCTATCCATTTGGACGTAGAAGTCAAATGTTTCATAAAGAATGCATTACAATAACAAGAGATAACCTCTCATTGTAAACAAACGAAGGGCAAATACGTTAATACATTAAATTCAACTGCAGAACTAGAATTAGTTTCAATTTATTCATTATAAACACTTTCTAGACTTTTTTTCTTCACTTTTTTAACTACTAGTAAATAGCTTAGAAAATGAATGCTTTAATAATTTAAATTCTAATCTATTAATTGTTTTAATATTTAGTACCTGGACCCAATTCTTTAATTATTTATTACAATTATTAAATGTTACATCATTGCATCAATCTGATTAAAATGAATGAAACTTGGGGTACTCAATAATAATAAATAATATTAATAAATATTAAATAATATTTTAGTGAAAAAATATTAAATAATATTTTAGTGAAAAAATATTAAATAATATTTTAGTGAAAAAATATTAAATAATATTTTAGTGAAAAAATATTAAAAATTATTAAACTATTTAACAATGAATAAATAAATATAAATTAGTAATTTAATAAAGAATGAATACCAAAACAGGTAAAAAACATATAAAATTAACTAATAAAAATTTATAAGAATTAACAAAAAATTTAACGGCAAAACATATCAAAAAATTTCTCTTTTTTTGGAGTTATTTATTATTTTATTATTATTTTTATTTTTATTTTTAAATATCGATGCACTCGGCGAGCTTCCCTCGATCTCGAGTCGTCGGAACAATCGTTTAACCGCGCGACTAATATATTTAGAGAATAAATTTAACATTTTCTACCATATTTGTTTTGTTTTTTTTTTTTGAGAGATTAATAAATATATATATTTTATTAAAATAAATATTTTTAATTTTATTTCGAAATCAAATAATAAATTTTAGAATAGTTTAAATATAAAAAAAAATATTAATACAATATCAATTAAAAAAAAAATGGCAAGAGTCAAATTTCAATATGGTTGTCATTTGTGACGTCATCCATATATAAATTTAAATTAAGAAAAAATTAATGAAGATGATTTTTCTCCAGGTTGAAACTAATACAGATCGATTTATATTTATAATTATTATCTATGGTGTGAATTTCAAAAAAATCCTTCGGGCGGTTAATTAATAAATTAATCGAACAATATACATATATATACACACATACACATATAAATATACATATATATATATACAATTTTTGCTAGTATAATAAGATAAGATAAGATATAGGCATATATATATATATATATATAAGATATTTGATTGAGTAAAAGGTTAAATTTTAATTTTGAGAAATCCATGATGGTGCGTCATCAAACTAATTATCATTTGAAGAATTAAAGTAGTATTGAATTTTGTTTGCTTAACAAAACCGACATTTGGTAAATGATACAGCAAAAAAAGAGTCATTAAATATTGTCCAAATCAATTAAAACGGAATCATTCTTTGAATCCCTTTTATCTGATTATTATCCATAGAATTTTATTTCATAGACTACGCCTGCAAAATCTAATTAAAAACAAATAAATCATCATACGCGAGACCATTCAATTCCAATTAAAATTAATAAATTTCAAAAATTGAATTTTTCACTGATATTAAAGATAGAAAACAATATTGGAAAAAAAAAGAAAAAAAATATTGAAAAACATCATTTGAATTTGTTTTTATTTTTTATTAATTACTTCTTTTTTTATTCGCTAGAGATTTTATTGTTAATTCATTTATTTATAAATAAATTTATAATAAATTATATTATAGTCTTCAACTCCACCTTAGCTAAAATGTGTAAAATTTTTAAAAACATTTATTGTTAATGAAAGGAATAATAAATAATAAGTTGACCTGTGGCTAGGCACAGAACCAACCGACGATTTGAAATAAATTAATTTCCAACTACAGAAACAATTTCAAATAATTTTAATATAACTATTAATATAAAAAACAGATATGGATATAACATAAATATTTTTAATTTTATTTTATTTATAATATATAAGGAGGCGCTGGCTGTGATGTCATGGAGGGCTGGGTGACGTCATATAATTTTAAATAAAGACAAAACTAATGAAGATGATTTTTTCCGAGGATAAAACCAATACAAAGTGCATGATTCGTGGAGATATGTAAAAAATCTCCACATTTGAAATTTGGTGTGAAAATAACCCTTCCCTTCCTATCGTCGACCGGTATTATTACCACTTCCGGTTTCCGGATATACACTAAAAGTTGATCACTTCATCATACTGATGCATTAAGTAAATATACCAAATCTTATCAGTGTCCGTTGATTCACTAATTTTCGGGTTTTTTTTTGGTTCGGTTTCAATATAGGGAAATTATTTAATTAATTATTATTTTAATATTTCTACATTCAATCTGAACTAAAAAAAAGAAAATTAATGGTGCCCTCTGCTGATCAAATTAATAAAACATGGTAGCTCTAAATAGAATTTCGATGGATTTACATGCAAACTTTATTAATTTTTATCTCCTAAACTAGAAGCGACCTACAAAAATTGCATAAGAAAAGTCTATTTGGAATTACAAAATGAACCCACTGGTAAAGTCTTATCTAAATCCATGACTGGATGTGACCGTTGTATATAATTAAAATTTAATTAATTAAATAATTTCCCTAAATCCAAACCGAACCGAAAAAACAGAAAATTAGTAATAAGTGAATAATTAGTGAATTTGTCAATAAAACGTTACTTAATGACATCATATTTCGAGGTACCGAAAAAGTTGCATAAGAAAAGTTTATTTGGAATTATAAAATGAACCCACTGGTAAAGTCTTATCTAAATCCATGACTGGAAGACCGTTCTATATAATTAAATTGTATTTGATAGTTATTAGAATTAATAAGAGACATGTAAAATCATATTTGTTTCAAATATGATTTCAAATTATTTAATTTTGAATGTTGATCTTCTATAATAACATAGCTTCTATTTTAAAAGATGCAACATACTATTCCAATAATTTAATTTGCATAATTAGGTAATTTTATTTTCTTTGCTAAATATTTATTAATATATTTAGATGGGAAGATAGAAGGTAAAAAAATAATTTGAAATTGTTAATTTTAACACATTATTATTATTCACAACTTCAAAAAACAGATTTTTCATGAGTTAACATATTTCTTGATTAAACCATCACATTATTGAAAAATATATCTTTGTAATCTAATTTGTTTAAGTACTTTATTTTAATGATAAAAGTTCATTCATGTTACATAACTTACTTCATAGACATTTGTTAAATTATTATTTTATATAATGCAGTAATATATTAATCAATAATTTTAAAATTTTTATTCAAACAAATCATAAGATATATTTTTTTATAAATTTTTATAATCCTTATCATTGTATAGTGAAAAAATTTTAAGTTCATTGAAATACTTATTTTTCACTAAATTATGTTTTATTTAATAATAGTTTCTCTCAATCCAAAAGTTCAATTGTATAGTTAACACTACAAATTATATTAATCAATTTTAAATACTTTTTTAATGTGAACATTAACAATTATAAATGGGGTGGTCCATTTCTGAAACAAATTTCACGTTTGTTTTAGAAATTGCCTGGGCGTGGTCAATTACTAAAAAATTTGATTGATTTTTTTTTTAATTAAAATCGCGTTATTTTTTATTAAAATAAATATGAATTAAATGTATTATATTTTTACTATCTCGCCAGAGATAGTATTGCGATCACGAAAATTTTCGATTTCAAGATTTTGATGTTTTTATACGTTTTGAAGGTTCCTGAATCATTTTCACTAAGGTTGAGAAAAATGTGTGTATGTATGTAGACAAGATTACGCAAAAACGGTTTGAGCAAGAGTCATGATATTTGGTACACGGGCATTAATCAAAATTCGTAGTTTTGTATCAACTTTTGAGAAATGTAGCTCGTCCGGAAGAGGGTCATTACTTACCAAGTTTCCATTTTTTTTTACTCTAAACTGACCGTAAAAATAAAAATATATGTTTGAAAGTTTTTCACATGAATAAAAATAGTATAAAACTGCTATATATAAAATTTCAACTTGATCGAATCGCTGATTAATTAATTTTTTAAAACTGCAAATCTCACGTGACGTCGTGCCATCAACAAAGAGCAAAACACAGGCTGGTTTAATAAGTATTATTTATTAATTTTAATTTATAATTTTTAATTAATTTAATTTAATTTAAATATAATATATTATTTAATCCAATTCAAATTGCGAGATAGTTGAGTGGGGACACCCCAGATTTTTTATGGAAATTTCTCTTAAGACAATCAACTACTTATAAATTTACTCTAAATATATTGATAAATGATGGACCAATTTAAAATTCATAAAACGATTATACCATCTTTCAAAAATATATATCAAAAATGAAAAACTTCTATCGTAAATTTAATTAAAATTAAAAACTTGAATATTATTTTCATTTTTCCCATAAATGTTCTTCTATCTCAATCTGAATTGTGGGAATGATAATTGAGTAGCTGCTGGCTGCAAATCTATTTGCATTCGTGTTTATCCCTCCAGGAGCATTCACAAACCAATTATGATTCCCTCCTCTCTGTCCATTGGTTACACATTGTTCAACCGCCGTGCCACTTCATATCCCAGGACATAGTATAAGTACTTTACATAGGAACATGCAGACAATGACCTATGAGATTTTCATGAGCCCTTCGTTCTACTTGTACAACAATCAATTATGTGGAGGGTTATTCATAAATTTCTTACAATATGTACGATATGTATGTGCAATACACTATTCTAATTTATAATAAATAAGTTGACCTATAGCCAGGCACAGAACCGACCGATGGTTTGAAATAAAGTAATCTCCAGCTACAGAAACAATTTCAAATAATTTAAATGCATCTAATAATACAATAAAAAACAGATATGGATATAACATAAATATTTTTAATTTTATTTTATTTATAATATATAAAGGAGGCGCTGGCTGTGAAGTCATATAATTTTAAATTAATAAAAAACTAATGAAGATGATCTTTCCCTAGAATAAAACCAATACAATTACCTTAGCTAAAAATGTGTAAAAGTTTTAAAAAAATGTATTGTAAATGAAAGGAATAATAAATAATATGTTGACCTGTGGCCAGGTACAGAACCGACAAACGATTTGAAATAAATTAATTTCCAGCTACAGAAATAATTTCAAATAATTTTAATATAACTATTAATGCAATAAATAACAGATATGGATATAACATAAATATTTTTAATTTTATTTTATTTATAATAAATAAGGAAGCACTGGCTGTGACGTCATGAAGGGCTGGATGACGTCATATAATTTTAAATTAAGAAAAAACTTATGAAGATGATTTTTCTCGAGGATAAAACCAATACAAAGTGCATTATTCGTGGAGATATGGTTTTCCCTCTAGTGAAATTTGGTGTGAAAATAACCCTTCCTTCCTTCGTCGATTACTACTACTTCCAGTTTACGGATATACACCAAAAGTTGATCAATTTATCATAATGATGCATTAAGTAAATATACCAAATTTCATCAAAATCCGTTGAGCCGTTCAGGCTGTACACATCTATACGGACGGACAGATGGACGGACAGACATCATGCTAAAAATACATTTTTCTGTTAAGAAAATGCATGATTCGTGGAGATATGTAAAAATCTCCACATGTGAAATTTGATGTGAAAACAATACCTCCCTTACTATCGTCGGTCGGTAAAAACACAGTTATTATTCAAAATTGCCAAATAATGATCAATATTTGAATGTAGAGGTTAAGTAGTATTATATTTTAGTTTATATTTCGTATAAAAAAAAAACAAAAATTTAAGAAAATAAAAAAAGAGTTAAAATTAACTTGAAAATTTTAAATCTCAAGTGGCACTTATCATATTAATAACATTAAAAAAAAAATAGAAAAACACTTGATGATATCAAAGTCAATATTTTCATAATAAGATTAAATAGATCATTAAGATGTTATTCATTTCAAATTCTTAATGATTTTTTAGTCTTCACTTTAATAAGGCTGTTGTCTTCTCAATTGAGCCCTTATTTATTCATAAATTGGGAATTTGTAAAAATAATTGGTTCAATGATCTGACCTAAAAGAATATTGTGAAGTATTTATTTAGCATTCTCATTTGAGAAATTGTTCTTATCATAAATATTGAGTACCTGGAATCGCGCTTGACCCTTTAACAAATTTATACAATTTATTATTATAAAGTTTAAAAATATTACAACTTTTCAATTATTTATTACAATTGTTAAATGGGTTTTCTAAAAATGACCCATCAAAAATTTGTTTCCTAAAATGGTACAAAATAATTAAAATAACTTGATTTTCATTTCAAAATGAAAAAATATTCAACTTTACTTGATAAAATATTTGATCCAATTGTATATAAATATGTTGTTATAAATAGTTGGCTTCATTTTTATATTTTTTAAGTAATAACTTATAGACTGCTTCGACTAGGATTACTACTGATAATAATATAAATTCTGAAATTATTTTGACACCTGTGCTTTTCTATATTTAATTAAGAAAGGAGGTTATATTTTTTTTATAATAATCATATATCATTTATATTATTTAAAATTTAATCTAAAAAACATTTTAATAAATATAATATAATTTAATATTATTAGATCGAATTGATTCAATAATGTATTTGAAATAAGATATGTATTCTGTAATTATCATTTTAAATGAATATCAATTAAAGAAAAAAATTATTTTTAATTCCTTTATAATTGTTCATATGTATATGTTGCTAACTTCATGAATATTATTTTCTTGGGTGGAGAAATGATAAATAAATTTCGTAATTTTATTCTAAAATACTATTAAAATAAATATTTTTAATTTTATTTCGAAATGAAATTAAAAATTTTAAAATATTTTAAATATAAAAAAATATTAATACAATATCAAATAGAAAAGTATATGACTGAAGGCAAATTTAAAATTTAAAATTATGCGAAGACAAAGTGGACTGTAGGATATTTTATTAAGGTGTTTAAATGATGAATATTTTAATTAACCCAACTTAGATTGATTGATATCAAGACTTAATTCAAGCATACAAAATGAACAAAACTTAAAATGGATGATGAAGTTGGTGACGTCATTTAAATTTACTATTTTAAATTAAGAAAACACTAATCAAGTTGATTTTTCCTGAGGCTGAAACCAATACAGATCGGTTTGTCTTTATAAATATTATCTATGGTCTGAATTTCAAAAAAAAAATCCTTAGAGCTGTTTAATATCTCAAAAATATTCAAAGATATATACATGATGATAAGATAAGATAATTTATATAGCAGATGACTTTCTGGTTTACTGACCGTCGTAGAAATAACAAAACCTATTCCAATTTACTATTTTTCTTCTTTAAATCATTGACAATTAATTATTTTTTCTCAAAAACGATTTAAAAACAAATTAAATATAATGATTGCTATAAATATCATTCTAAATCTGTTAAAATTTATTTTATTATTAAATAAATAGGTATAGTTATTTTCTTTTTCTCATTTATTGTATGATAAATGGGGAATAAATTAATTTTATGAATTTATTTGAATATAAATGAGGGGATAGATGGTAGATTCAAGCGCGGGAGGATAACCGAATTAATTTATTCAATCCGTTACTATTCTGTTCTCTTCTATTCATTTTCAACTGCTGCTGTTGCTGATAATGCTATTATGTATAAATATGAGCTTGTGTATGTATGCACTTTCCATTTTGCTCTTATAAACCAGTAACTAAAGAGTGATTGTGTGCGCGGCTGGTTGCTCATCCTGTGTGGGTGATGCATGCCATGGAGCACTCGGTCGGGTGCCAAATGATCTGAACGTCTCATGGATTTCAAAAGCATTGGAGGGTGACGAGTACCATCGACCCCTCGACTTCTCTTCTTTCTTTCTTTCTTTCTCGGTAACCATCCCCTGACAAACTCGCTTTCTTAAACGAATGTTGCAACTTGAGAAGTTAAGCAACTTAAGCAAGGTGCCGCCACTTGACTTTGAAACAGATCCAGAAACAAAAACAAAAATTAAATAAAAAATAAATAAATAAATAAATCGAAAAGAAAATAAAGAAATTATTTTTTTTTTAAAACACTTTATTTCAGCGATGAGTGTTTATTTTAATTCATATATTATTCATTATCATAAATCTATAAAAAAAAAAAAAATAAAATATTTTTTATTTTCAACAGGTTCTCAAAAGAAATACATTTAGTTCTTAATTATTACTATTAATTAAGTTATATTAATTATTATTTTAAGTTATTAATTTGTATATATATATATTTTTGAAAATATTATAAATCTAGATATTCAAAAGGTTATCCAAAAGAAAAAGTGAATTATGAATTATTTCTAAGAGTATTTATTTATTCATCAATATCCATTTTGTCCCCTTCAAAGAAATTCCCCTCAGATATAATTGACTTATGCCAGTGCTTCTTCCAATTGTCGAAGCACTTCTGAAATGCACTTTTCGGTATGGCCATCAGCTGCTCGTTCTTCGATTCTGACTTTATTTCATCAATTGTGTCAAAACGCTTTCTTTTCATTTTTCACTTATTGGAATAGGAAAAAGTCACAGGGAGCCAAATCTGGTGAATACGGTATTGTTTTTGGCCGAAAAATCACGAACAAGCAATGATAAGTGAGTTGGTGCATTATCGTCATGCAGAATCCATGATTTATTTTTCCACAATTCCGATCGTTTGACCCGTATTACATAACTTCCTTGTAGTATTCCTTATTAACAGTATACCTATTGGCAAGAACTCATAATGCACCACGCCAGTGTAATGGAAGAAAACAGTGAGCAAAACCTTCACATTTGGTCGAACTGGCCTGGTTTTTTCGCACTTTTTTACCACTTATAAACATTTTTTTTTTTGAGTGAAAATGCCACAGTCAACATATTAAGTGCATTGGAGCACTTTATTCCATTTTTAACGCAAAATTTAATACAGATTCTTTAAAAAATAACATAACAACATAAAAAACGTAACTAACTTTTTCAGTTGTCAAAAATAAACTACTAATCCAAAATGACTGATAATGTCAATATATGATATATATATATATATATGTACTAACACAACAAAAAAACAACTTCGATAATTATGTGTACGCGAAAATTCAAAATTCATCGTTTCCTTTGAACAGACTTCGTACATAAATATTTAAAAAAAAACTAATTATTTGAATCTATTTCTTTCTTTCTCTCTTTCTCTCTCTATTATTTATTTAAATTTTAGTAGAAATCAATTTTCTTATTCAATATGATAAAATCATTTCATGTCAATCAATTATTCTAAATACATATTTATGATGATTCACTTTTATAATAAATTTACAATATAGTACTAGTAACATCCTTTCATTTTATGCCCAATGTTCAGTTTTATTTGATTAAAGACCAAATCAAATGAATATTTCGATTCATCATTCAAAAGACTTTATTTCAGAGGCTTGTTGATTTTTAATCAAAAAAACAACAGTCAATAGACCTAAAAACAAATATTCTAAAATAAATTGATTCATTAGAACGTAATATACGATTTGTTACTTTAAAGATAGCAAATTTCGAGTAAATTTATCTTTTCTCTGATTACCTTTTTAATTAAATAATGATTAAAAGATGTCGTGTTTGATTCATATTTATTTTATAAATTTATAATCTATTCAAAAAAATTTCAATTATATAAAAAATTATTTATTTATTTCACTATAATTTATTTATTTCACTTCTTATAAACGAAAATGAAAAGTATTTATTCAAATTTTAAAATTTGATATAAGTATTATTTATTGTATCATAATATACAAAAATTTCATTTTATTTGTGTTTTATCATTAATTATTTATACGAGTAATACTCTCTTCAATTATATCATTTACCATATATTTCTTAGAAACTAATACGAGGGTGTGGTGAAAAGTTTCCGGCCTGACCAAGAAAAACGATGTTTTTAATTTTGTTTTTTTTGTTTTATTTTTCAACATTCAAGATAGCTGAGACCTGTACGATGTCAGCTGAACGTGTGCGAAATATTTTGCACAGCCATTTGAATATGGAAAGCTGTGTGCAACGTGGGTGCCGCGTTTGCTAACGTTAGACCAAAAACTGCTTCGAAAAAACATTTCTACCGACAATTTGGCGCTGTAGGCGTAATCCAAACGAATTTTGCGTCGATTTATAACTGTTGATGGGACTTAAATTAAATTTAATTAATTAATTAATTGTTAAAATATTTAATAGTATATATATTTTACACCAAAGATTGTAAATATTTATATAAATACATTATTTTTATACCATTCATAAAATAATATGATAAATCAATTTTAAACCCAATAATCTTTTGATATAATAATAAAAAAAAATGAGAGATAATCCATATTCATGACCAATGATAAGGAGATAATAAAATTTATCTGACAAACACTTTCACTATCTTTAATGTTAATTTATCATAAAAAGAAAAAAAATGTTTCAAACAAACATATAGAATATTTTGTAAAATTCGTCATAGCTTATATAAAACTTTTATGAATTCGTTGAAAAGGCCATCAATCAGAGAAATCAATCAATGAACTTGGCCTGGTTTTTTTTTTCGTCTATGATAAAGAAAAAAAATGTTTTATTTTTACTATACTACTTGTTTCTTTGACAGAAATTAAATTTATTGATACGAGTATTTATTAATTTTTTTTTTTCAACAGGCTGAAAAAAAAATTTCAATTATTTATTCAAAAGAATTCATATTAAAATTTTTGAGTTTTTAATTAAATAAATATAAACATGAATTTTAAGTATGCAGATTTAGTAACATCTATCTATAAAAAAAAGAGATAAAATTTTTTTTATAAACACTCCTGAAAGTTATGCAACGCTTTGATAGATAATAAAGTTTGATTGTATAGGTTCAAGGTACTCCAAAAAGCTTCCTCCATCGGATATCTTCCTCCCTTGATACTTATAGGGATTAAGGTTAAAATCCTTCACTTTCATTATTAAAATGGAATTTCTCATTAAATATTTAAAGGTAATTTCAAATTATTTCGTAAATTTTATCTTATTTTTGACCTAAACGAGTACAACGACCAGACATAAATAATTGATTATCCCCAGTCTTCTTCAATTATAATTCAAATAAATGCCAATTAAAATATAAATTGGGTTTATTAGTTTATTTTATCATCTGAATTAATTCTTTTATAAACTTTGTATAAAACTTTCAAAAAAAAAAAAAATGAGCTGTGGTCAGGCACAGAACCGACCGACGATTTGAAATAAATTATTTTCCAAACATTATATATATATAAAGTATCAAAAATAAAAAAAAATGTTTAAAACTTGAATTAAAATGACTAAATTATATTTATTTTTAGTTTAATTACTCAATTATTAATTACTACTATATTTTAAGTGAAATATTTCCGACAATGAATATAAAATTAATTCTTTGTAAACTACCACTTTGGGTTTACGGATATACACCAAAAGTTGATGAATTCATGCTACTGATGCATTAAGTAAATTTATCAAATTTTATCAAAATCAGTTAAGTCGTTCAAGCTGAACACGTGTATACGGATACACAATGCAGAGACGGACAGACATCATGTTAAAATTTGTTTTTTCTGTTAACCAAATGCATGATTCGTGGAGATATGTAAAAATATCCACAAGTGAAATTTGATGTTCCCTTTCTATCTTCGGTCGGTAAAAATTGCTAAAACAAAAGGCAATATCACTTAATTTATCCTAATTCGAGAATATCAGATCCATCCATTTGTGTATTCGTTATTATTTTAATTAAAATACTATTTTTAGATATTATTTCTAATATTTTTTAAATTCAATTAAAAGTTTAATCTTATTTTGAGTTAATATTCAAAAGTTCATTGCTCTTTTCATTTTATGTTTTTACCGACCGACGATAGTAAGGGAGGTATTGTTTTCACACCAAATTTCACATGTGGAGATTTTTACATATCTCCACGAATCATGCATTTTCTTAACAGAAAAAAGTATTTTTAGCATGATGTCTGTCCGTCTGTCCGTCCGTCTGTCCGTCCGTCCGTCTGTCCGTCCGTATAGATGTGTACAGCCTGAACGGCTTAACGGATTTTGATGAAATTTGGTATATTTACTTAATGCATCAGTGGGATGAATTGATCAACTTTTGGTGCAAATCCGGAAACCGGAAGTGGTAGTATTAGCGATCGACGATAAGAAGGGAAGGGTTATTTTCGCACCAAATTTCACATAAGGAGATTTTTTTACATATCACCACGAATGTATTGATTTTATCCTCGGGAAAAATCATCTTCATTATGTTTTTCTTAATTTAAAATTATATGACGTCACCCAGCCCTTCATGACGTCACAGCCTCGGGTAACGCCGGCAACGCCGGCTACTTCAGCTATATATTATAAATAAAATAAAATTAAAAATATTTATGTTATATCCATTTCTGTTTTTTATTACATTAATAGATATATGAAAATTATTTGAAATTGTTTCTGTAGCTGGAAATTAATTTATTTCAAACCGTCGGTCGGTTCGGACCTGGCCACAGGTCAACTTATTTGTTTTCTTTTACTTCATCTTTGGATTCCATTGATTCGTCAATCATTTTCAAGACTATTTTTTTTCTTTTTTTCTTTTTTATATTTTCCACTTTTTCTTTTCCTTCTTTTGTGTTTCTTCGCTTTGTTGCCAATTTATCGTGTAAACGAATAGAGAGAATAAATGAGAGAGAGAGAGAGAGGGAAAGAGAAGAGAGAGAGAGAAGAGGGAAGTTTACCCTGTGGGTTGTAAGGTTGGTTGGCATGATTCCAAAAACGTCCGAGCCCTTTAGGGAATTCCCCTTCCACGCTCTCTTTTACTGTCTCTAAACTATTGAGATATCCATATAGATAGATTTATTCTGTAAAGAAATGTTCGTCTCTTTAAACTATTTGGTTTATTTCCTATACGAATATATATTAAAACATCAATTTCCCAAAGAATTTAAACTAGAAATAGAGAAATAAACATTTCGTTGAGATTTATAAATATATAAAATGTTAGTGAATTTTAAGAGGATGCTTATGTAACATCGTAAAAATTAAATATCTCTACGTAAAATATTTACAAATAAATTTAAAATTGTAAACAAAAAGTTATAGTTTTGGTTGTTGGTTATGGTTTATTTTTTTCTAAACTTGATATTTTGTTATTATATTTAAAAAAATTATAATATGCATCCATTTATTCTCTGTATTTTCATATTTCTTTTATATTTTAATCTTTCAAATTTCTTATCCTAATAAACAGAAGTAAATACTTAATTGATTTTAATAAATACATGACTGTAAAGAATCAGTTTAATAAATGTTACAATAAATTCATCATAACACATTCTTCTATTTTATGTGTTCAATGTTTACTTTTATTTGATCAAAGGCCAATCAAATGAATATTTTTATTCATCTTTCAGATGATTTGATTGGGGGTTTGTTGATTTTTAATCAAAAACTACAATCAATAGACCAAAAACAAATATTCTGATATAAATTCATTCAAATAAATCAATTGTACATTATAGACATACGTTTTGATAATAAAGATTTAATAAAAATATTTCAAATTCATTTTTTTATAATAATTTTTAAATCAAATAATAATATCAACATTTATCCATCTTTATTTTGAAGTTTTTTTTTAAATGACATACTATAATATAATATTTTGTATTCAAGGAAGCGCTTTCTGACGTAGTTGCTGACGTCATTTAAATTTCCTATTTTCAATTAAGAAAAAACTAATAAAGATGATTTTACCTAAATTATTAAATTAAGTATTAATTATTATTATTAATTCAAGTACCCAATATATATATATATATATACAAATTTTTGCTAGTATAATAAGATAAGATTACAACTTAAATCAATAATTTTTAATATAGTAATAAATAATAAATAATTTTCTATTCATTTATATCTCGACAATTTATTGATAAATATTAATTTTAAAAGTAATTTTGTTAATTCAAAAATTTTTCAAATTTTTTTACTATCTCGCCATACGGGAATTATTCAAAATTCGTAGTTTTCTATCAACTTTTGAGAAATGTAGCTCAACCGGAACCTACAACGTTTTGATTTTTTTCCTTCTAAAGTGGCCGTAAAAATAAAGATATATGTTTGATAATTTTTCACATGATTAATAATTGTATAAAACTGCTATATCTAGAATATCAGCTTGATTGAATAGCTGAAAGTACCGGAATTAATTTTTTAACACTGCAAATCTCACGCGCCAACACGTGACGTGGTGCCATCAACAAAGAGCCAAACATGCGCTGGTTAAATAAATATTATTTATTAATTTTAATTTATAATTTAATTAATTTAATTTAAATTAATATATGTTATTTAATCCAATTCAAATTTGCGAGATAGCCGAGTGGAGACACTCCAGATTTTTTAAATATAATTTTTAATAAAAATATTATTAATAAAAATGAAAGTATGTATATACATTCGAAATAATACTCGTATATGCATAATAATATATAGGAAGAATTTATTAAAGTAAAAGGTGTGGTATATGAGGTAGGTGAAATGGAAATGTTGGAAATGGAAGAGAGAGAGAGAGAGAGAGCCTATTAAAAGGAAACGGGTGGTAAGCTTGGTTGCAAATGAATGAGCCCGGAGGGATGGAGCTGCCCGGGTGATGGATGCACCCTCAGGGCAAAGAAAACCCCGACAAGGATTGTTTTTCCATTTGTGGATCATCCCTGGAGACCCTCTTAGAAGATACAGACCCGACTATTAATTGGAAATATGTCTATCTCTCTGCCCGCATTTTTATTAGGAAAACAAAGAGAAAATGGACTTATGTTGTTTTTTTTTTTTATTCAAACATCTCGTTTATCTATATTATTTGATTTACATAACAAAAAGGAAAAACGAAAATTCACTTATTGCATTTTATAAGTAAACAAATTTAAATTAATTCATCTTAAAATTTTCCTTCAAATTCGATAAAAATGATTAAAATCTTCTTCCCCCCCCCCCTCTCTCTCTCTATCCAAAAATTAAAACTCGCACAATATAGAAAACATGAATTGAAACCAAAATCTATATTTTTTAATAATTCTTGATTATACTAGGTTCAAATAATTCAAAATTGATTCAATATTGACATTCATATAAAACTAATATTTTTTTTTTAATTTATACATAATATATACTTGTAAATCATGATGATGATACTTTTTTCTATTTCAACTTTATTTAATGAAAATTTAAAAATAAAAATTATTTAAATAACATTTATAGTTAAAATATTACTACTTTTTTTAAATTTTATTTTGGTAATAGTTTAGTTTAGCCGATACATCATGGATTTTGATAAAACTTTACCAGTAGATTTCCTTTTTGATTCTAAACAAACTTTCTTTAAGAAGAATGTGGCGGTCGCTTCTAGTTTACGAGATAAAAATTATTAAAGTTTGCATATGAATTCATTGATATTCTATTTGGCTACCATGTTTTATTATTTGACCACCAGTGGACTTCACTAATTTTCGGGTCTTTTTCATCGGTTTGGATATAGGAAAATTATTTAATTAATTAATTTTGAATCGACATATCCAAACCCAACTTAAAAAAAAAAAACCCGAAAATTAGTAAAGTCCTCTGGTGATCAAATAAAAAAATATGGTAGCCAAATATAATATCAATGAATTTATATGCAAACTTTAATAATTTTTATCTCGTAAAATAGAAGCGACCGCCTTATTCTTCTTAAAGAAAATTTGTAACGAATCAAAAAAGGAATCTACTGGTTGGTTAAGTTTTATCAAAATCCATCATATATCGGTTAGAACAGTGATAGCTAACCTATGACCCGTGGGTCAGGCACTGACCCACCCAAGCTTATTAACTGACCCACACTTTGATTTTTATAAATTTTTCTTATGTCAAAAAAGAGAATAAATACTCAAAAAAAAAAAAAAAAAGTTAAGATAATTTTGTGGCCAAACTTTTGAACATTTTCGATTTTTTTCAATATGGTTCTAAAAAAAAAATTTTTTTTAAATCTATGTTATTTAAATAATTTTTATTTTTAAATTTTCATTAAATAAAGTTGAAATAGAAAAAAGAAAAACATTTTTCAACATCAGATTAGAATTTATTTTTGATTTTCAACAATCATTTTTTTTTTAAGATTTACTATTGTTAACGAAGATAAAATTAATACATTAGAATTCGCTATTGGACCAGGGATTGCTTCCGTCCACTCTCATCACCTTTTCTTTCTCTGTTTCGGATTTGATTCTGCTCTTTGGACGTTTATCGAATTTCGTAAGCTTTGGCTCTTTCTCTCTCTCTCTCTCCCTCATTTCGTTTGTTATCGGACTAAACCACCCGTCCTCCTCCACTACCAACCATACCCCTTCAATGAAGAGCTGGCCAGTCAAAGGTTAGGCGAATGGGGAATGAGTAATCCCCCTTTGAAGTGCACCATCAACAACATTCATTACACTTAGTCAAGCGGACAAAATGAAAAAAAAAAAAAAAAAAATTACAAAAAGTGCAAAATGAAAATATCAAAAGTTTTTTTTTTAGTTGTTTTTTTTAGAGAAAGAAAAAGAAATTAATTAAATATAGATAAAGGAAAAATGAAGAATATTTAGGTCATTGAAAAAAAAATCAGTTATATAAATATATATTTACATATGACTTTCTGACATAGTTCAAATATTTATTTAATTTGTATAAATTAACCCTTTGTTTAAAAATTTGATAATTTATTCAAAGTATGAGAGTTAAATTTTTTTTTTTTTATTGGGGTAGTGAAATTAACCTATTGTAACTTTAAAAACTTTATTTAGGAAATTTATTAAACAAAGTTTTAAATATGTTTTAAAATTTTTAAAAATCTTAAAACCTTTGATATAAACTTTAATGAAATTTTAATGAATTCCTTCTCTTTCTTAAGAGAGAATAAAACCCATTGGTGACCAAATTTTTTCTTTTAATTTTTTTTCAGTTTTTCATTAGATATCATGTTGATAAATATAGAAAAAAAAATATATTTTTACAATAAAATATTTTTGAAAGTGTTTTTGGGAACGCTGGTCATTCAAGCAAGTAAAATAAAGAAATGCATTTACAAAACATCAAATTATTTTTTTTATTTTTTAGACTTACAAAAAAATTATAAACATCAAATTATGTTTTTAGAATTATAAAAAATTAAAAAAACATAGGTTTCCAAACAAAGAAAAAATTATCTTCCACTTTGTTCAAGAATCGTACACCACCATTTGGTAACAATATCCTGTACAAGCCATAAACCACTGCTTTAGTACAAATCTAACAGGCGTTCCTTGAATAAACTGCTTCATGAAATAGTGACCAAAATACCTTACCATTTTTACCGACCGACGATAGTAAGGGAGGTATTGTTTTCACACCAAATTTCACATGTGGAGATTTTTACATGTCTCCACGAATCATGCATTTTCTAAACAGAAAAAAGTATTTTTAGCATGATGTCTGTCCGTCCGTCTGTCCGTCCGTCCGTATAGATGTGTACAGCCTGAACGGCTCAACCGATTTTGATGAAATTTGGTATATTTACTTAATGCATCAGTGGGATGAATTGATCAACTTTTGGTGCAATTCCGGAAACCGGAAGTGGTAGTATTAGCGATCGACGATAGGAAGGAAAGGGTTATTTTCACACCAAAGGAGATTTTTTTATATATCACCACGAATCATGCACTTTGTATTGGTTTTATCCTCGAGAAAAATCATATTTATTAGTTTTTTCTTGATTTAAAATTATATGACGTCATCCAGCCATTCATGACGTCACAGCCTGGTCTTGTATATATATTATAAATAAAATAAAATTAAAAATGTTTATATTTATTATTTATGTATCCATATCTGTTTTTTATTACATTAATAGATATATGAAAATTATTTGAAATTGTTTCTGTAGCTGGAAATTAATTTATTTCAAACCGTCGGTCGGTTCGGACCTGGCCACAGGTCAACTTATTTCATCGATTTTTCAGAAAATATTCCAAATTTGATGAAATTATTATTCAATTCTACTTAATTTATATTTCGTTTTTTTGATTAGGGTAATATTTATATTGTGTGATTAACTAAAAAAATATATAAGTTGATTATTCCATCCAAAATAAATAAAATAAAATAAATAAAATAAAAATCTTTATCTAACAGCCGTTCCCAAATGGGAACAATTTATTTTTTGATGTTTTGTAAACTTCAAATAAAATTTTTTTATTTATTTGAACTAATAATAACTACTAGATAGTAAATAAAAATAAATCTATAAAAACAATACCTTATCATGAATTTACATATGTTTAAAAATCACAATTACTAATTTTTCAAATTTTTTTTTTTGTTTTTGTTGCAAGCAAGTACTAATAACTACTACAGCTATCAAATATACTTTCAAAACAAAAGTTAGATTATAACATGATTACACTATCACAAATTTGGTGTCAATTTTAACAGTTTACAAACGCTATTTAGATTTTTTCTGTTGTTTCCATTTGGAAACGCTGGCTACAAATGGGTTAATATAATTAAATGATTTTAATATTTTTATTATAAAAAATTATCTAAAAATCTCAAAAATATAGTTCAATTTTATTTATTTACACTAATTTATGTAAGAAAGTATGTACTTAAGAATTCTTACCAACATCTTAAAACAATATAGCTATTTAAAAAAATTTTTATATACATATTAAATTATTATAGTATAATCATTTTAAAGTGAAATAAGGGTTATAATACTTTTATTAAATATGAATTTTAGATAAAAATTTAGTAAAAAGTAAAATAAATTATACAAAGAGGTATCTCTCTCCAAAAATTTATCATACAAGCAAGCCTGTAAGTTATGCAACTTTCTTTTAGATTTTATAGATCATAAAGTTGGTTTTCATAGGATGTAGGCGCTCTGAATAGCTTTTGTCTTCTACGAATACCTGCCGTTCTAGATACTTTAACCATTAATATAAAAAGGCTTACATTTATTATTTAATGAAATTTATCCATGCAAAAGATGATACATTCCCAAATAATTAAACAGTAGGAAATGAATATTTTAAATTAGTTAAACTTAAGGAAATTAAAAAATTTATGAACCAAGATTAAATATTTATGAGAGAAATTTTATTTTAATTTGTATTTTAATAACTTTTAATTATATATATGTTTATTTCTATTATTTTGTTTGTTTTATTCTCACATTTCAATTAGAATATGTTTTGTCTTTTATAAATCAAATTGAAAAATAGATTTAAAATAAAAATTTAAATAATACATAATAACTTGGTTGTAACTTAAAATGTAATCTTTTGTGTTTTATCATTTTTTTTTTTTTTTGTTAATTGATTAAAATAAATTATAATTGACATTATTATTATTAAGTGTTTTATATTTGGCTTTGAAGTATTAATCTTTCAATAATAATTATTAATAGAGTAGCTTTTCAGTTCCAATTGTGTCACTCTTGTGTCCCATTGGATCAGATTGAAGCGAATTATTGTTTGGTTATTGGAATTGGCAGCCCTTTCTCCTCCAAAATGTATTTTGTGATAGAAGAAATAATTTTTCAATATTAAAAGATTCATAAGAAATAAAAACAAAAAAAACAAATACTTACTATATTTTTAAATTGTTAAAGCTTTGGTCGTTATGTTATTCATAAGGGAATTTTGTAAATAAAACCATATATTAATATTTTTATTGTAAATTTATTAAAAACACAAAAAATATATATGTACAACGTTTCGATTGCTCTTTCTGCAATCGTTATCAAGCGACTGCATTGTCCGAGCGTCCAGTGCCGATAGACAACCGGTAGTTAATACATTAACTACCGGTTGTCAGACGGCTTAATGTATTAACTACCGGTAGCTAATACATTAACTCAGTGTTTCTCAACCTTGTAGTATTCACGGCCCAATTTTCAATCATAATTATCATCGTGTCCCCCCCCTCCCCAGTGTGTGTGTGTGTGTGTGTGTGTGTGTGTGTAGGTGTGTGTGTGTGTGTGTGTGTGTGTGTGTAGGTGTGTGTGTGTGTGTGTGTGTGTGTGTGTGTGTGTGTGTGTGTGTGTGTGTGTGTGTGTATGTAGACAAGATTACTCAAAAACGGTTTGAGCTAGAATGATGAAATTTGGTACAGGGGCATTATTCAAAATTCGTAGTTTTGTAATGTAGCTCAACCGGAAGAGGGTCATTACCTACAACGTTTTGATTTTTACTATCTCGCCAGAGATAGTATTGCGATCACGAAAATTTTCGATGTTGAGATTTTGATGTTTTTATACGTTTTGAAGGTTCCTGAATCATTTTCACTAAGGTTGAGAAAAATGTCTGTGTGTGTGTGTGTATGTGTGTGTGTATGTGTGTGTGTATGTGTGTGTGTATGTGTGTGTGTATGTATGTAGGCAAGATTACGCAAAAACGGTTTGAGCTAGAATGATGAAATTTGGTACATGGACATTATTCAAAATTCATAGTTTTCTATCAACTTTTGAGAAATGTAGGTCAACCGGAAGAGGGTCATTACCTACAACGTTTTGATTTTTTTTCCTCTAAAGTGACCGTAAAAATAAAAATATATGTTTGATAATTTTTCACATGATTAATAATTGTATAAAACTGCTATATATAGAATTTCAGCTTGATTGAATTGCTGAAAGTACCAGAATTAATTTTTTAACACTGCATATCTCACGCGCCAACACGTGCCATGGTGCCATCAACAAAAAGCCAAACATGCGCTGGTTTAATATTTATTATTTATAATTTATAATTAATTAAATTTAATTTAAAAATAATATATTATGTTATTTAATCCAATTCAAATTGCGAGATAGTCGAATGGAGACACTCCAGCTAATTTACTATCTCGCCAGAGATAGTATTGCGATCACGAAAATTTTCGATGTTGAGATTTTGATGTTTTTATACGTTTTGAAGGTTCCTGAATCATTTTCACTAAGGTTGAGAAAAATGTCTGTGTGTGTGTGTGTGTGTGTATGTGTGTGTGTATGTATGTAGGCAAGATTACGCAAAAACGGTTTGAGCTAGAATGATGAAATTTGGTACATGGACATTATTCAAAATTCATAGTTTTCTATCAACTTTTGAGAAATGTAGCTCAACCGGAAGAGGGTCATTACCTACAACGTTTTGATTTTTTTTCCTCTAAAGTGACCGTAAAAATAAAGATATATGTTTGATAATTTTTCACATGATTAATAATTGTATAAAACTGCTATATATAGAATTTCAGCTTGATTGATTAGCTGAAATTACCAGAATTAATTTTTTAACACTGCAAATCTCACGCGCCAACACGTGACTTGGTGCCATCAACAAAAAGCCAAACATGCGCTGGTTTAATATTTATTATTTATTATTTATAATTTATAATTAATTAAATTTAATTTAAATATAATATATTATGTTATTTAATCCAATTCAAATTGCGAGATAGTCGAGTGGAGACACTCCAGCTAATTTTCCTTTAAAGTGACCGTAAAAATAAAGATATATGTTTGATAGTTTTTCACATGATTAATAATTGTATAAAACTGGTATATTTAGTATATCAGCTTGATTGAATCGCTGAAAGTACTTAATTTTTTATCACTGCAAATCTCACGCGCCAACACGTGACATGGTGCCATCAACAAAGAGCCAAACATGCGCTGATTTAATAAATATTGTTTATTAAATTTAATTTATAATTAATTAAATTTAATTTAAATATAATATATGTTAATTAATCCAAATCAAATTTGCGAGATAATCGAGTGGAGACACTTCAGCTTATTTTTTTTTTAAAAAAAGAACTAGTGAATGGACTTTCGAAAGCATTAAGATAAATATTTCGGTTTTTGACTTGTTCGTCATAGCCATCACTAGACAATCTAATTGATTGCAATGAATCGATTGGGATGGAATGTTAATTAGTGGGTGGATGGGGTGAACAATAAAGAGAACGAGAGAGGAGGAAGTGGGAGGATGGGGGTGGAGAGGGTGGTGTTGGTGTTGTTCTGGGTGGCCGGGACTCTCTCGGGGACGAATCAATACCCGGCGGGGTTCCCGCTGGGCGCGGCGTCGCCTCTTCCAGACGCCACCCCCTCCCCCCTCCCCTTTATCTCTCATTCCAAACATACATAGACTTCTACATGAAGGTGTCAATGGAACAGGAGGACATTCCATCCTTTTCACTTCCGACCCCTGCAAGTACCACGAAGCTATGTAAACAGAACAACATCCAATTGCATTTACATAACAGTGATTAGCCGAGGATTAACCCATGATATTCTATGCCACCCTAAATAAATAGAACCTCCTATACAATCAATACCCAGATAGAAATATGAACAATTTGTTATGATCATTTTGACAAAAAAGAAAAGAACAAGAATATTTAAAATACTTATTACTTCTAATATACAATCTATTTATATTGTATTTAATAGTTATTTTATATCATATTAGTGGATATATTTATTGTACAGTATTCTATTTTAATTACTTATTTATAATTAAATAAATTAATCAATAACTCAAATTCGTCCAATCATTAAGAATTATTATTATTCGTATCATAACGAAAAAATAAATAAATAGAAATTAATTATCATGGAATTCAAATTATTTTTAAAAATTTTTTTGAAATAATAATAAAAAAAAGTAACTAATCAAGTTTCGTTCGAAAGTTTATATGGTCTGCAAATGGCGGTCCTAATCAAAAACGAGTATCAAATATTTTTTTTTTTTTAGAAGGTAGATATAAATTTATGAAACTCATGAAAGGACACATATTAAATTTCACTGATATATTTTTGAATACAAATTCCATTTAGCATATGCTATTTCTATTTTATATTAATTTGTGATTAAAAATTTAATTAATATTACTATTTTAGTACGATCTTTTTTTTTTTTTTTTTTTTTTTTTTTTTTTTTTTTTTTTTTTAATATGACGGACCGGGAAAAACTTCTTACGAAGCGCACACCATCATCGCAAGCGATTGGTGTACAGTGTGGGATTACCTATGATGTTGTTAGGCTACCCACTAAAAAACCCCCGCCATACCCTTCCATTGACCCTCTCTGACTAGTGACGGGATCGTCTTTCGACATACATCATCACCAGTCAAGGATCGTCTTCAGCCTACCTAAGCTGAGCTTCTCTTGCCTTGAGCAATTCCGTCACAAAACCCTCAATTGCTTCCCAGTTCTCTTTACTTTCTATCATTAGCCTAACCATATTTGCTTTGTCCATTTCAACACCTAGCTTATTTGATAAGGCGTGCCTTTCCTGCCACCACTTGCTGCACATAAAGACTACATGTTCTGCAGTGTCTAAGACATCCCCGCAGTCCAAGCATGTTGCATCCGTACTTCTTTTGAAGCGATGGAGGTATGCTCTAAAACAGCCATGACCTGATAACACCTGTGTCAAGTAAAAGCCAACCTCTCCCTGCTTCCGTTCCATCCATGGTTGTATGGATGGTATCAAGCTATGGGTCCAGCGGCCTGTAGCCTCGTTGTCCCAGCTCTGCTGCCATCTATCAAAAAGGCGCCCTCTCGCATGCTCCTTTGCCTTCTGGACTGTGGAAGCCTCAGACCTTCCCTCGTGATAGACTTCGTGTCTTTCACGTGCTAGCAAGTCTATAGGCGGAATCCCCGCCAGCACCATTACAGCACAGAAGGAAACAGTGCGGTAGGCAGACGTTGCGCGTAAGGCAACCTGTCTTTGTACCGACTGCAGCTTCCTCCTGTGCACCAATCTCGACATAGCACCCGCCCAGGCCGGAGCCGCATACAAAATAATAGCGTGGACCACGTTCACATAGAGCTTTCTCTTTATCTCTCTCGGTCCCCCAACGTTGGGCATCAACCGTGACAGCATGCCTGCAGCTTTAGCTGCTTTTTTAGATACCTTTTCAACGTGGGGACCGAAAGAGAGTCCTCTATCAACTTCCACTCCCAGATAAGTTAATTGTTTATTCCATTCAATCCGGACACCGCCGACTACCAACTTCGGAGTCTTGTATGCACGGCGTTTAGTTACTAGTACTGCCTCGGTCTTTTCGACAGCTATCTCTAAGCCCTTTCTTGCCAACCAGTTCTCTACGGTTGCAACTCCTTCCTCCATTCTCACCTCAAGGACGTGTTCCTCAAGAGCCTCAACTATAAGGATAGTGTCGTCTGCGAACCCCAAGATCTTTACGCCCTCAGGAAACTGGGCCTCTAAAAGTTCGTTAAATACCAGTTTCCAGAAGAAAGGTCCCAATCTTGACCCTTGAGGGGCGCCTCTAGTCATCGGCATTTCAATAGTCCAGCCGTTACCGCCGTAGACTATTTTTCTATCACAAAGATAATCATCAATGATATTTAGCAAGGATTGCGGGACGTTTGACTCTCTCATTTCTTCCACAATATCACGCCACCTAAGGGAATTAAAGGCGTTCCTTATGTCAATAGCGATAAGAGCACAGAAGCCTTTTCTCGGATCTCGACGCTCCCTCGCCCTGTCAGCAAACGTCACCATTCTATTGATGGCGTCGACGGTAGAACAGCCCTGCCGGAAACCGTATTGGTTGGCCGAGAAGCCCCCCAATGAATCCACATGTTCTTCCAAGCGTTTGAGTATTAAACCCTCTAGTACCTTACCCATTGTATCTAGCAGGCATATTGGGCGATAGGAAGACGTTCTATCTAGGGGTTTATTTCCCTTCCTTAGCAGAACCAACTTCTGCAATTTCCAAGGTTTAGGGAAAATACCTTCCAGTAAACATGCATTATACAGGTCAAGCAATTTCTGCGGATATACCTCGATGACTCTCTTCAACAGAATGTTGGGAATTCCGTCTAGCCCCGGAGCCTTCCGAAGATGGAGTTTAATGCCTTCCCTTTTTAGCTCCTCAAGGCTAAAGGGTCGGTGGTCTCCTATCGCTTTCCACTGCATACTGTATTTTCTTCGGGCAACGTCCTTCGGAAAGAGGTCTTTTATTATAGTTCTCACCCATTTTTCTTCGTTTAACCGAGGTGTCGTACTCTTAGCTCCTATTTTCTTATTTACTATTTTGTAGGGAAGACCCCATGGGTCGTTCTCTATTTCTTCTAGTAGGTCTCGCCACTTCTTTAGTATGCTTTTTTTTATGGCCTTCTTTAGCTGTTGTTTTGTCTCTTTATATAGCCCGTTTGTCATTGGGCAGCCCTTTGATCTGGTCGCTTTTCTTTTAGCTTTAACGCAGTTCTGCCTTAGAATTGCGATTTCATCTGTCCACCAATATTTGGGACAATGGTGACCAAAGCGACAGAGCAAAGCGATAGATAAGGAGGTGCAGAGCACCGCCCACCGCTCCCTCCATGCACTCCGACACAGGGCCCCCCTCTCACAAGCACGCCCACCTCCCAGCTCGATGGAAGGGGTATAGTAAGATGAATGACCCGAAGTCGAAAACAAAGATCAAAATATAATAAATACCTCGAATTCTTATCCAAAAATATCCCCATCAAAGAAGGATTAAGTATTAGTTAGATACGATAACCTGAGCTTCGGGAAGAAGAAAAGTCCGCACCCAGGCGCAAATCCCAGTCGCATGGGATTCAGCATCAATCAGTCAAACAGAGCGCAAAGAGCCCAACAAAACGGCGTAACAATCAAGTCGATACCACCAAAAAGGCCAAAGATATCCCGGAAAAAGGCAAGAGCGGTCAGCAGCACGTCCACCCAGTTCAACAGAACTCATTTAGTACGATCTAGCATGTTAGTTGTTTATTTTAGGATAAGCTGGAGTGTCTCCACTCATCTATCTCGCAAATTTGAATTGGATTAAATAAAATAATATATTATATTTAAATTTAATTTAATTAATTATAAATTAATAATTAATATTTATTAAACCAGCGCGTGTTTGGCTCTTTGTTGATGGCACCATGTCACGTGTTTGCGCGCGAGATTTGCAGTGATAAAAAATTAATTCTGGTATTTTCAGCGATTCAATCAAGCTTAAATGCTATATATAGCAGTTTTATACAATTTTTAATCATGTGAAATACTATCAAACATATATCTTTCGGAAGAGATATGATAAGTTCCGAAATAAAAATCTGGAGTGTCTCCACTCGATTATCTCGCATAGGAACATATATTATATTTAAATTAAATTAAATTAATTACATATATATATATAAATTAAGTATAATTAAATTAAATTAATCAATTAATTAAAAAATTTAAATTTACAGTAGAGTAATGTTATTCAATTAAATTAATTAATTAATTAATTAATCAAAATATTGTAGGTAATGACCCTATTCCGGTTGAGCTACATTTCTCAAAAGTTGATAGAAAACTACAAATTTTGAATAATTCCCGTATACCAAATTTCATGATTCTAGCACAAACCGTTTTTGCGTAATCTTGTCTACACACAGAGAGAGAGAGAGAGAGAGAGAAAGAGAGACAGACATTTTTCTCAACCTTAGTGAAAATGATTCAGGAACCTTCAAAACGTATAAAAACATCAAAATCTCAACATCGAAAATTTTTATTATCCCAACACTATCTCTGGCGAGATAGTAAAAATTCGATAACAAATCGAAATTTTAACTTTAATTTTCAAACAATTTATAATAATTTTAATTGACTATATATTTATAAGCAAAAGTAAAAAAAAAATGAAATTAATTAAAATATAAAAAATAATTTTAATTATACTTATTAGTTAGATAAACATTTTCAATTATATTTTCTATTTATTTTCTCTTTTTATCTAATCAAATCATTTATTTATCTAAATTATATTATAAATATACCTATATATAGTATAACGACTCTTAAACTTTGATTGATTAAAGTAATATAAAATATTCACTTGTTAATGAAAAGGATGAGTTGTTATTATTATTATTATTATTATTATTTTGACAATTAAATATTTATTAATTTTATCAGCATAATAATTAGAATTTGAATAACTCATAACCCCTTCGTGATCCTGAATATAATGTCAATTTAACTCTGTCATATTTATTTTATATTAATAAGAGTTATTATTTATTGATATAGCTGTATGAAAAAATTAACAGAAACAGTCTATAATCAAACTATAATATTTGAATATTATATGCATATTGAATCTTTTTTTTTAAAAAAAAAGAAACAAATATTATTAAATGGAGTGAACAATTACTATCTCGCCTTTCGATGTTGAGATTTTGATGTTTTTATACGTTTTGAAGTTCCCTGAGCCATTTTCACTAAGGTTGAGAAAAATGTCTCTCTCTCTGTGTGTGAATGTATGTAGACAAGATTACGCAAAATCAGTTTGAGCTAGAATCATGAAATTTCGTACACGGGCATTTTTCAAAATTCATAGTTATCAACTTTTGAGAAATGAGAAAAGAAACTGGAAGAGGGTCATTACCTACAACGTTTTGTTTTTTTTCTTCTAAAGTGACCGTAAAAATAAAGATCTATGTTTGATAGTTTTTCACATGATTACAAATTGTATAAAACTGCTATATATAGAATTTCAGCTTGATGGAATCGCTGAAAATACCACAATTAATTATTTAACACATTCCAAATCACGCGCCAACACGTGACGTGTACAATCAACAATGAGCCAAACATAAATATTATTTATTAATTTTAATTTATAATTTAATTAATTTAATTTAATTTAAATATAATATATGTTATTTAATCCAATTCAAATTGCGAGATAGTCGACACTCCAGCTTATTTTTTCTTTATTTAATAGGTATATCTAAAAATTTGACCTTTATATTATGACCATAAAAGGAAATCGCATTGATCCCCAGGGGCTCCAAATATGGCAAACTTCTTTTAAAAAATTAACTAAAACGACATAATATAATTACCACTTAATAACTAAATTATTTTTAAATTTAATTTATTATTGTATAAATAAATGAAGAAGAAAAAATGCTTTCTAAATTAATTATAGAGAAAGTTATATTTATTTTCGTTTATTTATAATAATGACTTGAAAAGTTTAAAATAATATTACAAATAAAAACAACTTTTGAATATATATTAAAAATTAAATATTTTTCACTTTTTTTAGTTGAATTTAAAAATTCATATGGTATAAAAACATTTATTAACCGAAGTTTGATATATATATATATATATATATATATATATATATAAGCACGTGGACCGTGGTTCATGTCCAGGGCCTGGCAAGGGAATTTATTTAACTGAGGTCTATGGAACTGAATCCATTCAACATCCGGAATAAAAGTTGAAAAGTTACTTGAAATAAAAAGTAGCGCCTACGTTCAAGAAAATCAAAATAGAGGTCTACTGATCATAGAACGAACACCTTTACCTTAAGATAAGATAAGATATACAAAAGTCGGGGGTTTTTGTTTATATATATATATATATTATATATATGGTTTTCAAAGAATATTATAGTTTATGTCTGTTTGTCAGACTAATATTTATAATAAATATATAATATAATAATAATAATAATATAATCTTTATTTTTTAAAGTATAAAACATTTTATATACAAATAGAGATATACAATTTCTCATTAGATATATATATATATACAAGTGATCATGGCCTATGACTTTGTGATAATTTGCTTTGACATTGTATTCCAGGGATGGCGAGCCTATGGCACGCGTGCCATAAGTGACACGTTTGAAAATTTTCATGGCACGCACAATGACAAAATTATTTTTTTAATAATTATAACTTTTTTCAATAGAAATGAATGAAAATTGAACAATTCACATTAAAATTATAATTTATTAAATTTGTAGTAATTTATTGATCTATTAAACCAGCAAATTGTACAATTTATTACTGAAATGTCGCTTGAATTCCCTGCAGTACAAAAACATCCATGATAAATACAGTGTATGCAGTTGGGTGTTAATGTCATTGAGTGTTGTTGCCGGACAAATGGAATTGTTCAGGATTTAAAAGTTTTTGCAAATCTTCACTTTTAATGACTTTTCATGTTTGTCATTCTAACTTTCTCTTTGTCCGGAAAATTGTGAAGTTATAAACTCCAAATTGGTAGAAAGCCACTTTCATTTCGATATTTCACCAGTAGAATCCCAACGTGTATTAACAAATATAATCTCTTTAAATAATTTACACAAGAATTTAGTGGAAATTACATTGAGGATATGTAAGGTTGCCAACTGGCCTTTTTTGGAAAGGACAGTCCTTTTTTAAATACTCTCGACTGCCCTAAAAGTGTACCTAATTTTTTAAGGGTGTCCTTTTTTGGAACTTTAGGGTGTCCTTTTTTGGAACTTTAGGGTGTCCTTTTTTTGGAACTTTAGGGTGTCCTTTTTTGGAACTTTATAGTGTTGGCAACCCTAATGATATCTTAATAATTTCTGAAAATATCATCTGGGATAGAAAGAAAGTTATTAGAATAATAAAACAAGAAGGATTTCTTCGTCGAAATGTGAATTTGCCAAAAATTCAGTTAAATATTGGAAATTGTATAATGAGTCTACATCACTACCAACTAAAATCAATTAAAGAATTTCCATACAAAAAAAAAATAATAGACAATTTTTAGGAAAGATATATTTTTACCACAAATGAATTCCAAATTTTTTTAATAATCATTTTATTTTTTTGGAATAAAGTTTAATATTTATAGCTATAACACTTTTATACAGAGTAGAAGTAGAATTTATACAAAAATATTTGATTATATATTAACGCTAAAAGTGGTGTAGGTGGAAGAGAAAAAAATCATGACAATTTTGTGGCATGGACATTGAAAAAGATTCGTCTTATACAATTTATACTAGTGTTTCTCAACCTTTTTGGACCAAACGCCCACTTCGTAAGGTCGGCTTCATAATTCGCCTCCCTCTAAATTTTAATAGATAAAAATTGTATGCTAATCCCTAATATAATGTAGGTACACTTGGTGATACTTAGAACCATATTGAAAAAAGCGGAAATGTTTAAAAGCCTGATCGCAAAATCATCTTACCTTTTTTTAGAACCATATTGAAAAAAAGCGGAAATGTTTAAAATCCTGATCGCAAAATCATCTTAACTTTTTCCTTTTTTTTTAAGATTTGAAAATGATTTTGCCCCCCCCTCCCAAAAAAAGTAACTATCGTCCCCCAAAAGCATAAAATAATCGTCCCCTTTAAGATATCGCACAGGATGAGAATCACTAATTTATACACTCAATAAATGACTATATTTACAATTTTAATTTTTTAATATAATTTATAATTATTTATTATTTATATATAAGTATTATTCAAAAGTTTTTTCTAATTTAATTAAAATTATTTATTTTTTTGTTATATTAAGTTAAACACAATAGGAATAGTATAAATATATATTTTTGTTTATATTTTTATTAGGTAGATATATTATAAATTTCAAGTTTTATTGAAATATTTATAAATGAAAAAAAAGTGAAACTATTGTATTAAATTACTAACTTCATACTTATCATTTTTTTAAAATTTGTTTTCAATTCAAAGTTTTACAAAAAAAAAAATATGTAGCAATGTTTATTATACTAATTATAAATAAATTGTTAAAAACAATTTCCTTTTTCTATTTCATTTAAGTGGAAAAAATGAATTTCAAAATTGATTATACATTTCCGTCGCGTGACTTGAATTGTCATTTAAATTATAATTTATTTTAGATATTCTTTCTTGTAGTGTGGTGTATTGTAATGGTTTATTGCATTTTCAAATGATATATATCTATATATCTATGAATATATATAACATATTATAACCAGGATTAATTTCTTTGAATTTTTCCATATCTAACAAATATTAATTAATCATCCTATAATATTAATGGTAAATTTCATAACATGGCGATGGAAAGGGATGAAAACAGATTAGATTCAAATAAGACAAAAAAAAATGTTAGATTTTATCATTAACGTTTTATGGAAATGTACTAACTATATATATAAGTATATTTTTAATTTCTTTTTCTTTTTTTTATTAAAACAATTAAATCGCTGTTTTATAATTTTTATTTTATTTTTATTATTTAATTTATGTGTTTTTTATTTTCACAAAATATTGTTGTTGTTTTTTGTTTTTTAAATTATTAAATAAAAAGAATCTCCCTCTCTCTGGGATTTAATAGTAAAACAGAGAATTATAAAAACGTGGATGGTTATTTATTTTTTTGTTTTTACCACCCAACGGATAAATTTAAATTATATTTCTATACTCCTTTCTCAATTTGATTTGAATTTATACTCCAATGAATATTTATTTTTTACAGATCGAGGAATTCATTATCATTAGGTCAGCTAGCATAGCTATATATATATATAAATTTAGAAAAGTTGATCTAAGAGAATCTCCTCTCTCGATAAATGATATATATTTATATAATTTGTGTATATTAATTGTCATATCATGGATGTGGACAAAACTTTGCCAATGGATTCCTTTTTTAATACAAAAGAAATTTCCTTTTTTAAATTTTTCCCGATCAATTCAAGTTTACGAATTAAAAATTATTAAAGTTTGACCAATTAGCTGGTTATGAACGTTGAAATTAAGTAATGTTTTATTGACTAATTCATTAATTTTTTGGGTTTTTTTTTGTTCGGTTTGGATATAGAAAAATTAATAAATTAATAAAATAATTTCCCTTTATCCAAACAACCTAACGAAAAAAAAACCCTCTGTTCTGGAAAAATTGCATAAGGAAAATTCATTTGGAATTAAAAAAGGAATCCATTGGCAAAGTTTTATCCAAATTCATGATATGACAATTAATATGGACAATTACCTATTTATATTATATAAATATATATTATTTATCGAGAGAAGAGATTGTCTTAGATCAAATTTTCTAAATTTTTATATATTTATATATAATAAATCCATCAATAAATTACATATATAAAATGTCTTCCTAAATCTAGACCAAATTTAAATTTGCTCCAAGTAGAAATTGTGTGTCTTTTACTTATATTTCTAAACATTAGTTAATTTAATTTAAATTAGAATTTTCTTAGATATGTATTTAGATTTTGTTTATCATATATAAAATTAGTTAAATGAGATTCATTATAGTTTACTATAATAAAAATAGATAGATATGTTCATGTTTAATTATTATTTAAAAATTTTGAATTGTATGTTTCCAATATTATATTATATTATATAATAAATCTCTTAAGTATTTTGTTGTTGTTAGTGTTCTATTTTAAATTTGCATTATGCGGCATTTAACATCCTCTTTTCTTTTTCAAAAGCTGCTCACCTGTTAAGTCCGGTTGCCAAGTAAACTTATGATTCTGGATTATGAAGACTTATCAAGTATCGCTCCTGAGAATGATTTATAATATAGGTATATTTGTTTAGAATATACTTCATTTAAAATTATTTATTTTCATAGTGTACGAGATTTTTTCAAAAGAAAAGGTGAATTTTGAATTATTTCGAAAAGTATTTATTTATTCATCATTATCCATTTTGTCGCCTTCAAAGTAATTCCCCTCAGATATAATGAACTTATGCCAGTGCTTCTTCCAATTGTCGAAGCACTTCTGAAATACGCTTTTCGGTATGGCCATCAGCTCGTTATTCTTCTTTATCTCATCAATTGTGGTAAAACGATTTCCTTTCGTTCGTCTCTTCAGTTTTGGGAATAAGAAAAAGTCGCAGGGAGCCAAATCTGGTGAATACGGTGATTGAGGCATGATTACGGTGTTATTTTTGAGCAAAAAATCACGAACAAGAAATGATGTGTGAGCAGGTGCATTATCCTGATGCAGAATCCATTATTTGTTTTTCCACAATTCCGATCGTTTGAGCCGTATTGCTTCACGTAAACATTGTATATCTTCCTTGTAGTATTCCTTATTTTTTTTTAAGTAAAAAATCGATGAACACACAAAAACGTGACTAACTTTTTCAGTTGTCAAAAACAAACTACTAATTCAAAATGACTGATAATGTCCACATATGAGAAACATATGTGTACCAACATAACATACATAAAAGAATTTGATAATCGAATGTACATGGCCCGCGAAAATTCAAAATTCACCTTTCCTTTTGAACAGACCTAGTATAATTAAACCAAAGGGATCTTCAACAGGATAGAAATTGATAAGCCTCCTAAATTATATTTATGATAGGATAGAATTAATCATCTATTTATTAAATTAAATTTTATTTAATGTTGTATTTGGTGGTTCATAAAATATAAATTCTCTCTACAAGTTGAAGACAGTAGTTTAGAGACCCAGGTTGTAGAAAATTTATGGAAATACAACTTTATTATATATAGTAATTGTGATATTTAATTTAAAAAAAAAACAAAATTTATTTTCAAATTATTTAAATTATTGCATTAACCTTGACATCTCCGAGTCGTCGAGTTTGTTGGGTTTTGACATTTCTTATACCCCTTCTTGTCGTGCCGCTATACTTATTAGACATTCTAAAAATTACAGTAATTTATAAAATCTTATATAATGTTAAAATCTGTATTTTTTTTTTCTTTGAAATACTTTATATTCGTTATAACGAGCCAATTTATTATATTTCGCGTTTTCCTAACCATTTATTTAAGTTGTTATAATTTTTTTCCACAAGTCTTAATTTTTTTTCTTTTAAATTTTCAAAATTAACAGAGATTTTTTTTTACAATCCCTTTCCATATATTTTAATATTTTTTGTTTTGCCAGAGGAGTCATTCTGATAACTTTTTTTGGGTAAGAGTGAGTGGTAAGTGATAAGAACTGGATAGAAGCAGTCTGTGTAGTTAAGGTAGGGTGACCGGTTTTCCGGGATTGTCCCGTTTTTAGGTGCTCTGTTCTGGCGTCCCGAAAAATGTCTTAGAACCAGCCTATTGTCTCGGTTTTTAAATATTTAGGACGTTTCGTACATTTTTTCAAAATTTTTTCAATTTGGTTCTAAAAGAAAAATATAAAACGTTTTCTGGACTAGGCTCTTAAACATTTCCGACTTTTCTTTCTAAATTTATTCAATTGGGTTCTTAAAAAAAAAAAAAATAAATAGTTTATCCCGGTTTGGTGTTTTCGAAATATGGTCACTCTAAGTTAAGGGATAATGAAAGCCATTTTTTGGATTGGTCGCTCGAGTGAAATCAACACACACAGTAAAGCCAAGAGTGTTATCCACAGGCCAAGTTAGCATGAGTTGAGTTAATCCTTCAATTAAGCTTTCTCGGCCATATGGTAGTACCCCTACGTGTTTATCATTTCTAGTGAAATGTAAATTTGTGCTAACTTCCACTGTTGCATCGTTTAATGCCCTTTTGCATACATACAATTGAGTTTGTTAATTAGCCTTTGTGTTTTTGTTAGAATGTTTAATGTGGCGAGACGCCACACTTTATTTATTCTTTGTTCTGATTTCTTTCTATTTTCATTAAGACGGATTGTATATATAATATTTGTAACGTTTTTCTAACAAAATATCAAAACATTTTCTCTAAATTCATTTTCATTACATTAATCCATTCAGCTATGATTATTTCTTGTATTATCCAATTCATGAAACCAGTGCCCGCTCTAGGCAAATGAATAAATTGGCCCCCCTATATTCGTAAAATTTATTAAATTCATAAATAAATTCGTAATTCATATTTTCAGCCCAGGACAAATGTCCGTTTTGCCAACTTCTAGAGCGGGCCCTGAACTTTATTCAAAATATTTCTAAATTTCAAGAAAAATAGAATCGTTCTAAATTTACTTAATATTCAATAATATTTCTCATAATGTATATCTATATATATAAAAAAAGGTTTTTGTCTGCACATTGCTCAGAATTTAAAAATTTTTGCATATCTTCGCGTTTCATGACCTCTAGAATCCAAAAGTGACTTTAGAATTTTTCATGTCTGTCTGTCCGGAAAATAACTATTTTATAGACTCAAAATTGGCAGAACCGATTTCTATGAAATTACATAACAATTAAATTTAAATATATTTTATTAAAATTAAAATATATTTTAAATAAGAACACAAAAAGAAATGAATGTTTTATGTAATATAATGATTGAAACAAAATGGATGAAAACCTTTTACTACTTTCAACCAAATACTATGTACCACTCGGGTATACAGGGGGCGGAGCCCCCGTCTAGCTGCTCAGAGCGCCTTCGGCGCTCTACACACCTAGTTAATATAATGAATTAAACTATTTAAAATGATGATACAAAATAAAATTATTTCTTTTAAGCTTGATAAAACTGTTTTTTCTTTTTTTTTTACAAACATTTTCTTGTAACAAACATCTGCCAGAATAATACATACGGTTTTTATAAATAAAAAATAAATAATTTAGTGTAGTGTAGGGATATGATGGAGAGGGTAATTAAACATGGTGGAAATAGGGTATGTCATCGATTTCTATACAAGATTGTGGATTAACCTGCAATGTCAGATTAAACTAGGGTATCAACAGTCTAATTTGTTTTGTCTCTTGTCAATTATTCTAGGGGTTGTCTAGGGGTTGTCTAGCTTTGGGATTGAAGTTATTGAGGTGTAAGGAGATTGTCGTTAAAGCGAAGTCTGTACATTTTACAGAGATAGTATTGCGATCACGAAAATTTAAAAAATGTCGAGATTTTGAAGTTTTTATACGTTTTGTATGGTCCCTGAGTAATTTTCACTAAGATTTAGAAAAATGTGTGTGTGTATGTGTAGACAAGATTACGCAAAAACGGTTTGAGCTAGAATAATGAAATTTGGTACACAGGCATTATTCAAAATTCGTAGCTTTGTATATTAGGGTGACCAAACGTCCCGTTTTTAGGTGCTCTGTCCCGGCGACCCGAAAAAAGGATTCGGGACAGCCTATTGTCCCGTTTTTTGAAAATTTAGGACATTTCGTACTTTTTTCAAAATTTTTTCAATTCGCTTCTAAAAAAAGGTCAAACGTTTTCTGGACTAAGCTTTTGAACATTTCCGAATTTTTTCCAAAATTTTTTAAATTTGCTCAAAAAAAAGGTAAAATGTCCCGATTTGGTGTTTTCAAAATATGGTCATCCTAAACACATTACCTAACCCGTTTTAAATTTTTTTCCTAAACTCTAAACTAAATATATGCTTGATAGTTTTTTTCATAATTAAAAATTGTCTAAAACTGCGTTATATATAAAATTTCAGAATTTGATTGAATCTGTAAAAGTACCGTAATTAATTTTTCTAAATTTTGACTTAAAAATGAAGGTAAATGTTTTAAATTTAAATTTAATATATGTTAATTAATTAATTAACTGAATTGAATAACAGTACTATACTGTAAATTTAAAAAAAAATTAATTAATTGATTAATTTAATTATACTTAATTTATATATATAATTAATTTAATTTAATTTAAATATAATATATGTTAATTTGCGAGATAGTTGAGTGGAGACACTCCAGATTTTTATTTCGGTACTTATCAAATCTTTTCCGAGTACCCTTTGTGAATGTTAGGAATATACATAAATGCGATTACTTTGATCTCATTTGTAAATAAACTATGAATAAAGGCTTTAAGGGTAACGGATAGATCCTTCTTGAAGAGAGGAGAGATCTATTTCAGGATGTTGCGCTCCTGCCCTCACGTGAGCTCATCATTTCCCCATACAACCTTTTTAACCTTTCTCATAAGAAGAAATAACCTGTGAAATCCTTCTCCTTGCTATTATTATTATCATTACTATTATTTTATTTTCCACTTTATCTAAGGAAAGACTGAATAAAATGAAAATATCGTTAAAAATAATTTAATTAATTAATTAAAAAAAATTGCACTAATCAACCTTTGATATTAAAATAATTAAAAAAAAACGTCTCTCCAGTTTCAATTATCTTTTTATTTTATCTCGGGTCAAATTTTTAAAATCATTTTTCACCATTGTTTTTTTTTCTAAAACCACAACCATCAATCATTATGTAAAAATATTATGCTTTGCTTCTCTAGAGTAAATATTTTTTTAAAAAAAATTATTCCTGAAGAAGTGTGCATTGAAGCGTTTAGATTGTCACTGACAGACACCCTTTCGAGCTTGAGATGAATAAATTTGATCATAGAAAAGTCGATTAGACTGCCTAATTCATTTCCATGTTATTCATCGATCCATACATGTGGGATAACTTTACTCATATCGTTTATATTGTTTTATGTTAATACACTCGGTTCATTAGAACAATAATAAGCTGGAGTGTCTCTATTCGACTATCTCGCATATTTGAATTGGATTAAATAACATAATATATTATATTTAAATTAAATTTAATTAATTATAAATTATAAATTAAAATTAATAAATAATATTTATTAAACCAGCGCATGTTTGGCTCTTTGTTGATGGCACCACGTCACGTGTTGGCGCGTGAGATTTGCAGTGTTAAAAAATTAATTCTGGTACTTTCAGCAATTCAATCAAGCTGAAATTCTATATATAGCAGTTTTATACAATTATTAATCATGTGAAAAACTATCAAACATATATCTTTTGGAAGAGATTTGATAAGTACCGAAATAAAAATGTCGACTATTTCGCAAATTAACATATATTATATTTGAATTAAATTAAATTAATTAAATATATATTATAAATTAAGTATAATTAAATTTATCAAGTAATTAAAAAATTTAAATTTACAGTATAGTATTGTTATTCAATTCAATTAATTTTTTAACATATATTAAATTTAAATTTAAAACTTTTACCTTCATTTTTTAGTCAAAATTTAAAAAAATAATTCTTTGTTGATGACACTACGGCACTTGCTTGGGAGTCAACGTGTTAAAAAATTTAAAAAATTAATTCTGGTACTTTCAGCGATTCAATCAAGCTGAAATTCTATATATAGCAGTTTTATACACTTTTTAATCATGTAAAAAACTATCAAACATATATCTTTATTTTTATGGTCACTTTAGAGGAAAAAAAATCAAAACGTAAGTAATGACTCTCCTCCGGTTGAGCTACATTTCTCAAAAGTTGATAGAAAACTACGAATTTTGAATAATGACTGTGTACCAAATTTCATGATTCTAGCCCAAACTGTTTTTGCATAATCTTGTCTACATACACACACACACACACACAGACATTTTTCTCAACCTTAGTGAAAATGATTCAGGAACCTTCAAAACGTATAAAAACATCAAAATCTCGACATCGAAAATTTTCATGATCTGGCGAGATAGTAAAAAGAAAACAAAAATAACCAATCCATAGGATTATACTAAAGTATGTATAAAATATTTCCTTTGAAATTGAACGATAAATATTTATATAATATTTACATTTAAAATTAATTAAATTAAACAAAATAAAAGATATACAAAGAAAATCGTTTTCTTTATTGATTATTTTATAATGAATACTTCTTAACTACAACATTAATTAAAATACAGAATGCTTATCTACTTGTCCTATTTTATTATAGTATGAATATGGAGTGATGATAAAGATGAGATAAAATAGGAAAGAAAGTGTGTGGGGGGGAATAAGTTGGAATGTTTAGAATGTGGTCGGTAATCAGTTTGAAAGGAAATCCGCCAAACACCTGCAAGGTCAGTGAGGGAAACGGCCTGTTTGCCGCAGTCGTGGCCATCACGCAAAGTCACCACTCAGCACGTGACAAACAGCCCCTCTGCAGTGCCATGGCAGTTCAATCCAACCCCCTCCACACTTACCCCTTCTCTCTTCCTTTCATTCCTACAAAACGAAATAGAAAACATAAACAAAACATGATTAAAGGAAATGAAGAAAAAAAAATAAAAATAAAAAAATAATGAAAATTTTTTATCATATGAAGCAATATTAGTAGTTTATAAAAAAATTTAAAAATATAGTATAATGAAATTTTATAATTTAATTATTATTAATGTATATATCTTTTTACATCTCGCCAGCAATAGAAAATTTTCGACGTTGAGATTTGGATGTTTTTATACGTTTTGAAGGTTCCTGAATCATTTTCACTAAGGTTGAAAAAAATGTCTGTGTGTATCATGAAATCATAGAATCATGATTATTCAAAATTTGTAGTTTTCTATCAACTTTTGAGAAATGTAGCTCAACCGGAAGAGGGTCATTACCTACAACGTTTCGATTTTTTTTTCATCTAAAGTAACCGTAAAAATAAATTTTTAATATATGTTAGATAGTTTTTCACACGATTAAAAATTGTATAAAACTGCTATATATAGAATTTCAGATTGATTGAATCATTGAAAGTACCGGAATTAATGTTTTAAATCGACTACAAATCACGCGCCAGCACGTGACATGGTGCCATCAACAAAGAGCCAAACATGCGCTGGTTTAATAAATATTATTTATTAATTTTAATTTATAATTTAATTACATTTAATTTAAATATAGATATTACTTATATATTAATATGTTATTTAATCCAATTCAATTTGCGAGATAGTCGAGTGGAGATACTCCAGCTTATTTATTTACCTATATTTGATATTGAAATGTTTATGATGTTTATTAAAAAAATATTAAAATTTTTATTTTTATTATCTCACCAGAGATAATATTGCGATCACGAAAATTTCCGATCTGGAGATTTTGATGTTTTTATACGTTTTGATGATCCCTGAATCATTCTCACTAATATTTAGAAAAATATATGTGTGTGTGTGTGTGTGTGTGTGTAGACAAGATTACGCAAAAACGGTTTGAGCTGGAATAATGAAATTTGGTACACGGGCATTATACAAAATTTGTAGTTTTCTAACAACTTTTGAGAAATATGAAATTGATGAATAAATTTGATTTAATAATATTAAATTATATTATATTAATTAAAATGTTTTTTAAATTTAATTAAAAATAATATAAATGATATTTGATTATTATAAATAAAAAGAAAAATAAGCTGGAGTGTCTCCACTCGACTATCTCGCAATTTGAATTGGATTAAATAACATAATATATTATATTTAAATTAAATTTAATTAATTATAAATTATAAATAATAAATATTAAACCAGCGCATGTTTGGTTTTTTATTGATGGCACCATGGCACGTGTTAGCGCGTGAGATTTGCAGTGTTAAAAAATTAATTCTGGTACTTTTAGCGATTCAATCAAGCTGAAATTCTATATATAGCAGTTTTATACAATTATTAATCGTGAGAAAAATTATCAAACATATATCTTTATTTTTACGGTCACTTTAGAGGAAAAAAAATCAAAACGTTGTAGGTAATGACCCTCTTCCGGTTGAGCTACATTTCTCAAAACTATGAATTTTGAATAATGCTCATGTACCAAATTGCATCATTCTAGCTCAAACCGTTTTTGCGTAATCTTGTCTACATACATACACACACACACACATACACACCCACACACACACACAGAGACATTTTTCTCAACCTTAGTGAAAATGATTCAGGAACCTTCAAAACGTATAAAAACATCAAAATCTCAACATCTAAAATTTTCGTGATCGCAATACTATCTCTGGCGAGATAGTAAAAATATAACATTTATTAATCCTCTTTTCTTAATTAAAACAAGTACAGATGTCAATATAATTTCAAAATTAATATTATTATCAGTAATAATCCTTGGTCGAAACAGTCTATAAGCTATTGTGCTGATTTGAAAAATATAAAACTGAAGCCATCTAATTATAACAACATATAAGTAGGTGTATATCTAATATAGGATCAAATATTTTAAAAAGTAAATTTGAATATATTATTTTTTCATTTTGAAATTAATTTTTTGAATTTTTTTTTTTGAAACAAATTTTTAATAGGTCATTTTTAGAAAACCCATTTAACAATTGTAATAAATAATTAAAAAATTGTATAAATTTGTTAAACGGTCGAGGGATAGCTCGCTCGGTGTTCCAGGAACTGTAGTATAATACTATAATAATATAATATTAAAATAATTTTATTTAATATTGGTTCAGCAAGTATTGAACTATAAAATAATTTATTATTAATGAGATTAATAATAATAATAATAATAATGGATTTAAATAATAAATGAAACAATTGATTAACGTTTAACGTGACAGTTATCAATGACGGGGGATTTATAGTCACCTTTTAAAAGCACGGAATTAATACATTAAATACCAAAATTCTATAATTCAATAGCGTTGAAAAAATCAATATCAAATGCCCGCAAATGTCAATAGAATAAAATAACTCCACCGGTGACACAATAAAAAAAAAACAGCTGAATAACTTTAAATTAATATTTCATTTAATTAATATAATAGCATGGATATAATATGTACAATGTTTGTGTATGATATCTCATTTATCAAAATAAAATTATTAAAAAAAATTGTGTCTATATACGATTAATTATAATAATTAACTTAGTCATGTAGAAAGAATCGAACGAATAATTATAATAATATGATGAGGAAATATATTTTCTCTAATGAATTGTATTCTGTAAACAAATAAGTTGTGTGGCCATGCACAAAACCGACCGACGGTTTGAAATAAATTAATTTCCAGCTATAGAAACAATTTCTAATAATTTAAATATATCTATTAATGCAATAAAAGACAGATATGGATATAATATAAATATTTTTAATTTTATTTTATTTATAATATATGAGGAGGCGCTGTATGTGACGTCATGAATGGCTGGGTGACGTCATATAATTTTAAATTAAGAAAAAACTAATGAAGATGATATTTCCGAGGTTAAACCAATACAAATTGAATGATTCGTGGAGATTCGTAAAAATTTCCATATGCGAAATTTGATGTGAAAACAATACCTCCCTTACTATCGTCGGTCGGTAAAAAGAAAAACCATTGATATTCCATATTGATGGTAAAATCTCCCTGGCCAGCAAGCATCCGGCTGATCCAGCAATGCTCTTGATATCATTGAATGAATGGTTGGCTTTGGCAATTTCGATTTTATAGAGGAAAAAGTTTCTAATTCCAATCCTTTATCTCAACCTATTGCAATCAGATCCGAGAGACAACGAAAAGTGAAACCCGGAATGTTGAGGGTAGGAACAAGGTTAAAGTACTAAAGCAAGCATTCCCTTGACTACATATAAAGAGAATAGTGAAAGTTTTTAAGGGGTTAGTGAAAAAATTTCAAAAATTAATTAATTAATAGAAAATATATATATTTCACAATTTTCTAAAATAAATAAATTATTTTTCAATAAATATCAAGAATAATAGATACACCATTAATTTATTTTTTCCTTTTATTTTTCCATCCTCGTTTCATTCGAATTAATTCATATTAATTAATCAATGAAAAGTGATAATATTCTCAAAAATAAAATATTTCTGTGTTTATTTTATATTTTAGATTGTTTTTGTAATGAGTAAATTTGTTTGTTTTTTTTGATAATCGAGACTCAAGACTATTTTAGGTAGTCTTCATATTTATGATGATACATTTTAGTCACCTTTATGGTAATTAAGATTGAATTAGCAAATAATAAGAGGTAATAATTCTTTCTCTTATTTTTTCCTTTGTAAATTCCTTCTGGGAAACAATACATTTATTTAATTATATTAAAGATAGGCACCTCTAACATACATTAAATTTACTTATATACGTATATATGAAGGTATAACATTGAAACGCAATTTAATTTAATATTAATAGAATGTTGTTTCCTTGGATAGAGGTTCATGTTCATTGCTAATAGCATGTCATGTTAATAACATGTTTATTTGTTCATAATACACAAGATTTAGTATGCAAAAGGAGTGTAAACTAAAATTGAAGGAATATACGAGGAAAGGGGGAAAGAATGTAATATATAATATATATATAATGAGATATGATAAAATTTATTATCAGTGAAGATAGGGAGGGGTTTTATTCTCTTGGTGGCCTCAATTCACAAATTAATAACCCTAGTCACCCGAATTGTCATTTCGTGTTCTTCCCTCAAACCACTTTATATCTTGCAAAAAACAATTAACTAACTTATATATATTATATATAAGAAGTTATTTCCTGGTTATTTTCTTATTTGTGAGATGTTTCGGCGTCCATTTTATCGCCATTTTCAAGATAATCTTTTTTTTTAAGGAGGAAATTTTTTGGGATTTGGTAATCTTAATCTGACTTACTGCATCTTAAAGCTCTGAAGAATCAATGACATTTGCACTGACACTAACACTCGACTGACTTTCTCGACAGTTCAAGACCAACTTTGGGCCCCAAATCTCTCAATAAAACCTGAAAATAACCTGGAAATAACTATTATAATAAAAATTTCACAGAATCCTAAATAAACAACATATCAACATATTTCTCTTATTGTAGTACCAGTTTCAAAATGCCCTAAATGAAGAAGCCCGTTTTAATTATCTACTATTTAACTATCTACTATTGACTGCTCCTTCAGTTTTTATCGGTATTTATCAAAAATTGTTAAATCACACAAGGCAACTTAACCAAAGTTTAGATGTAGACTGGACCATACCTAGTGATCAAGTATTAGTTGACGAAAACGACTTAAATATAATAGGAGATTCGTCAATTGCAATTAAAGTGAGCGTAGAAAAATTAATCAAGACAGAAAATGATGTGAGGATGAAAATTAATAGTGCTAAGACAAAATATTCAGTAGCAGAGAGGAATAGTATTAAAATGTAAACAGACAAAACATAGAATTTGAAAATGTAGAAAAATTTAAATATTTAAGTTCTGTAATCACGAAGAATAATAATATTCGAGAGAAATATCGAGGTTGCAATCGGGTCACGCCTTTTATCAAGGAGTAAAGGGAAAATATTATCTAAGGGAATCAAAATTAAAATACGAGTATATAAATCAATTGTTTTGCTGGTTATATACAATGAGTGTGAGACGTGGTCTATGACCCTGGGAGTTTTGAGAGTAGATTTAGATTATTTGAGAATAGGATTCTGCTAAGCATTTATGGACCAAAGAAAGATGACGTCACCAGGGAATCGCGGATAGGGCTTACAATACCGAACTAAAATCTGAATACCGGTATTTGGTATTTGAAATTTGAAATACCGGGATACCGGTATTAATACCGGTATTATTAATAATAAATTTACTAGCTATATTTCTTCTTACCTCAGATGTTATATTGACTTTTTAACAAATAATATATGAAATCCAATTAATATTGTTCTGAAATGAGTAGATATTATTTATTTTATTACATAGAGAGTAGGAGTAGATAGATACAAAAAACGTGCAAGTAAAATAAAGTAAATATTAAATTCTATGTTACATTTTACATATAATAGGCTCGTTTGGTATTATATAATTAAAGAATTAAATATAATTAAAGAAGTAAAAAATATAAAAATATAAATTGAAAGTATTTAATATTAATAAAATCCGTTTTGTTTATTAAAGTTTGCTCTTAAAAAACACAATGAATCAAGCGTTTCACCATCAAGCGAGGACCGAATTTTCGTACAAATATAACCAGCGGCCGAAAAAGCTCTTTCTGATTCTACACTTGTCGGCACTATTGTCATTAAAAAATCATACACATTTTGTAAATTCGTAATACCAAAATACCGGTATTTTTTACATAAATACCGGTTTTTAATACCGGACAAAAATCGTCCGGGATCCCGAGATCCCGGGATTGTAAGCCCTAATCGCGGAGTTTTTATAACGAGGACTTGTATGACCTCTATGCATCTCCAGACATAGTTAGAGTGATAAAATCAAGAAGGTTGCAATGAACAAGAAACTCTTAGAAAGATTGGGAGAGGAGAGAATAGTGGAAAATTAATTAGTGGGAAGACTGATTGAGGAACGTCCGGTCGGAAGACCAACGACCAGGTTGGTGGACAATGTGCATAGAACATCACAGGGAAGACAAGTGACCTGATCAGATTGGCCTTTGTGTTGATGGTGATGTCAGCATCTCTCCCAATTTTAGAACGTTTGGTCATTTCTAGACTTCCCATTTGGATTCTTCTACTATTTATCTCCAGATCACAGCTGCCCTTGTTGGCAATCTTAGTCCCCAAATAGAAAAATTTGCCGACTACTTCATAATCGGTAATTCTAGGTGTGTTTGGTCAGTTGTTATTGGCTCTATTCACGATCATAATCTTGGTTTTTGTTTTATTAATAGGAAAATGTTTAGTGATTGAAATTAAAAACAAATGAAAACCTAATAAATGCAGACCTTCAACCAAATACTAAGTACCACTTCGGGAGTTAAAGGATCAAAAAACACCTAAGGCGGTTTGAGTAGCCAGTATTACATATTATAATGTAATTTAAAATTAATTCATATTTTAATTGAAAGGGGAAAAAATGTTTTGTTATTTTTAAATCGTTTTTATGGAATCTTATAAATAGTTGAGTTCAATCATTGGAAAAACACATTTTTAAAATTTTGTTTTAAATACATTAAAAATTAAGAAAATATTTTTTTATGATTCTGAGTGGACAAACTTAAAAAAATCTTTTCTATCCCCAAAAATACTTAGAACTTATAATCAATAGGTGGTAATTAAATAGTGTTAGTTTTTTTTTTCTTTTAATGAAAAACCAAAAGGGGAAGAGGAATGTATTTGATGGATTATGTTTTGCATTTCTTTTCTATTTAATTAATATTCAATTAGAAAAGTCACGTCGCAATGCGGTGTAGCGACGGCGCCTTCCATTCTTTTTGTTCTTTTATTTTAATAATTCGTGTTTTTGTTTCGGTTAATCTTGACAAGCGGTTTTTATTTTAAATTACCATAATATCTAAACTAACGATTTGATAAGATCACAACCAGCCAACCAACCCTTTCACTCTCTCATTCTCTATCTCTGTTTCTCTTTATTCACTATCACCTTCTTCTTCTCTTCCTGTCTTCTCTTCACTTCCACTTCTCTTCTATCCATTCCCTTGACTGCTTGTCAAAGTGAAGTTGAAGTTTAACTCATGGCTTGTATTTTATGTATATTATTATTCACACAATTCAATTGATAAACTTCTTCGTTGGTTTGCTTTTAGATGATACCTAATTCCAATTCCACTAATTAATTTATCAATGAAGGCTGACATATTCCATTCAAAATTCATCGGTATTTATTATCATTTCATATGAAATTAACTCTTTTCAACCATCAAAAAATTATTTAAAAAAAAAACATGGCAGGATACAAAAATAAGTAATCAAATATTCTTCATCATTATATTTATATAATTGAAGACAGATTATACTTTTTAATAATTTTTAAATAAGATTAATAACACTTTTTTTATTAATTTTCAGCAATTTCAATTAAATTAGGTAAAATAAATATAACAAAGTATAATAATTAAATATATTTTTTTCAAACTTATTACTTTTAACCCCTCAGATTCTCAACCTTTTTTTTTTACCGAGGTACACTTTTAACGGTTTAAAAATTTGGCGGCACACAAAAAAAAAATAACTGTAAAAGTTTACCATATTGACAAAAATTGGTCCCAAAAGCGGTTTACCTTTTTTTTAGAACCATATTGGAAAAATTTAGAAAAAAAAGTCGGAAATGTTTAAGAACCTAACCCCAAAAACGTTTTACCTTTTTTTATAGAACCATATTGGAAAAATTTAGAAAAAAAAGTCGGAAATGTTTAAGAGCCTCATAACCTCGCGGCACACTACAGTGGTTGAGAATCACTTCTTTTCATTATAAAAATGTAAATTTTTTATTAATATAACATTTTAAATATGTGTACATGTATCTAAATTAAATTCTCAAAAAGTAAATTTCCATTTTTTTAATATATATGATTATCAGGTGTTATTTGCATATATCAAATGAGACATTTAATTTGTGATCTTAATAACAGAGCAACGTTCTTGAAATAAAATTCGATAACTGCATGTTAGATGGTAATTATAAAATTCAGTAAAAAAGCGAGAAAAATGATAAGATCCATTTAGAGATTAATAATATTTTTGTTCTTTGTTGGTTTATTTCAATCAACATCACGCAACTTAGAACTAAAGGTAATTAGTAGTAAAAATTGGATGGGGGAAATGTCGAATGATGATGACCTGGACAACCCCTCTCTCTCTCTTTTTTAATAAAAATAACGAATACTAATTCAATTTTTTGTTTATTTACATTTAATTAAAAATATAATATAATTATTGATTCATAATCAAATACAATATTTAATTAAATAATAAACAATTGAAATAATTATTATATACAACATAGTATAATATTTACTTCCAATAGGTACTTTCTTTTTGATGTTTATTCAATATTTTCATTCATTTTTTAAGAATGAAAGAAAATGAATTTCCCCAAACAACATTATATATATATATATATATCGTATTAAAAAAAACATATTTATAAACTTGAATTAAAAAATATCTAAATATATTATCTTGGTTTTTATTTTTAGTTTAAAAAATCAATTATTAATTACTACTATATTTTAAGTGAAATATTTCCGACAATGAATATAAAATTAATACTTTGTAAACTACCACTTCGGGTTTCCGGATATGCACCAAAAGTTGATGAATTCATGCTACTGATTCATTAAGTAAATATACCAAATTTTATCAAAATCCGTTGAGCCGTTCAAGCTATTATATACGGACACACAATGGACAGACGGACAGACTTGCTAAAAATACTTTTTTCTGTTAACAAAATGCATGATTCGTGGAGATATGTAAAAGTCTCCACATGTGAAATTTGGCCTCCAATCTACCGGTAAAAATAAGATTCAGTTATTTTATTTAATTTTTTAAAAATTAAATATAAATAAATAAACGTACTTAATTAAATTTAATTTATTACTTTTCAATCAACCTTTTTTTTAAACTAATAGAAATAAATTAAATAATTCTGGTATTTCATTGAGACATCTGAAACTATCTATGATATATTCTCTACTATGTCAAATTGGTTGCATAATTTGTAGGAGCTAATTCAATTTACTCATTTATACAAAAGAATGACATTTTTACTGTTAAATATATTTTTCTTTTGCCTGATTTTAAGTATTGTAGTTTGGCTATTAATACGTTATTAAATATTGATATGAGTACTTGGTATTCCTTTAACAACATTTAAATATATATATTTATATATATTATAGTCATTTATCATAAGTATATAGAATTATAAATATTTTTCATAACTTCTAATTTCTGGGGTGTTTGACACTTGTCTTTACATTCTTCGTTTTCTTTTCATTTCTCATTTATACATTTATATACCTATATAAAAATATAAATTATTCATAAAGGCGTTAAGAAGTTGGCCAACCTTTCATTCTCCATCCCCTTAAGAGTAAGATAGTCAACATAACCAAGGTAGAATTTGAGACACGCAATTGTATCTACTAAATAAAAGAGGGTGTTTTTATTAGCCTCAAAAAATAAAAAATAATAATAATAATAATAACACATCTATCAATTTTCAATTATCATATTCGTTTTATATCCTTATAAAATAAAAAATATCAATTATGCTATAATACTATTTTTGTTTGTTTTTTTTTTGTTCTACACCATTGATTCTCATCCTTTTTTTTTTACCGCGGCACACTTTTAACGATTTAAAAACTTGGCGGCACACCAAGAAGAAGATAAGTGTAAAAGTTTACCATATTGAAAAAAAGTGGTCCCAAAAACGGTTTACCTTTTTTTTAGAACCAAATTGAAAAAATTTAGAAAAAAAAAGTTTAAGAGCCTTGTAATCTCGCGGCACAGTAGTTGAGAATCACCGTTCTACACAATTAAAGATATCATGAATTTAATTGTAATAAATCTATAATTTAAATGTCATTTCATTCACTCAAATATAATTGAAAAGTTAAACAAAATAATAATTCCAGAAAATGGATTTCAAGCTTCCGTCCCCTCTCCCCCATAAGCTTAAGCTTAATTGTATTTTAAAAGAAAACAAAACAAATATTTTAAAACTCTCAATTACGCTGCGAGATTATTTTAACAATTATAAACACAATAATTTTTCAATATAAACTTGAATATTTTCTAATTGACATGACATTTCATGATTGGATTCACGTAAATGACGCCATTTATTTATTTTATCATGATTATCCACGATATCATGATAAGTATAAATTCTACGAATTCATTTAATCTATCTATATAATCTATTTATTTTTATAATTATATAGAATTAAAAAAAAAAATAAAATAACTCTCTCTAAAACTCTCGTTAGATAACAAGATAAATTCTCCTCAAAGTGTTTGACGATTAATTTTCTTGTTTGTTGTTGAAAATGTCTTATCTTTTTGTTTGTTTTGTTTGTTTTTGTTATCGAACAGAGCGTAATTGTGAATGTGGAAGACCTCGTGGAGAGCGCAAAGTGGAGAAGGCTAAACGATGCCCGGCCATTAGAAACTCCCGCCCCTCCATCATCGTATCCGAAAACAAGGAACATCATCACTTTTGGTCACCCAACCAGTGCACGCGGCCCCTTTCCATTCGTTTCTTTACGGAATCCAGGTTTTTATTCGTGCGTCCTGAAACGTCCCCACTTCTGCTCGTCCCCCCTCGGGTCAACATGCCTACGAGGCTGTTGTTCGACCCCTTGGACAACGTCAACCACCCGAGCATCAACCCCAACGCCACACACGACAGAAGAAGCATCGTAGACGCCGCAATAACAACAAATTCCCTATTGCGGCCCACACTACACCAACAAAAACCACAACAGTCACAAAAAAAGAATTCATTACAACAACCGTGAATTTCTTTGTTTTTTTGTTTTTTTCTAAAACCGCGCGAACGGTTTGAGTTGGTTTCTCTTAAATATTATTTTATTTATTTTTTTTTTTTTAAATTATTTTCTTATTTGCATTCCCTTTCTCATCGGTTGTTCTAAAATCAAGCATTATCAATAAAATGGCGTTCGCGGCTGCCCGGATGATCCTCAAAGACAAAAGAAGGAAGACATCGAAGGAAGATTTCGCGCCAAGAAACAGAAGCAAGGTACTTGGCGCCAACCAACAATCAGTTAATGAATGAATGACGAATGTATCGACAACAATAATAATATTATTAATGGTCAACACTTTTTCTATTTTTAATTATTTGATATTCATTTAACAATGAATTCATTATTCTTTATTGTTGTTTGTTATTTATTTGTGTTTATTGTTGTTTATTGTAATTTATTTGTGTTTATTGTTGTTTATTGTAATTTATTTGTGTTTATTGTTTTTTTATTTGTGTTTATTGTTGTTTGTTGTTTATTTGTGTTTATTGTAATTTATTTGTGTTTATTGTTGACCATTAATTTTATTATTTTACCACTCACAAATTCATAATTTCACAATTATTCTTCATATTCTTCTTATTATTACATCGGAAAACCATTGTCATATTCATATCCTCCTGTTTTTGGCCATCATTATTTGAGTTGGATCGTATTTTATCTGTTTGTATGTATGTACGTGCCCCATCACCATCTGTTCAATGTTTACCTCGAATGTCTGTCTTTGGTGTGTCTCTTCCAAATTTATTTCTGTCTTTCTGTATATTTACCTGTTGCTCTCTCTTTCTCTCTGTACTTCGCTAATTTCAAACTTCACCCCCTTGATCACCCCCGGTAATTTCACTCTCTGCTTTTTCTATCTCTTTCTATCTTTCTGTGTTTTTTTCTGTCTCTGTCTTGCAGGCTAGGAACAGCGCGAGCACTAGTAGCTTTCGCAGCCTAAGCCAGGTACTACTAATTAGTACATTGTACTTTCATCTACTACTCTTCCATTTAGTTAATTAATAAAAATAAAATATTAATCACATTTCTTATCATTCTACACTTAATCATTGGAACAGTTTGATTAAAAATTAGCGAATTAGATTCTTAGATAACGGATTGATTAGAATTGCATGAATATTTAATTTATTTATTATGTAGGATTTGAAAAAGAAAAAAGAAAAATGAAAAACACCAGTATAATTAATATTCATAATAAATTAATAATTAAAGATTAGAATTTTTAATTGTAATGCTTTTACAAGTTTAGTACAGATATCACTCAACCAACATGAATTCAATTTGATTAATTATAAATGATAATTAAATTGTATTCAAATAAGTTGCATATTCCAATTTAATCGCTAATTAAATATTTTAATCAAACTCAATTGAATTTTATTATAAAATTTGTTTCGTTTGATTATTAATGAATAATAATTAAAAATTAAATAACCAATTTAATACACTTTAATTAATAATACAATCAAAATCTCATATTTTATTATTATTATTATTTCTTTTTTTTTTGTAATTTTATATATTATAATTAAATAAATATTTCAATATAGATTCATAGATAGATTGATAGATTACTCATAGATAGATAAATGATTAGATAGATTATTGATTGGTTCCATTAGATATGCATGCGTTTGTTTTTTTATGAATATGAAATTTTATGAAAAAAAAAAAATTCCATACAGGAAGAAATAAGAATTTGTTTTTAACATTGAATAAGCAATTTCTTTCAGACATGAGTATATTTAAAATTACTAAATCAATTTAATTGAATTTATAATCGATAATTTCGGAGCAATAATAATTAATAGGAAATGTTAAATACTAAATTTACAATACTAATTTACAATCTTTTTTACACACTTTTATTTAGTTTCACATCGTGACCACTCGTCAAATTTTGCAAGGTGAATTTGACCAACTTCCCAATGTTTAAATGAGGTGAAATTTTGCATACATATGTAACTCCAATGATAATGATATATTCAGGTTCATCCTAGGTCATAGGAGACCTCGGAGCTATTGCTCTACCGACCCCACCAAACGGCCCGTTTCAGGGCCCCACCAACTTGCTGAGCAAATTTCTGTCAAATAAAATTTAAGAAATAAAATAAATATAAAAAAAACTTTTTAAAATCACGCTTTAATTTAAATGCACAAAAAAGGAGAATATAATTTCTCAACACTCACCACAATTTCTTTACAATTAATCATGTCTAAAACATGAAACCGTGGGCGCCAAATATGTGCAGGGAAAAACGCAAATTCTTCTTCAAATAGACATAGTTATCAAGTATAGTGGAAAAAGAAAAAAAAAAACAGAAAGGTTTGTGTAAATAAAATGAAATGTCCTTCGTATTCTCTTCCTTTCCCTGCATGTTTGGCGTCCACACTTTCATTTTTTATATAAGATTAATTGTAAGGAAATCTTGGTATGTGTGGAGAAATTATTTTCTCCTTTTTAGTGCATTTAAATAAAAGCGTGGTTTTAAAAAAGTTTTTTTTTATATTTTTTTTATTTAAAAAGTAGTGTATAGAATCTTTATTGAATAATGATGAATTTTACTGATATATCAATTAATATCAAAATCAATACATTCATCGATTTATATCAATTAATAAATTAACCATAGAGATTCTGTTTCATTAGATTTCAGAGTTGTATTCTGCTGGATGGGGGTGTGGGACAAACCATAGTCGTTTATAATTTAACTAACATTGAAAACTAAATTTTTAGCAACTAATATATAATTAATGAATTGTCAGGATTATCACCAATTTACTTTTTATTATTTCATCAATTTATTGCCATTTAATTATTATTATTATTTTTTTCTTTTAATGAGGGAGATCTACTGGCTCTCTGCCATGAACTAATTAACATTTTTTCATAAAATTGAATAAAATATATATTGATTAATATATATTTATTAATAATTTAAAACACTATATAATACATATGGTTAAATATTTCATAAATACTTAATATATGAAAATATGCTAATTTATCAATTTTGATAAGAAATTTAATAAAAAATTGATTTTAAAAATATAAGTCGTCATTCATTTTCTTTGAATTCTAATAATTTAATTTGTAATTAAAGTGATAATTAAATATTTAAAAGTTTATATCCATAAAAATTTTATAATACACAATTAGTAGATTCATTTTCAGAAGATATTGTTGTTTAAAATGAAATAAATTGATGCAGATTAGAAAATGATTAGATTGTAATTATGATAAGAGTGTTTTAAATTTATAAACATATAATGAAGTTGTATTAGGCACTTTGACTATAAAAAAAAATAACTTTCATAGGTATACTCATATAATATATATATATATATATATCACATATAATCATACTTTATAAAACAAAAAAGTTTGACTTTTTCAAATACTAATTAAACTTCAACGTAGGTCATCAAGATCAAGAGAGAGAAAAATAAAGGCCTAAACTCAACATGTATGAATTAAATATTTAAATTATTTATTGTGTTCCATAGTAAATTTAAATATTCAAACATTAACTAAATTATTTATTTATTTTAACATACTTTTTTTATATTTATACATAATTCATGAAAAATGAAAGATAAAAACACAATTACCTGGACAAGTTCAAAATCATACTAAATAATTTTTTTTTTTTCAAACCTTTGCTGTAATGTCAATTTTAATAAAAACTAGCTGCTTAGAGGGCTCAGACGGGGGCTCCACCCCCTGTACCCCCGAGTGGTACATAGTATTTAGTTAAAGTAGTAAAAGGTTTTCATCCATTTTGTTTCAATCAGTATATTACATAAAACATTTATTTCTTTTTGTGTTCTTATTTAAAATATATTTTAATTTAATCAGAAAATTAATTATATATTGGCGGACCAGTGTGAGAGCCCTCACACGCAAAAAATTGAAACGTAAAAGATTGAAAAATATCATAATACTAGCTGCTCCGAGCGCCTTCGGCGCTCTCCACACCTAGACGGGGGCTCCGCCCCCTGTACCCCCCCGAGTGTCCCTATTCTGAGCTATAACCATCTAACTCCTACCCTGTCCCATTTCTCTCACGTTCCTTCCTACAATGTCCTCCCTGTTCACAATTGGTCTTCCACACGGACGTTTTCCAATCGAACTCCCCACCAATATATTTTTCCTCTCCCATTCTAGCCATGTGCCCTGCCGAACCCAGCCTTCTCTATTTTATAACCTATATCTAGAGATGCATAGAGGTCATGCAATTCCTTGTTATGCAGTCTCCGCTATTCCCCGGTGTCGTCATCTTTCTTTGGCACATAAATCTTGGGAAGAATCCTTTTCTCAAATACTCTGAATCTACTCTCATCTCCCAGGGTTATAGACCATACCTCCCACCCATATAATACAACAGAAAAAATTGTTTTATATATTTTAATTTTGATCCCCTTTGATAATAATTTCCCGATTGCAACCTCGATTTAAATTCTTTGCAAATATTATTCGCTCTGATACTATTTATTTTGCATTATCACTATTAATTTCAAACCCCATCACTTTTCCTGCCTCGAAACCATCAATACAAACCTGCCTCGAAACCATTAATACAAACAAACAATTTTAGCTAGCATAATGAGATTAAAAAATAAAAAATATATAAACTTACCTGAAAATAATTAGATATTTATTTAATAAAATTAAATTTTTAAGTAAATAAATAAATAAAATCAAAATTCAAAATTAATCAAGTAATAAGTTGACCTGTAGCCAGGTCTGAACCGACCGACGGTTTGAAATAAATTAATTTCCAGCTACAGAAACAATTTCAAATAATTTTAATATATCTATTAATGTAATAAAAAACAGATATAAATATAACATAAATATTTTTAATTTTATTTTATTTATAATATATAGCTGAAGTAGCCGGCGTTGCCCGTGATTATAATAAGGAGGCTGTGACGTCATGAAGGGCTGGGTGACGTCATATAATTTTAAATTATGAAAAACATAATGAAGATGATTTTTCCCGAGGATAAAACCAATACATTCGTGGTGATATGTAAAAAAATCTCCTCATGTGAAATTTGGTGTGAAAACAATACCTCCCTTACTATCGTCGGTCGGTAAAAAAGGCAATTGAAATGTTTTAAATTATCTAAAAAAAACAATTATTAATATAAAAATACAAATAAAATGACCAAAAAATAAATAAAATTAAATTAAATAAATAAAACGTTTTAAATAGAAATACAAACTAATTGATATTATGAAAAACAATTTTAAACAAATGTATTTAATTAAATTAATAAATTTAAAAAATATTAAATGATATTTAGCTTAAATATAAAAATTAAAATAAAAAGAAATTACTTAAAAAAATTAAAACTATAATAATAATATTAAAATATATATAAAATTACCTGAAAATAATTAGATATTTATTTGATAAAATTAATTAATTATCTTAAAAATTTATCCAAGTAATATCATCTATTTCTATTCGACACTGAGAAGGAAGGGATTCACAGCACAGATCATCCTTACAGTCACAGTCAGTAGAGAGTAAAAAAATTGAAGACCGCCGTTTTTTAAAATAATTAAATACTTTTATAGATTATAAAATAAAAATTATTGTATTAACATTAAAAAAATATTGAAATAAAAAATAATATTTAGTTTGATTTAATAAATAAAAATATTATAAACATTTTTAGTGAGAATTTCTCGGGGAGGTAGGGAGGTCAGATAAGCGACAACTTTTATTCCAAATGTTCGTCCTCCCTAGCTGTGACGTCATCAATAAGAAAATGTAAAGAAAAGGGCTGTTTTTAGGGTTTTCCCGACAATTATTCGATTTTTTCTCGCCGGAAAAACCATCCTTGGACTTCAACGAACATTTTAAAAAAAGAATTGTCAAAATTGGTCCAGGCGTTATTGAGTGATGCAATTACAAAAGTCATTTTTATTTATAAGATATAAGAGGCACTGGATGTGACGTCACAAATGACGTCAAATATAATAAAAATTAAGAAAAAAATTATTTTTTCATTTTTTTCAAAAAGTATTTATTGTTTTCCAATGAATTTCACGCTATTAATAGATTACCCCGAGGGCTATCAAATGGCATTGGAATGGCCCAAATCGCATAAGTCGTTTAGGAGGAGTATGCGATAGAACTGTCTTTTAAATATATAGATTTAATTTTAATTAATACAATTTTTTTTATCATTTAATGGGTATTAAATTGTCGGATGTGACATATTTACAAGGTGAATTTGGAATTATTTCGAAAAGTATTTATCTATTCATCAATATCCATTTTGTCCCCTTCAAGGTAATACAACTCAGATATAATGCACGTATGCCAGCGTTTCTTCCAATTGTCGAAGCACTTCTGAAATGCACTTTTCGGTAACGTCAAAAGCTCGATTCCGACTTTATCTCATCAATAGTGGCAAAACGCTTTCCTTTCATTAGTCTCTTCAGTGTTGGGAATAGGAAAAAGTCACAAGGAACTAAATCTGGTGAATACGGTGGTTGAGGCATGATAACGGTGTTATTTTTGGGCAAAAAATCACGAACAAGCAATGATGTGTGAGATGGGGCATTATCATGCTACAGAATCCATGATTTGTTTTTCAACAATTCCCATTGTTTGAGCTGTATTGCTTCACGCAAACGTTAAATAACTTCCTTTTTTTAAGTATAAAATCAAATAACACACTAAACGTGGCTAACTTTTTCAGTTGTCAAAAACAAACTACTAATTCAAAATCGCTGATAATCTCAACATATGAGAAACATATGGGTACCAACATAATAAAAAAAATTCGATAATTGAATGTACACAACTCGAGAAAATTCGAAATTTACCTTTTTTTGAACAGACCTCGTACAATAACAAAATGTAAATTTTCAATGCCCTTTAAATACATTAAATAAATGGCGAATTTATTAAGGTGTCAGCGATTTTTTTGCAAGAACTTACAACTTAGATAAAAGAAAGAGAAAGTTATAAGATTGCCACACTTTAGGGGTCAACTCGTTATCCTTATAAATGACCACAATCTATTTGGACTTTTTATGGGTTACATGTCCAATTTTAAAATATTTATTTAACATTTTTAAAAGTTATTCTTATAATCCTGGTCTTTAAAATATCAAATTCAAATTGAAATAATTTATTTCTTCATAAATATTTATTTATATTATTTCCCCACCTCCCCGTAAGATCTGCTGGTAAAGTTGGAAAGATGACTTAATTTTTTGGTTGGTTGATTAAAAGAACAAATGAAGGGATTTAAAGATCATATACAGAGATTTATAGGGGAGGGGGAAGAACAAGTAATTATTTATTAAGAAAAACAGGCAGCTATAATATACAGGGTGTCCCAAAATGAAAGAGCAGATTTCAATTTCGTATTACAAATAAATCTGCTCTTTCAGAACTGATTAGATGCAACCCACTGACTTTGTTTTACGTTCTCTAAATCCCCTCCCCTTCCCTTTCACCCACCCACCCAAACGCTACCATCTTCTTTCTTTCCAGTCCATTTTATCTTCTCTCTCTCTTTCGCTATTTCTTTTTTTTTCATACTTTATTTCCTTTTTTTCTTCTTCTTTATTTCATCAACTGGATTAAAATATTTTTTTTTTCGTCATTTTTTTAAACATCCCTCCCCCTCTCCTTCTCATTCCATAATCCTAAGAAAACTCTCTTTTGTTATTCCCATCATCTCATTCCAATGTCATTTTCATCTCTGCCCTATAACCTTTCAACTCATTTTTATAACCCCTTAAGTTTTGTTGTTACTTAAGATGGAGTGAGTTTATTTATTTATAAAAAAAAAAAAATCAAAAGAACGATTTCTGGTACTTGTTTTTTATTTATTAACAATTCATAGTAAAATATTGGAAATTTTTTTAAAGAAATATTATTTGAATAATTTAAAAAAATATTATTTGGAAAAATAGTTAAATATAAAATAAAAGAATTATATATGTATTTATTATTATATAACTCTCATTTAAAAGTATTGATAAACTAATATTAATATAAATAAATATAAGAAAGGAAAAATTAATTTTAAAGAGATACACCAATACCTCGCTTTTGGTTTTTACTATCTCTGGCGAGATAGTATTGCGATCACGAAAATTTTCGATGTCGAGATTTTAATGTTTTTATACGTTTTGAAGGTTCCTGAATCATTTTCACTAAGGTTGAGAAAAATGTATGTGTGTGTGTGTATGTATGTAGACAAGATTATGTAAAAACGGTTTGAGCTAGAATTATGAAATTTGGTATACGGTCATTATTCAAAATTCGTAGTTTTCTAACAACTTTTGAGAAATGTAGTTCAACCGGAAGAGGGTCATTACCTACAACGTTTTGATTTTTTTTTCCTCTAAAGAGACCGTAAAAATAAAGATATATGTTTGATAGTTTTTCACACAAAAGTGCCGTTCAACGTGGTTGAGAATCACTGGTTTAGGTACTAGTGAGATCAGTGGCGTATACCTAGAACTTTTGCCGCCCAGGGCGATCTCCAGTTTGCCGCCCTTTCTATTATAAGTCAATCAAATAGTGGTTTTTATAAATTAATACACATAAATAAATTATTAAGTTATTTAATCAATATTAATTAATACACAGAGTAAATTTTTTTACACATATTTGTAAGCACTCGTAAACATATTTATATAATATTTACTCTTCTAGCTTTCATACTAGAAAAATCGTGTATAATGCTCTCAAAATTTATATTATTTGTAATTTCTTGTTCCATTGACAATATTGCAAGATTTTGTTGTCTTAATTGACTCATTGTAGAATGAAGATAATTTTGCCGAACAAAATCTTAAAGATGCGTTTACGAATTCAACGAATTTTAATGAATACAATAAAAAAAAATTATTATCCTGTTCTTGGAATTAGAATTCAAAATTTACACTAAAATGCATTAATATACACCGAGGAATAATATTCGAATTCATATAGTTGATCATAATTTATATAGATCAAATAGTAAACTTATAATAATCATAATAATCATTTATTATTCAAGAAAGAAAAAAAATAAATATGAAATGAATAAGTTGCTTGTTACAACTATAACTAAATATAAAAAATGCCGCCCCAAGATAAATGCCGCCCGGTGCGGACCGCACCCACCGCCCCCCCCCCCCCCCCTCAGGTACGCCACTGAGTGAGATCATTACAAATTTTGTAAATAGTATTTCGTAATTTTAATTTATTTATTTATTATTATTGATTTTATTTATTAATTTTAATTTATTTTTAAATAGATATTAATTATATATTGAATTGCTCGTTGCATCTAGAAGAGTAAATTCAATAATAATAATAATACATTGGACCAATTTTTTGTGAAAGAAATCCGACTTATGACTTCGCGGGCACTTGAAATTTGTTTCAATACCTTACAACAGTCTCGCGCCCCCCAGAGGGAGTGTGCCCCACAGGTTGGAAAACGCTGACTTGGGTGATCATATTTCAAAAACACCAAACCGGGACATTTTATAAAAAATTTTACCTTTTTTTTAGAGCCATATTGAATGAAAAATCGAAAATAAAAGTCAAACTGACTGTAAGAAAACGTTCGTCGGACCTAAATATTTAAAAACCGGGACAATAGACTGTCCCGAAGACATTTTTCGGGACAGGGCACCTATAATCGGGACAATCCCGGCAAACCGGGACGTTTGGTCACCCTATATACTGCATTAAAAAAATAAAATATTAAACTAGAAGAAGGTTTATATAGTACTTATTATTATATTAATATTTTATATTTATATTATTTTTTCTTGTAATATAATTATATAACAAAATTTATAGAGAACGAAAAATTTCTTAAAATTTCAATATCATGCTCATTGTAATAATTTTTATAAGCATATTCACAATGTATTTTTAAATTCCTTCAAATTATCTTTAACAAAATTTTAAACGATTTTTTAAAATTTCAAGAAAAAACATATTTTAATCTTATCTTATTATGCTAGCTAAAATTGTATATATCTATCTATTTATCTATATATATTGGTTCTCAAAAACCGCTCTAACGATTTTTTTCAAATTCACACTAGATATAGTATTTATAAAGAAAAATTAAGTTTTATTGATGATATCTCTTGAAACATACAGCTTCATTATTAATTTCTTAATTGAAAATTATATATGGAAAACGTCAAAATTGGCATCCATTTTTATTTGTATTAATATTTTTTTTTATTTAAAATATTTTAAAATTTATTATTTAATTTCGAAATAAAATTAAAAATATTTATTTTTAATAAAATATATATAGATATTTATTAATCTCTCTCAAAAAAAAAAAAATAAATAAAAAACATCAAATACTGCTAAGACAGTAAAAAAATGACAATTTTTTATCTAAATATATATAGTACAGAGGCTAAAGTGATGTTTTAACGAGTGGATTTCGTCGGTTCGAAACTCGCCGGGTGAATCGTTATTTAAAAATGAAAAAAATGATTTTGTTATTTTTTTTTCTTTTTATCTATTGTTTACTTTTTAATAAATTACTATTTTATATTTATTTATTCATTGTTCTTTTATTAATTAAGTTTTAGATAGTTTTATAATTTTTAATATTTTTTCAATAAAATATTATTTAATATATTTATTAATATTATTTTATTTATTATTATTGAGTACCCGAAGTTCCATTCATTTTAATCAGATTGATGCAATGATGCAACAGTTAATAATTGTAATATTGTAATAAATTTCTATCTTGAAAATTGTTACATATTATTCAGGATATTTTAAAAACAATTTCTTTCTTTAATTAATTTTCATTTTTTCTATAAGTCAGATATATTTCCAAATATTAAATAATTTTTGAAGTGAAAACTTCTTTAGCGGCGTTGAGCACTTTTGCGGGATGGGGAAAAAGTATAGAACTCGCGTGATCGTGACCAACACCATGAAGCTAGCACATTACGTCTGCTTTCAAATTTCTTATAACAGAGCGCGAAATTTGAATTGTCATTAGAACTGTTTTATAATTCTTATCTCTAACATATAAATATATATTTATTATGTAAAGTTCATTTCATATATACATATATAATCAAAATTATACGAAATGAACTTCACATAATAAATATATATTTTATGTTAGAGATAAGAATTATAAAACAGTTCGTATTGCAATATTTTAAACAAAGTTGTGTATTTATATATATATAAATATAAGTTACAAATTTGTTTAAAATATATGTTTAAAATAATATATAAGTTATATATATATACATGCATATGAAATTCATCTTTCTCGTGAAATAGCGCGAATTTCGTCTGTTTTAAAATTTCTTACGCAGAAGTTTTCACTTCTGTCGGCCAGTCCCACGACTGCCAATTTTGCTTTTTTAATTCCGAAAAGCTGCAAAGCACGTTTTTTTGTCTTTAGTTTGTTTTATAACCACTTGGGGCGCTAAACAGTTTTTCAAAAAAACACTATAGAAAAAAAATATATGTACCTATATATTATATATTTATGTATTATTGAGGAGCACAAGTTCATTAATTTTAATCAGATTGATGCAAATGTGTAACATTTAATAATTGTAATAAATAATTAAAGAATTGTGTATCAATATTTTTTAAAGGGTAGAGCGAGAGCTCGGTGTCCCAGGTATTAATATTACCAGCCAAATCCAATAATAATGAATCATTTTTTTTAACTTAAGTACCGAGCCGAGGCTCGGGGTCCCGGTATTAATATTACCAGCCAAACCCAATAATAATGAATCATTTTTTTAAACTTAAGTACCGAGCCGAGGCTCGGGGTCCCGGTACTAATCTTTATGTTTCAAATTATTTTATTATGAATTTCCCCTCCTTCGTAAAAAAGTTGCTTATTATTCATTTATATATCCTATATATATATATATTAGTAGAAAAAAGGTTGGAAAAAACCTTAATATAACCCACCACTAATATTATTATAGAAATTGGAAAGTTAGACCCAAAATATAATTTTAACAAAAAAAAAAAAAAAAAAAATTTGATATCTGCAATAAAATTGCTCGCTCAAGTCGAAAATGTAGTATAAAATCACCCAGCCTTCAATCAAAATACAGACAGACTTAAATCAGTTAATGTAATTACAAATATGATTAATTCATCTAAAAAAAACAGAAAACGAACTAATCACGATATTATCAAGACAACAACAAAAGTTATTAAAAGATATTTTAGATAAAAAGAAAGATACTATACTACATAATAAAAGATGATAAATAAAATTATTCGATCTTCATTAAAATTTATGATTATATTTATAAAATATAAAAATATATTTTAAAACAAGAAAATGAAAAAAATGATTTTGTTTTTTTAATTTTGTTAAAAAATGTTTCGTTCATTAATACTACTTAGTGAATTAAATGAAATAAGTTAAATTACAGAATTTCTTTTTCTTTTACTTAAAACAACTCAAAAGTTAAATTTCTAGTTTGTTTATTAGTCAATTTGTGATACATAATTTTTTTTTATCCCATAACATAACAAAAAAGGTTTACAATAATTTTTACAATCAATTGGAGACTCATGGTCGTAATTAGTATGGATTTACATTTTTATTTTTACAGCGAATTTCAATATTTACATTCTACGTAATATTAAAATAATTTTTTTTTATTTGATTTACTGTGTAGGCAAAGGCTATATATAAAGAAAAACCTAGTTTATAAAATTTCTATCCTTTGGCAATACGGCGTACATTTATTGTCCATTAGAATAGTAAGAACTTAGAATTTTTGCCTGTTTAGTAAGAGAGATTACCAGGTGTAGAAGAATGAAACCGAAATTTTCCTATAGATGGTGCTCGCTATCAGTTGAAAGACCGTAAGACCGCTTCTGTATCGCCATCTTCTCCCTCTAATGCGGAATGCGGGTCACAAACTACCCTTAATTAATTTTTATACGTGAACAACTACGAATTTAGGGGCATCAATTCATAATTATTGATAGATAAAAAAAAATAATTATTTAAATTCAAACCACAATAACCTAAGTTTCATACACCGGTATATTTTTCTATAACCTCAAACATGTCGAGTTTTGTGCCTTTGGTTTTCTGCTATCATTTGAAGAAATTTGGCATACTTTCTTGTCTTTCTTTTGTTAAATTATTTTTAATTAATTGAATGTAAAAATTAAAACTATAATTATCACTCTAATCTTTCTTTCATAAAATAATATTTTTTTGAAAATAATAAATAATACATATAAAAGAATAAGTATACTAGTTAATAAATTAAAAATTTCTTAAAATTGTAAAATCTAATTAAATTGATACTCTACTTATGCTATTTTTTATTTATTTATTTATTTATTTATTTAATCCTTGATTTTTTATTTGTTAATTGAAGTGGTCACATATAAAGCATACTCCTTTAATGTGTGTGTGTGTGTGTGTGTGTGTGATTATAATATTAAATATTATCTCTTATTAATATGAATTTTTAATTCTAAATTCAATTTATTATTTTTTAATGGATGATTACAAAAGAGAAGAAACAGAAAAGCCAAACAAAAAGAAAAAATCGATGCCATTCATGCATAATATCAGTAAAACAAATAATTTTTTGTTCTTCTTTTTTAAATATATTTCATAACCTGCAAATAAAATGATCCCTCTCTCTCTCTCTTTCACTTTTATGTAATTCATCTCACTTTTTGTAAATTGACTCCATTTTTTGTTGTTTTGTTTATTTCTATATTCATGAGATGCTCTGTGTTTGGATTGATTATTTGATTAATTAAACATAAATTGGTCAAAGAGATAGAGATAGAAAGAGAGAGATGAAATGTAGTTATTTAATTCATATATTTCATCTCCTCTCAAAAGATTTTTTTTTATAAAGAGCCTCTTTATTAATAAAAAGTATTAATGAATGAAGTATAAATTTAAAATTCTCAACAAGCTTTTGAATCTCGATGGAAATTAAAACACTTGAAATGATATGGGAGAGAGAGAAGGAAACCCACCTCTTCAACTAAAATTCCAAAAAAATTCTTCAAGTTTTTTTTTTTATTTCAATTACTAGAGGGCTTTCAACTTAACAATTATATATATTTATTTATTTTAAAAAATCAGATATTTTAATTTTTGGTTTTAAATTATTGTGATAGGAATTTTATTACTTTTCATAAATTAAATAAAAATTAATTGAATAATAATTAATTAATCGTTCTATTTATTATTGAATTATTGTATTATTGGTTATAAAATAGAAAAGGCTGTGATAGGTAGGGCACGTGGCTAGAATGGAAGAGGAAAGAATGGTGAAAAATGTATTGGTGGGGAGACCGATTGGGAAACGTTCACTTGGAAGGCCAAGGACGCGGTGGGTGGGAAGGGAAGTGATGGAGATGGGAGAGGGTAGGAGTTGGATGGATGTGGCTCAAGATAGGGACACTTGAAGAAATGTGGTGACTGCGGACAAGAACTTTCGAGTTTCATAGAACCATAGAGATAGATAGATAGAGATTCGTTTTTTTCTATTTTTTTCCTATTTATTATTTTATTTTCTATTTTATATATATGAAGATGGCCTAACTTCGTTTTTCATTTTTTTGCCAGTTATCATGGCTAAATGTACAAATTCATTTTATTTATCATTGAAGTATTTCAGGTTGTTTATATTCCAAGCAAATACAATAAGTTTTCAGACTAAATTCAATAACTAAACCGTGTAGTTTGAAAGTGGCTTAACCATTTATACTTACATCAAGATTTTGAGTGGTGGTAATGTCATTAAAAAAAATAATTTACTGTTTGTTCCCCAAGATTATTAAAAAGTGTCGGAAAGGTAATAATTTTATTGTAAATGAAATGAATCAATAAGATTTTGTTTATTTTAAAGATTTATAAAATAAATTCAGTTCAGTTGTGTTTTTCAACTTGAAGCATCTTAAATTATGTTTAAAGGGCTTTGGCACCTTCAAATTTTATAATGTATCTGATTTTTAATTTTGAAAGTGGCCTAACTACATCCTTACATTATTCACTTAATAATTGACACTATTTTAATAGGAACTATAAATTTAACACCCTTGGATACACTTAAGCAGTATGCCTCATTAGGATCCTTTACGTATATTTATCGACCGACGATAGTAAGGGAGGTATTGTTTTCACACCAAATTTCATATGTGGAAATTTTTAAACTTTTCCACGAATCATGCACTTTGTTAACAGAAAAAAGTATTTTTAGCATATCTGTCCGTCCGTCCGTCTGTCCATTGTGTGTCCCAATAGACGTGTATAGTATTGTATTGGTTTTATCCTCGGGAAAAATCAACTTCATTAGGTTTTTCTTAATTTAAAATTGTATGACGTCACCCAGCCTTTCATGATGTCTCAGCAAGCGCCTCCTTATATATTATAAATAAAATAAAATTAAAAATATTTATGTTATATCCATATCTGATTTTTATTGCATTAATAGATACAATTCAATTATTTGAAATTGTTTCTGTAGCTGGAAATTAATTTATTTCAAACCGTCGGTCGGTTCTGCTCCTGGTCACAGGTCAACTTATTTTAAATACATTGACACTCAAACCGATAATTAAATATGTCGATTTGATGATAAATGGAGTTAGGCCACTTTCAAAATAGTATTTATATACCTATATATATCTTGTCATGATCTTTAAAAATTATTGAATCATTCGAAAATATTTCTTCCTAATTAATTAATTAATTAACACAAAGAACACTAAGAAATATCACTGAATTTATGATCAGTGTAAATGTTATTAGAACATATTAGAATATGATAATATATAAAAGTATAAAAATATCTTATTATTATTATATATATTTAAAATAATGACTAACAAATCTAAAGCATTTATTATAATTTTTATACTCATATAGTATATCATTAATAAATTTTTCAATTATTTTTCCCATATTCATTCTATAATGACAAGCTTAGACATTTGATAAATAAGCAGATAATTATTTTATTATGTAAACTATAAAATTAAACTTAAAAATATAAAATTATTTTTTTTATTAAACATTCGATTGAAAGTTTTAAGTGTATTGATATCTTTGATTTCATAAACTCAACTGAAAGCTTCTGATTATTATGATTTTACAACTGAAATAAAGCATAAAGCAAATAGGGTAAAGTTTACAGTCGTTGGCCCCCTTAAGCAATTCCTAGCAGTCTTTAATGCATATCTGGGGAAATTGAGGAACAATCTGGGCCAAATTAGGTTTTTAAAACATCGATACTATGAGCATTTTGATGAATAAAAAAAAAAAAATTTTCTCATGACATTTTCAATAAGCACTTTTTTTAAAAAAAATCCTAAAAAATACAGTTATTGACCCCCTGTGTATTGGCCTAGCTATTCTATAGTGATTATACAACCATACAACAAAAGATTACATAACCATAGTTAATAGCGCAATTTTTAAACTAAAGATCTCTTATTATTTGTGATTTAGTGATAGGGGGCCAACGACTGTATACTTTACCCTATTTGGTATTTCAATAAACTTTATTCATGTGTTTAATTAAACATTATTCTTATCAAGTTTATATTTTTTTTAAATTTAATTTTACATTACACTTAACTTATTAATAAGATATTTCAACTAATAATTATCCAAGTTAAGTCTGTTAATTTCATATTAATAATTATTGTTGTTAAAAAGATATTTTTATGATGTTGAGTATAGAATAGAATAGTAATATAATAAGGAATAAGGAGTATTTTTTAATTAATTTCTCACAGAATTAAGAATTAAAAAATCATTTTCATTAAACAATCGATATATCAGATAATTTTGTAATTTAATTTTTAGTAATGAAATAATAAAGAGAACAAAAAATGAAACTGGGTTAGGATTTTTAAGTTCAAGGTAAGAATAAAGAATTAAAAAAAGGTAGAGGGTATTGGGGTGGGGTTAGGTAAGAGTAACTATAGGTGGGTTTGCGTGGTGGAGGGTGGAAAAGAATGTTTTAATGGATGTTTGATAGTTCACCAAAATGTTTTGGGGAGTCTGCGCAAAGAAGAATGATCAATAAAACAGGAGTTGGTCTCTCGTTCTCTACTACTGTTGCTGTCTTTGTTTCAATTCAGCAAAAAAGATTTTTTGTTTTATTATAGAACCACTCGTAACCCCATCCTACAAAATTCACTCATCCCCTTTTCCAACTTATCCCCGAAATTGTAATGGAAACCTCCAAGTGAGTAACAAACCGTTAAAGCGGCTTCATTAAAAATAAAGAAAAGGGGGGGGAGGATTTTTCTTTTTTTCAGGATAGATAAAACCACGGCAGAACGAGCCAAGGCGTTTAATATACGAATACATAGAAATATACATTTGGTGTGTCTCCATTTAAAAATTAAAAAATATCTTGAGTGTAGCATTTTTTTCATATTCAGGTTCCGTGGGTGGATTTTTGATTAATCTCCAGTCATCATTTCCATGAATTCTGCAACATAAAACAAAATAAATTAACTTTTCTCTTTTGTTATAATTTTGGAGTAATTAAAAAAAATAATACCACCATCTATTTTCTTAAAAAACATAAAAATAATTCTATACATCATTTGTAAAATGTTTACATATATCATATTATAGTAGTAGCAAAAATTGTATATATATATATTTATATTTTTGAATTATTAACCCGTTCTAAAGATTTTTTTGAAATTCACTACTATTTATAAAGAAAAATCGATCTGTATTGGTTAAAGCCACGAGAAAAATCATCTTTATTGTTTTTTTCTTAATTTAAATGACGTCAACAACTACGTCAGACAACGCTTCCTTAAATTCAAAATATTATAAATATAAATCAAATCAAATTATGAAATATATATTGTCACAGGCCATACTTTTCTGCCTTTCAGTGCATTAATATGTACTTTTAAGGGGTATGTTTTATGACAATTTTTTTTAATTTATGAACTTTTAAATTATTTAAACCGCGGCTCGGTGAATCATGTATTAATATTACCAGCCACACCCGATAATAAGGAATATTTCTTTTTAATGATCGAATGAAGGGTCGATGAACCAGGTACTATAAGTAATTGAACAAATTATAATTTATAAATGACAACTTTGAATCGGATTCATACAGATTTTACCACTAATATTGATTACCGAAAAAGATTGATTTTTTTAATGCCAAGTTTGAATTATTTATATTTATTTGAAAAATTTTTAAAAATATAATTTAATATGTGAATTTGGGATGAAGATAAAATTATCCACACAATATTCTGTATTTTAGGTGGGTTTGTAGGAGTAATATAATATAATATTATTGTATATTAACTATTGATCCAGTATCATCTCTTCGATGACAAGGACCAAAATATTCATCATCCTCATCTCTATTTGTTAACCATGTTATATATAATAATATATATCATTCTTTTGGTACAAGATTATCTTTTCATTCTGAATAAAAAAATCAAGTTTTGTTCAATCATTTTAATTATAAAATACAAACAAATAAAAAAAATATTTAAAATAATTTCAATATCTTAATCATTTAATTAATTAATTTTTTTAAAATTAACATAAAATAAATTTCTTTTAGTGATGAATTTCTATTAAGGTAGTTTGTGACCCCCAAATGACTTAAACTTGACCCTATATTTTGTTATATTTATTCGAAAGATTATATGTAATTAAATACACCTATAGGAAAAAAAACAGATTTTTTTACCACACCGTTTAAGAGATATAATTAATTAATGTTATGCAAAAATACATGAGCTCTTATGAGTGTTCTTGTTCAATAACTCGGAAATTGAGGGTTTGTAATAAATTGACAAACTTGACCGCAAAAAAAAACTTTCTAATAGATAAAACGTTATCTCAAAAATATACTGTAAAAATTTTAAAACGATTTACCACATATTTTTAATTTAATTAATTTTTAAATAATAAAATGTGTTCTTCTATCTCTGTTGTTTATTCGACTAGGGAAAAAATTCAAGTTCAAATAATAACTAAAATGTTTTAATATACTTATAAATGGTAAGTGATAATTAAAGGATATTAAACATTAATAAATATAAAAAATATTTGTTAATTTTTGGTTCAATTATAGTTTATGATTAATTATAGTTTATAATAGTTCAAATTCCAATCTAAAAATCATTTAAAGTTGATATCATCTAGTGACAGCTGAGTACTAGTCAATTAATATTTTATTTATTAAATTGAATCGAATAAATTCTTATGTGAATTTTCATTAATTATTACAGCATGCTTTGGATAATTATTTAAAAAAAAAAAAAAAAAAAATAAAATAAAGTTATTTTTTTGACTTCGGAATGCGGGTCACAAACTACCTTAATTAATTTTTATACGTGAACAACTACGAATTTAGGGGCATCAACTCATAATTATTGATAGATAAAAAAAATAATTATTTAAATTCAAACCTTCAAAATCAACCGTGCCTGATCCATCGGTGTCAATTTCAGCGATCATTTCATCTAATTGATCAGGTGTCAATTGATCATCGAGGGCAGCAAGAATTTCCCGAAGACTCGATGTTGGAATATAACCATTGTCTAAAAAAAACATAAATAAATCAAACAATAAAATATCTATCGATATTTTTGTAAAATAATTTTTAATTCTTAAAAAACATTAACTTTTAGTAAAATTATAGATGTATCTTTTTACATTCCAATTGTTTTGTCCACATTTAATCACTATAATTTAATTTATTTCATCACATCTACATGTTAATTATTCAAATATTTTAATTAAAATAAAAAAAATTATCAGAGAAGAAATAAAATAAATTTCTGAATTAAACTACATATATTTTCTAAAATATCAAAATATACATTGCAATTAACACCAAATAAAATTAAAAAAAAAAAAAATAATAATTAAAACTCTACGAATTTTTAAAAAAATTTCACCCATAGTAAAATTTTTTAAAATATTTAGCTTATTTTATTGCAAATAAAATTTGAAAAAAATATATCATCAAAAAAGGTGTTTATAAACAGTTTGACACATCAAGATTTGTTAGAAAATTATATATATGTATATATATATATTGTGTTAATGAGATTTAGAAATATTTTTTTAGCTCAAATATTTTTTTCTGTTTTCTATTATATGCAAATGTTTGATGGATGTGATGTACGCCTCCTTCTTCTCGTAAGTAAATTTACAGTTATTTGGCGATGTCAAATAGAAGCTGTATTAATGGCATTTTGATCGATTCTTAACGAATTCCATTAGAAAAGGGAACCTCCTTCCCTTCCAACTCCCCCCCCCCCTCCTCTTCTCCATACCCCACACCCCGATGGAGACATTTTGAATTACAATGAACGATAAAATGCAATATTCACCAATAACAACAACAACAACAACAACAACATCAAAAAACAAAACAAAAATAAAAAAGATATCGTAAAACGACAGAAAAAAAAATCACTAAATTCATTTTTCAAAATAAGAAAAATAGATTCGCCGAGAGATAAATAAAGTAGGGGTGGCGTGACGTTATAGAGTAATCAAAGGGGATGATCGTAGAGTGTGGTAATGGTAGATGAAGGGTTGAGGGTAGGTGGATTTGAGGAGACCATTACTGGAAACAAAACAATTTGGCCACCAGCCAAAGATCGAGCGCCATCTTCGATTTCATTCATTTCATTTATTATATTACCAAATCGGAGGGTAGAAGGAGAAGGGAGAAATAAAATAATTGACCCAATTTGTTGGCTGGTTTTATAGAGACGATTAACGATTGCCAGTCAATTCGTCAATAAGCTACGCAACAACAGCACAATGCTACTTGATAACTTGCATCCATCAGCATTTGACCAGCATGAACCACCCACGTCCATTTGACAATTCATCATTAATAATAAATGGAATATATATATGTTATACATTTATTTATTAAATTCTCCATGTCCAAACATATTCCATTAACACAACAAAATAGATTTTTATTTTTTGTTTTAGTTAAAAAATATTAGAGTTCATTAATTCATCCACCTCCACATTATAGAATACCGCATTCTTGAAATTCAAAACTATAATACATAATTTAATTACTTCGGTGTAAATAAATAATTATAATACATATTATATACAATTATAATGAAATTAATAAAAAAAAACCCTCTGACTTTGTACGTCCTACGCAAGGACAACGCCTATCAAGCCGGTTATATCAATGAGGTGTCCTATGATCAGTAGAACGGGTCCTCTCAACCTTTACCTTGATTTTCTTGATCGGAGGCGCTATCAAGTAGCTTTTCCCCAATGTTGTTCCCGGAGGCTGGGTTGACTCCGTCCCGTAGACCTGAACTAGGGAAATTCCCTTGCCAGGCCCGGGACTTGAACCCGGGACCAAGTGAATGTGAGGCAGGTTCGCTACCCGCACACCCAATGGCGCCTTATAATTAAATTAATGAATAATACAAATTGAAAAATTGATTTTATCTGATTAATTTATTTATTTTCAGTTTATTATTAAAAAGGCGCTACATGGTGGGAGGCAACTACGTTGGCTCTTGTTATGAGATAAAAAATTGTATGTATCACAAATTGTCTAATAAACATACTATTATACTATAATAGCGTTGACTCACATTCTCGTGGTCCAGGGATCAAAATTGGGAAGGAACTTGATAAAAAGTAGCGCCTCCGATCAAAAAAATCAAGGTAAAGTTTGATAGGACCCGTTCTACTGATCATAGAATACATAATTGAAATAACCGACTTGATAGGCGCTGTCCTTGCATAGAATGTACATAAGTCAGAGATTTTTTTTATGATTAAGTATTTATCTTTCATATACGCATATATAAACTACAAAAATAAATATATTTAATAAGAAATAATTTAAATTTTATATAAATAAATTTATAGACGAATTTTTTTGTTAATTCTTTACTCTACTTATTTGTTACATATCAATTTGTTGTCTATTATTTCTCTATCATTCTTATGATATTTAGTATTAACCATATTTTTTGTATTCTCCAAAGTTCATGATTTTACCTCCCACCCTTCTGCTTATCCTCTTCGTTAAAAAATTTTACTCGCATGTAGTATTACATCTCCTTCAAAGGGAATGGCGGAGACTGCTTAACAAAGAATTGCATGATTTCTATGCATCTCAGAGTCATAAAATGGCAAAGATTGTAGTAAAAGATAATCGTGAAAAATGGGGAGAAAAGACTGGTGAAAAATTATTAGTGGGAAGACCAATTGAGATGCGAGAATGGAAGAAGGAAGGTAAGAGAGATGGGAATAGCTCAGGATAGGGATACTTGGAGGAATGTGGTTGCTGCGGTCAAAGACTTTCGAGTTCCGTAGAGTCACAGAGATAGATAGATAGATTGTACATCTTCTTTCTCTAATCTTTAGAACTCTTTTTCTTCCTTCTAATATTGACATGGCATAGATCCAAAGATAAAAGATAAAAAATACGAAACAATAAAAAAATAAATGATTTATTTCAATTACGTTATTTCTATTATTAGTCTAATGCAAGCATTCGTTAATTAAATTATTATTTTTATTAATAAAAATATCTTTAATACACAATCTTTTTTATTTACTTATAACTTAACATACATTTTTTTGCAAGTGTTAAAAAAAACATATTTTTATAAACTTGAAAAAATAAATAAATGTTTATCCCAAAATACTAAATCATTACCTGCCATATTGTTTGTTTGAACAAATTCTGTTTGTTATCTCAGCTATGAAAAATAGTTGGTTTCTTTAAATTTATTCTTTACGCACTATCATAATTCAAACGAATAATAAAATAAATATATTATATACATTTGTGATAATGTTTTTTTTATCTTTTATATATATATATATATATATATTATATATCAATATATATAATTTCCTATGAATGTATATATGAAATGTCTGTAATATTATGAAGTTAGCTACAAATATAGAATTTTACAATTTAAAATTTTTTTAGAATTTAAAATAAAAAAAAAAATTGAAATACAAATTGAAATATTCAAATTTTTGATATTTATATTATTTTTTATCATAAAAGAAAATTTATTAAATATAATAAACATAAAAAGAAACCTATCAAAATTATTAATTTGTTGCTAACTTCATTTTTTTTAATTTTGTTTCGTTATTATTATATATTGAAAAAAATACAAAAAAATATTATGACGATTTGAATAAAGTTATTAATTTTCTATTTAAACATTGTATTGTTTTGTAAGGATTTGAAACAAAATTTCCTATAAATTATTACTATTAATCAATCTCGTGCAGCTAGAAGACGCCTGGCCCTCTAAGAAGAGTTTTATGCTGCCGGGAATGGCTATTATTTATATATACACCCTCCATTCCAAAAGAAACCGAACTTTTTAAAAAAGCAAAAACCAATGTTCATTTGGGAACAAATCATTTTTATTAATCAATGTATTCCCCTTCTGCATCGATACACAAATTTGCACGCTCCAACAAGTTGTCAAACGACTTCTCCTTGTCCTTTATTGGAATGGTCTTTTGGACGTCGGTCGTTGCCTTCTCAATGGCGCGCTTCAATCGATGCGTGCCACTTTCCTTTCATCGCCAAATGCAGTTTAGGGAACAGATAGAAGTCGCACTGAGCCAAATCTGGTGAATATGGCGAATGATGCAAAGGAATAACGTGATTTTTGACCAAAAATTCAGTTACAAGTCGCGAATGATGTGATGGTGCATTATCGTGCAAAAGAGTCCAACTGCCGCTTTCTCGATATTCTGGTCGAATACGACGAATTCTTGCCAGCAAACGCTTCATGACGCCCAAGTAAAACTCTCCAGTGATTGTCTGGCCGGGTGGAACAAATTCTTTGTGGATAATTCCTTTTGAATCGTAAAAATCCGGTTCTGGGACGGCCTGATCTTTCGTCATCATTTGAATCGTCCGAACCACTCGTAAACTTGCGTACGGGATAGACAATCATCACCATATGCATTTTGTAGCATTTGGTGCGTTTCAGTAAAAGTTTTACCAAGTTTAACACAAAAATCAATTGCAGCTCTTTGTTTGAAACTCATTTTCCGACCGATGTACAAAACACACTGACATTTGAAACGCAATAACTTTTGTTGTATGCATCCAAATGTCATGAAATTTATACCAGTTGTCAACGAGGGACTATATATTTAGGACATTTCGCACTTTATTTTCAAAATTTTTTCAATTTGGTTCTTAAAAAAAAACAAACCGTTTTTCCCGGTTTGGTGTTTTCGAAATATGGTCACCCTATATACAATATATAACATTAATTTCAACAATTTATAAAAAATATTCATTTGAATAAATATTTTTTAAATTCATTTAATATATTATTTGATAAGATAAAAAAATATAAATGAATATATTTTTTAAATTGTCTGAGAGGTAGGTACATTATTAAGAAAAATATGTCTACTAATATATGGATGGGAATATTTGTGAAAAGTACTTGTGTTAAAGGGCACTTGGAATGCCCTCCCGGGTCCCATTAGATAGGATTGAATGTGCTTGGCGAATTGGAAACCTCCACTTACCTTCTAAATACTAAAAAATTCATGAGAGAGACTAACCACTTAAGATATTCAATTGCACCAAATAAATCCTTATAAAGGATTTATTTTTTCCATAAAGATTAATTAGATTAAAAAAATAATTATTCTTAAAATTTCTCCAAATCAACTTTCCAATTTTAAATAAAAGAACATTTTTTTTTTATCTTTTGAATTTGCAAAGTGCTTTTCACAGTTAGTAAAAGATAATGAGAATGCTATATGTGCGTTTGTATATATATATATATATATATATATATATATGTGTGTGTGTGTGTGTGTGCAGTAAAAAGATTTCGTCATCTAATCATTCCATTTTGTTACCTTCTTTATCGTAGAGGCGAAAAGCCTCTTTCAGCTCTTTTTGCACCACTTCTGCGTTGTCCTCGTCTAGAAAATGAGTCGCCACTCGACAGAAAGAATCCAGAGTTAATTTACCAGTCTCTGTTAAAACAGAACAACAATAAGAATGATAAGAATAATATCAACATTTTCAAAATACATATAATAAACGAAAACGAAAAGTCAGAGAGAATCAAGTCAATAGTGGAAGGAGTGGGTGTTGCGCTGAGTGAAGAATTGTGTATTTGGCAAATTTACAAATTACTTTTTATCAAATAAAGTGAATTTTATAACTATAAATAGAAGAAAATACGAAGCAAACTCAATTTAAGTTTTAAACCGATTAATCTTAAAAAAGCAATCAAAAGTGGAATCAAAACAAATAAAATTCTTCAATTATTCTTTTAATATCGAACTAAAAATAGATTTATTTGATTTTCTAAATTCATTAAATTAATATAAAAATAAGCGGAGTGTCTCCACTCGACTTTTTTTAAATAACACATATTATATTTAAATTAAATTTAATTAATTAAAATTAATAAATAATATTTATTAAACCAGCGCATGTTTGGTTCTTTGTTGATGGCACCACGTCTTGTGTTGGCGCGTGATTTGTAGTGTTAAAAAATTAATTCTCGTACTTTCAGCTATTCAATCAAGCTGGAATTCTATATATAGCAGTTTTATACAATTTTTAATCATGTGAAAAACTATCAAACATATATCTTTATTTTTACGGTCACTTTATATGGAAAAAAATCAAAACGTTGTAGGTAATGACCCTCTTCCGGTTGAGCTACATTTCTAAAAAATTGATAGAAAACTAGAAATTTTGAATAATCCCGGTATACCAAATTTCATTATTCTAGCTCAAACCGTTTTTGTGTAATCTTGTCTACATACACATACACACACGCACACATTTTTCTCAACCTTAGTGAAAATGACTCAGGGACCTTCAAAACGTATAAAAACATCAAAAACTCGACATCAAAAATTTTTACGATCGCAATTTTATCTCTAGCGAGATAAAAATGAGACAAAGAATTGTGTAAGGAATATTCTAGTATGTTTTGTTTATAATAATAAGTACATGGATCCCCGGGCCGCGGCTCGCTACTTTAAAAAAAATTATTCGTTATGAAAATTTAAGTTTAAGATAATAATTTAAAATAAATAAACGACAAAATATATTAAACAATTTCTAATAATTTAAAAGAACATAAATTTAAAAAAAAAATACACAGAGACAGACATTTTTCTCAACCTTAGTGCAAATGACTCAGGGACCTTCAAAACGTATAAAAACATCAAAATTTTGAATTTTTGAATTTTCGTGATCGCAATACTATCTCTGTAAAATGTACAGACTTCGCTTTAACACCAATCTCCTTACACCTCAATAACTTCAATCCCAAAGCTAGACAACCCCTAGACAACCCCTAGAATAATTGACAAGAGACAAACCAAATTAGACTGTTGATACCCTAGTTTAATCTGACAATGCAGGTTAATCAACAATCTTGTATTGAAATCGATGACATACCCTATTTCCTCCATGCTTAATTATCCTCTCCATCATATCCCTACAATGACTCAGGGACCTTCAAAACGTATAAAAACATCAAAATCTCCACATCGAAAATTTTTATGATCGCAATACTATCTCTGGCGAGATAGTAATTAGAAAATGTATTTAAATATTTATGATAAATTTCACAAATTACTGAACATTGATTTATAAATAATTATAAAGCCAAGTGAAGAGTATTAAATTAGCATAATTTATGCAATTTTTTTTCATAAATAAATAAAAGTAGACATTAAATCGAATGGAAACTGTCATATTCATATTAAATTTATAATTCAATATAATACATGCTCCATCCTGGGATTTGATTATAGTTTAATGCTTTTTGGTTGAATTTATTTATTTAGTTAAATTTCAATTTTTAAGATAAAAAATAAATTTATTTTTCTTTAATTTGTATGTTTGATTGCAAATGGAATAAAGAGTTCGAAAAACGGGAGTTTGCATCTCAATTTGAAACATCATACCTATAAAATAAATATGTACTTACGTATTCTTGTATTTTTTTTTTTTTTTGCTAATTTATTTATAATTTTATATTATATATCATAACAACAAGTGGTAATTATTTCATATACTTCTTGTATCTATTATTAATTTGTATATGAGATGCATTATGTCTAGGCCATTTAGCGCCTCCTATTTTTCTCTGTGGAGGAATACTTCGTTAACGCCAGGCATTTCTATAATAATAATAATAATAATATTTTTATTTGATTAGGTCTTTACTTTATTCATAATTTAAAGTTATAAGTTATAAGTAACTTACATATGTGTTTTTCAATTAATTAATTATTTAACATGTATCAAATCTTTAACATTCACGGGTTTTCAAATATTTTTGTCCGAAACAAAACAAAAAATTATTTTTATAATATGTTATAGCATACACATGCATACAAATTACTAATAATTTCTTATTTGCTGTCTGAATGTTTTACGTCGTGCTAAAGTTTATTCTATATCACCTGAAATTATCTACTCTTTTATTGATCATAAAAGAAGAATGGCTGTATACACTTTATGTATAACTATGACGTCACTCTATATAATAAATTAAGTAAATTTAAGTAAATTAAAAATTTAACATTTCTTAAAGAGTCAACGTTGAATATGTAATCTTTATTTGTGAAACAATTAGTAGTTTACATAAATTATACAAAAATTAATCAAAACATAGAAAAAAAATCAGGACACAATTCTTAAAATAAATAAATAATCTTTTAGGTAAATCGTAAATTTATCTCTAACTCAATAAGTTCTCTGTCTAATATATAAAAGATCGCTCATATATTATCAATGATAAGAATTTTTTAATGGTGGGGTGAAAATAAATCTTGCGTTTTGATAAGAATCTCGAGATAAATTTACAACACTCAAAGATCAAGATGGGAGGAAAAGAGAGGGAATCTACTTAATAAGGGTTGCTGTAGAGTATTTCAAATTACACTCTCTATATCATTCCAACTCTAATCTAGAGAAAGAGGGAGAGGGTGCAAGAGAAAGATTGCTTATAGAAAATATTTTTGAAATGTTCCAAGTTAAATATCACCAAAATTTGAAATGGAACAAATTATTTATCTTACCATATTTTGTAGCACAAAAGAAAACGAGTTAAGAAAAAAAAGTTTTTAACTTTATAAAATTTATTTAGTATAAAACAGGCCTGGCCAACCCGCGGCCCTCGGGCCACATGTGGCCCACCGTGAAAAATTATGCGGCCCGCCATTTAACTTTATATTTCTTTTGTAACTCTCATTTCTCGTCTGTATATTCAAAAACAGAGAATATAATTGAAAAAATTATAATTAATTCATTTTTTTATTTAAAATATGTCCTAGAAATTGTAAACTACATATTTGATTCCATAAAAAGGAAGAAAAAAGTTTGAAATAATAGTAATTAACAGATAATATATTTTTTTATTTTAAATTGTTATTATTATTTTTATTTTAAAAAAAGTAGCCAAAAAATAATAAATAAAAATATTAAACATTAAGCATCAAGAAAGAATTAAAAGTGTTTTTTAATACATTGTAAAGTTTAAATTCGTTCCCTAAAATGCGGCCCCTGTAGCATTGATCCTAATCAAAGAGGCCCATGGAATCATTTAGGTTGGCCAGGCCTGGTATAAAATTATAAAAATAAGCTGGAGTGTCTCCACTCAAATATCTCGCAAATTTTAACTTTAATTAACATATATTATATTTAAATTAAATTTAATTAATCATAAATTAAAATTAATAAATAATATTTATTAAATCAGCGCATGCAAAATAAAAAAATAAATATAAACGTAGGTAATGGCACCAAGTGCGCGTGATTTGAAATGTGTTAAAAAATTAATTCCGGTAGTTTCAGCGATTCAATCAAGCTGAAATTCTATATATAGCAGTTTTATACAATTTTTAATCATGTGAAAAACTATCCAACATATATCTTTATTTTACGGTCACTTTAGAGCAAAAAAAATCAAAACGTTGTAGGTAATGACCCTCTTCCGGTTGAGCTATATTTCTCGAAAGTTGATAGAAAACTACGAATTTTGAATAATTCCCGTATGCCAAATTTCATTATTCTAGTTCAAACCGTTTTTGCGTAATCTTGTCTACATACATACGCACATACACACACAGAGATTTTTCTCAACCTTAGTGAAAATGATTCAGGAACCTTCAAAACGTATAAAAACATCAAAATCTCGACATCGAAATTTTTAGTGATCGCAATACTATCTCTGGCGAGGTAGTATTAAGTTAAAATACAAAGTTTTTTTGGATTACCGTCGGTATCTTCGAGGTCAATCAATGCGTCCAATTCCATTTCATCAATCATCAATCCAAGGGTATTGAGGATCGTTCTGACTTTTTCCTTTTCGATTCGTCCTGTACGTCCTGAATCGAACATCGAAAAGGCACGACGAAGCACTAAAGGGAAAAAAAAAAAATTATATATATTGATCATGAAATAATTTTTGATATGAATCTCGAGATAAATTTACATTTCGAATCAAATTCATTTAAAAATTTTATTTTAAAATCAAATTAAATTTCTCTTTAAACTTCTTTTAATATATAATAAAATAAATAAATTTTTAAATAAAATTTAAAAATACTTTGGAATATAAATAAAATTGAAATATTCAAAATTCATAAATTACTCGATTAGACTTTTAACTTATTTAAATATTTAATTAAATCTAAATATTAATTTAATTAATTAATATGTTAATATTTCTAAAAAAAAAAGCTTTAAAAGTCTTTTTACATACGAACAGGCATATTGAGGTAAGATAGATGGCTGAGGATAGGGATAGTTGTAGGAATTTATTTACTCCTGCAAAGAGAGAGAGAGAGAGATGAAAGAGATAGATCAATTTATTAATTATAATTTATTCTCTCTATAAATTCAATATTGTAAGTTTTTCATCTTTTTAAGAAAGTTTTTTAATTATTTTTAAATAAATAAATTCAACTATTTCAAAGCAATTGCTGAGTTAAATATCGTAAATATAGATATATAATTGAAATAATAAATTATTCGAATATTAAATTATTTCCAATGCATTTGTTATTTTTTTACATTAAATTTTTAGTCAAGATAGGAAATTATATATTCATCCCTTGAAAAAAAAATATATTATTATTTAGAAAAAACCTATTAACTCGACTTAGGGAAAAATTTCTGGGTTAATTATATTAAATAAAATTGAATTAGATATGTAATATATTATCGAAATACGGTCCATGGTAAAACGATTATACGAGGGCAATTCACAAAGTAGGTTACGTTTTGGAATTAAGACAAAACTAGTACAGGAAAATGTGTTTTTATTATATATATATACAATTAAAAGAGCAACTAAAATACTATTTTTCTACATAATCTCCAAAAAAGTTGAGACATTTATCGTAGCGATGAACGAGCTTCGAAATTCCTTCCTCATAGAAATCCGCCGCCTGAGTGTGGTACCCACCTGGCTCAAAACTTATTGTAGCCTAACTTTTGAGAAACAATTTCGTACAATATAGTGCTAGAAATTTGCGGAAAACTGAACGAAAGTTAGCTTATGGTGAAACGACGGTTTCCTCTAACAGGCGGCGGATTTCTATGAGGAAGGAATTTCGAAGCTCGTTCATCGCTACGATAAATGTCTCAACTTTTTTGGAGATTATGTAGAAAAATAGTATTTTAGTTGCTCTTTCAAATGTATATATATAATAAAAACACATTTTCCTGTACTAGTTTTGTCTTAATTCCAAAACGTAACCTACTTTGTGAATTGCCCTCGTATATATAAATATATATATATAATTTATGATTAATAGGAAATAATTCTATTCAATTAGTACTACTATTATTATTATTTATTAATTTATTATAATTAAACCATAAAAATTTATCTTAAAAAAATTATTTATTTAAAATTTATCAAATAAACTTCATTCTCATTTTAAATTATATAATATTTTCATTTCTACCCTTTTTATTAGTCAATTTATTGTAATTAATCGAAGTATTATAAAACATCATAATAATCAAAGTAGAATAGTGAGATAGTTATTCGGAATGGATTTGAATAAAAATAAATAAAACAATCTGCTGTTTTCTCTTAACAAAACAGCAGCTGAAAAAACAGACACAAAAGCGTAGTGTGAAGAGGGGAAATGTGGGTGAACATTGGATTGAGTTCGGGGTTCATGGTAGAGGAGTTAGTTGAATGGGGGGAGAAGGGGGGGAGATGGCTAGGAGGAAGCGTCGAGAGTTGTCCATCAATATTTTACTAGCGTCGTAAAATTTCAAGCTGTTGATCGTCTCTTAACAGGTGACGAGGGTCCTTTTAATTATTTATTTACACGATAAAAAAAACAACATTGAAGTAAAAAGAAAACGTAGAACAAAATGAAGAAGCGATTTTAGAATAAAAATAAAGAGAAAAGAAAATATTAATGAATATTGATGGAAGAATTGTTTTCTTATTATTATCTTTTATAAAATAAAAATTATAATTAAAGGGTGGATTTATTTTTATTTATAAAGTGATTTGTTTTAAAAGAATAATAATGATAATAATAATATACACTCAATAGAAAAAATAAACTAGCCACTCTGATAAAACCAAAACAAAAATAAGTTGACCTGTGGCCAGGCACAGAACCGACCAACGGTTTGAAATAAATTAATTTCCAGCTACAGAAACAATTTCATAATTTAAATGTATCTATTAATGCAATAGAATACAGATATGGATATAACATAAATATTTTTAATTTTATTTTATTTATAATATATAAGGAGGCGCTGGCTGTGACGTCATGAAGGGGTGGGTGACGTCATATAATTTTGAATTAAGAAAAAACTAATGAAGATGATTTTTCCCGAGGATAAAACCAATATAAAGTGCATTCGTGTAGATATGTAAAAGATCTCATTTTAAATAATTTACAATATAAATATTTTCTACAAATTTGAAATATGTAATTGTATCTCTTAAATAGTAAAATAATTAATTTTGTTTTTTAATTATTTGTAAATAATAAAATAAAGCTATACAATATATAAAAAATGGTTTTGCCTGTCGGTCGGGAAAATTGAAACCTTTAAAGGGAATTTTATTCAAAGACCGCCCATATTTTGTATAATTTATTTATTGATTTATAGAAAAGTACGTTTCGATTGCTTATTCTGCAGTCGTTATCAAGTACCTTACGCTTGTTCCGACTGGTGTGGACTTTAATATAAATCCCTTTAATAATTATGAAAAAAATCTACAAAAATTTTAATAAATTGTAAACTATATATTAAAAAATGGCGGGCCGATTACTGTAAAATTAAATCACAATATTTTTGTATGTATACCCCTATTTTATCAATACCTAATTAAAAAACCTAATATTTTTTTTTAAATTTATATTAAGCTGGTCAAAGCTTGACGATATCCATGAAATCACAATCATGTAGGGGCAATGGATTCTTTTAATATCAAGAGGCACTGATCAAATCGGTGTACATTAAATTATATAAATATTATTTGCAAATTTTATCAAATACTAGAATAGCTCAATATATTTCGAATTTTATTTTTATTTTTTTTTTAATTTTAATGAAGATTCTGGTTTGTTTATACCAATATCTTCTTTATGTTTACATTTATAAAAATATTTATTGGAAAATATTAAATAAATAAATTTATTTTTTCAAAATAGATATAAATCAATCAAGCAAAATATACAAATGTATTCGATTATATCATATATTAACGCTAATATTTACAATAATTATATTGAAAATGGAATAATTAATTTAAAGTAACAGTGAACAACAAACATAATTTTCATAATAATTTTTAATTTTCAATCCATATTTTTAATGATTTGGCTCTTTTGATTATACATTATATTCCATTTTTATTATCTTCCATTTTTTATTTTAATTAAAAAAAAAGCAAAGAAATTGTATAGTGTGTTATTATTATAATATTATATACACATAAGGCGCCACAGGGTGAGAGGTTAGCGTAGCTGGCTCACATTCTCGTGGTTCCAGGTTCAAGTCCCGGGCCTGGCAAGGGAATTTCTCTAGCCAGCCCACCCCCCGAGATCAATATTGGGAAAGCTACTTGATAGTGCCTCCGATCAAGAAAATCAAGGTAAAGGTTGATAGGATCCGTTTTACTGATCATAGAAAACCTAAATGAAATAACCAACTTGATAGGCTTTGTCCTTGCGTAGGACGTAAAAAAGTCAGAGGTTTATATATCTATATATATACATATTTATATATATACATTTCTTTAGTAATACTATTGAAATGGAATTTATTTCATTCAATTTAAAAGAGAATAGTTTTTGATATAGTCTAGAATTCATTGTCGAATATTATATTAAAGATTATCTTAAGTAAGATAATACGGTATTGAAAGTGAATATGAATCTAGATTACGTTTAAGACCGTAATTATGATGACCTTTAATATAAGATTCGACTATTAATTCTAGCCATAGATATGTAAAGTAATAAAATTTACTTCAAAAGTTAATTAAAATTTAAATTAATTTTATATTTTTCATTTGCCTGAGCTTGGAGTGTTGTCTTTTTGATTATAAATTTTCACAATTACCTAATTCTCCCTACACACGGTTTTCTAACACTAACACTAACACTCTAACACTATTAAAAATTGGACAAAAACGCATTCCATTGAAAAAACCTTATGAGGACCCGTAAACAAATCAAAATAGATTTTGTAAACATGACATGAATGCGTGTAGGATGAAAATAACTGAGAGATTACAAATGATACCTTTCGAATGAAAAAAACTTCTCGTTTGTTCGTACTGATCGATGGCGAGGAAGAAAATTCTTAATTTAAATATTCAAGTTAATAACATCCAAAATATTAATTGAACATTTTAATGAATTTCTTCATCATTGCATGTAAAAAATTAAAGCAATTAGACTTCAAAACAGTTTTTTTTGTGTCAATTTCTTATATACTTAAAGTTGTTTTATACAAAGTATGTATGTTTAAATTAAAGTTAAAATAAAATGAAAAAATTAAAATTATTAAAGTTTGCATATAAACTGGTTATGAATGAGGATCCGTATAATAATTTTTTATTGACTAATTCACTAATTTGCGATTTTTATAAGTTCAGTTTGAATATAGGAAAATTATTTAATTAATTAATTTTATAATCTTCTTAAACCAAACTTATAAAAAACAGAAAATTAGTGGAGCCCTATGGTGGTCAAAAAATAAAACATGGTAGCTAAATTTATATGCAAACTTTTTATTTTTATCTCGTAAACTAGAAGTGGAGGCAGGGTAGCCGAGAGCGTAGGATACCAACTTTCCACGCAAGAAGTCGGAGTTCGATTCCAACTAAGAACAAAAATTTTCAATTTAATTAACATCAGCTGCCTCCGGCAAGCCCCACCATGGATGTCACCTTGTCGTGTTGGGGGGCTTCGACTTAACTAAGAACATCCACGTCTCGGAGATGAGACTAGCAATCTACTCAAGAGACGCAAATCACGATTGCTCAAAGAACCACACACAGCCTCGAAAATTGGAATGATTAACACATTGACGACACGGCAACGAACCTATTACGGCAAATGGGTTAAGATTCGCCGTAAAAATGGAACGAACACGTAGGAAGAGCCAACGCGGAAGGGCTCTTGAGAATATAGCCCGGGATGGAAGGCCAGCAACACAAGAGACCAAGCCACCGAAAAAATGGGCTGACTGCTGGGCGTACTCTTCCCAAAAAAGACCTGAGGATAGTGAAGAAGAACAGGCCTTAGGCCTATAATAGAAGAAGAAGAAGAAGAAGAAGAAGAAACTAGAAGTGACCACCACATACTGCTTAAGGAAAATTTGTTTTGAATCAAAAATGGAATCCGCTGGTAAAGTTTTATCCAAATCCATGATACATTGGTTTGACTAAACAATTACCGACTTGAAATATGTATATAAATTTTGAAATAAATTGTTTTAAAAGTCTTTGGAATCAGACCATCTTTTTGGCATATACCCAGTGTTTTATTTAACACGACTTCACACATTTTTCTACCGTCTTATTCGAGGGTTAGGGATATTAACAATTATTTATTTATTTATTTTGTTAATAATTCACAACATTACTTCAATTTTAATTTTCATTACTTAAAAATTTTTAGTTGATTTATGAATTGATAAATGTTGTTAGTTATTCATTCTCTAAAGTTAATTTTCTTGAAGAATTTATTCTTTTTATGATTAATGAAGGGTTTTTGAGGGTTAGGGGGAGACGGATGTTTTCTACTCACTTGCCATTTGATCTTCATCTAAGATTTCCGTCTGTCAACATACAAAAAAAAAAAAAAAGAAAGAAAAAAAAAAATTAATAAAAGATGGTAAATGCAAGAGGAAAAGAAGCAAAAAGTGGGGGAGATTAGACAAATTGCTATTAATTGAAGACTTGAATCATTGCCGGGGCGGGTTGTTTATTGTTGTTGATCAGCCATGAAAAGGTTTATTCTATTTGAATATGAGGGGTAGAATGAATGAATGAATGAATGAATGAATCAACGGAGACGTTGATTGCACGAGAGGTCATTTATTATGAATGACAACCGCCTCCGGAGTTTTTTTGTCTCTATTCATTTGCGATTAACGTCCTTTTGATCTCTGTTTTTAATCCTAACACCACTCTTTTTTCTCTAACCCCTCCCCATTCTAACCACCATTTCATCTACCCCCCTCCAACCTATAAAAAAAATATATTCTTATATTAAATTCATTCATAATAAATTAAAATAAAAAAAAATACTGTAGAATTGACTAATTGAGTAATGAATTGATCAATATTAAGTATTATAAAATATCGATAAATATTTATATTCCATTTGAGGATAGCATAGGTGTGTTTTATGTTAAATTTATTATTGGGCCAATCTATCGACAACATTTTCTTTTAATATCACTTCCCGATTCTTCTTTAATTGATTGAAATTGAACCGGGAAGGGTATTTATCTTTCATTACATCGAGGTCAACCGATCAGCATTTCACTCCCCCCCTCCCTAACTCCTCTTCCTACCCTTGCTTAATGGCCGCCGCAATCTGCATATTTGAACAGCTAATCAACCAGAAATTATAAAAAAAATGTTGAATGATCAAAAGCCCTTCTCTCTCTCTCTAGTTGGTTATATTCCAATCAATATTTTTATTTGTATTATATATTTTATATATCAGAGTTTGATTTTATTCATCAATTGTTATATATATATATATATATATTATTATATATGCAGTGGTGTATTGGGAGGGGAACGCGGGAGAACGACGTTCCCTTACCTTTTTTCAGAACCGGAATGCGTTCCAGTATGTACTTTATAATTTAGTTTGTACCTTCGCACATCATACTCAAATTTAGGTCTAGACCATCGTGTAAATTTTATATTCAAATTAATATTGAATATTGGATATGATTTAATATCAGTTAGCATGAATCCCTGAGGTCAGCGATTATTTCTTGAATACATTTATTTGATTAATAATCAATAATAATAATAATAATTAATATAATATAATATTGTATATATAAATTAACATTAATATGAATTATATTTTTTAAATTACTTTACAAAAGTCTAATTCAGTGATGTATTGGGAGGGGAATGCGGGGGAACGACGTTCCCTTACCTTTTTTAAGAACCGGAACGCGTTCCAGTATGTACTTTTTCATGTCCTGGCAACTCCCACTTAAATCTACTGTTAGAATTTCTTTTTTTGTGTTCGTTAATATTTTGTATAGTAAGAATAAGAAAAAATAAAAACTTATATAGAAATAAGCTGAAGTGTCTCCACTCGACTATCTCGCAATTTGAATTGGATTAAATAACATAATATATTATATTTAAATTAAATTTAATTAATTATAAATTATAAATAATAAATATTAAACCAGCGCATGTTTGGTTTTTTATTGATGGCACCATGGCACGTGTTGGCGCGTGAGATTTGAAGTGTTAAAAAATTAATTCTGGTACTTTCAGCGATTCAATCAAGCTGAAATTCTATATATAGCAGTTTTATACAATTATTAATCATGTGAAAAATTATCAAACATATATCTTTATTTTTACGGTCACTTTAGAGGAAAAAAAATCAAAACGTTGTAGGTAATGACCCTCTTCCGGTTGAGCTACATTTCTCAAAAGTTGATAGAAAACTGAATTTTGAATAATGCTCATGTACCAAATTGCATCATTCTAGCTCAAACCGTTTTTGCGTAATCTTGCCTACATACATACACACACACATACATACACACACACACACACACAGACATTTTTCTCAACCTTAGTGAAAATGATTTAGGAACCTTCAAAACGTATAAAAACATCAAAATCTCAACATCGAAAATTTTTGTGATCGCAATACTATCTCTGGCGAGATAGTAAAAAATAGTCTGGTGAAAATAGGACTTTTTTTTTGCTCCCACTATGCGTTCCCTTAGTTCTTATTTTACCAATAAATCACTGATTATTATCCAATTGTTATATTTTAATTCTAATCCATTGAAAAACGTAATTCTTTACGTTCAACTTTGAATTATCTCGTAGTTTTTCGACAAAATGAATTAAATAAACCTTAATTGGTTTTTTTTTAACAAAAGAGAATAAATTAAAAAGTTAGAATGATACCATACAAATAATAAGTTTTTTTTTATTAACAAATAACAAATCACAATTTATCCATTTTTTTTTAATTTTATTTTAATCCTAATTTGTAAATTAATTAAAAAAAAATTTAATCAAATTTTACAAAGAATTTATTTAATAAAAAATGTTCGTCAAATTGATTTTGGAATGAAATCTCAGAGGGATTGGTATTAATTAAATACACCTCGTGTGTGATCAATATTTTGAGAATTTATTATCTAAAATGATATAAATAAAATAAATTTTAAATTAAATTTAATTCTATTACAAACTTTTTTTTTATTCTTTTATGAAAATTTCAAAATAATTTCTATTCCTTCATTATCATTTGGATTTTTTGTAATATAATCATAAAGAGAGTGGAGAATTATGGTTCTTTAAATATACAACGTTTGTTCAAAAGAAAAGGTGAATTTTGAATTATTTCGAAAAGTATTTATTTATTCATTTTGTCCCCTTCAAAGTGATTCCCCTCAGATGTAATGCACTTATACCAGCACTTCTTCCAATTGTCGAAGCATTTCTGAAATGCGCTTTTCAGTATAGCCATCAGCTCGATCTTCGATTCCGACTTTATCTCATTAATCATTCATCTCTTCAGTTTTGGGAATAGGAAAAAATCACAGGGAGCTGAATCTACTAATCCAAAATGGCTGATAATCTCAACATATAAAATTATATGTGTACTAAAATAACAAAAGAAAAATTTCGATAATCGAATGTACACAGATCTTGAAAATCCAAAATTCACCTTTTCTTTTGAACAGACCTAGTAACTGATGAATTTCAAATACAGTTATACTAATTAAAATTAATAAATAAGGAGTAGACTGGTTAAAATCGGCTTAGATATCGATAGCTAATTGCATTAAAGAATAATTTATTACAATCGTGACTGAAAAAATTAAATTATTTAAATTAATCAATTTTAACGATGTGCACACATTTGAGAATAAAGATATTTTTTGGTAATTTACTTAATTTACATAATTTGTAATATAAATGAATTCAATATTAATATTTCTTTATAATTTATTTTTTTTTTTAATATTTAATTGAATGGTTTGTATAATTTTCGATAATTGGCATTGATATTGGACTTTTTTTTATTTTGTTTCTCATTAATTGAATCAATTATATCAATGAAACTTTAAATAATCATTTTATTTTTTTATAAATAATTAAATTGAAAATAATAAAGAATAAAGAAAATTCATAAAAACAAAACAAATAAATAAATAAAACATTGTGAAAAATGAAAAGAAAAATGATTTTTTTTCCTAATAACGCTTTATGTAATGTTTATAATTTTAAATAAAATATAATTTATTATTCTAATCGATAATATTTTGATCGATGATAGAAAATTAGTCGAATCTTTATTTTTCCCCACTCCTACTTTAATGTCTAGGTAGGCATATATACATATATATACAAGTTTTTTCAAAATCTATTTCTAAAGAATATTTAACCAAAGAAACGTTATAATATGTTAATATATTTCAAAATAATTATGTAGAATTCATTTATTTATTTTTTGTGATTTATTTTTATCTATGTTGAGTATCATTGGAAACACAAAGTTTATCATTCATTCATTAAAACTAATAGAGTTGGTATTACAAATAAAGTGAGGAACAAAAGTTAAATCATGACTTTTGGAATATAATTGAGTTTGCTTTAATTTATATTTGAAATAGAATAATTTTATTGCTAATTATTTCTAATATTCTATTTCTATAAAATTTGTCTAAATATATATATATATTTATATAATTTTTCAACTATGAATGTTAAATTAATTTTTCAGTAATTGTTCAGATTAGTTGTATAAAACTTTGCTATAGTTCGGGAGATGAGAGTTTGTGCATGAGGAGTGTCGGTCAGGTTAGGCGGGGCTTCCCCCTCCGCCTAGAGTGATTTCCTCTTCACCACAGTCTTCTACTCTCTGAAACGTTCCGGGTGATAAAAAAAAGTAATTTTGGCAAAGATTTTTATTTTATTTATTTATTTTTTTTTTTTTTAATTAGACATCTCATTAGTTGAGATTCACCCACCTCTTATAATATATCGAGGTTAGGTTTTGTAAAGTTTTGTAGGAATGGTGGGGGCAAGCGCGGGAACTGCTTGGCCGAGGGTGGGGGTCGGCTCGTGCAACAACTCTCATCTCCGGGACTATAGTCGATTCCTTTTTAATTCCAAAGAAACTTTCCTTGTTCAATATTTTTCGGTCTCTTCTAGTTTACGAGATAAATAAAGATTTTTTTAAGTTTGACAGATTAGCTGGTTATGAACGTCCAAATGTGAAACCATTAAGTAACGTTTTATTGACTAATTCACTAATTATTCACTTATTCACTAATTTTCGTTTTTTTCCGATTCGGTTTAGATATAAGGAAATTATTTAATTAATTATTTTTTTAAAATTTTTCTATATCCACCCCCCCCCCCCGAAAATTAGTGGAGCCTTCTGCTGGTCAAATGGATAAAACAGTAGCTAAATAGAAAATCATTAGATTTATATGCAAATTTTTATAATTTTTATCCCATAAACTACAAACGACCCGGAAAAATTGTTTTAGGAAAGTTTCTTTGGAATTAACAAACAATCCATTAATAAAGTTTTATACAAATCCATGACATGACAACTAATCTGAACAATTACCAATTTTTTTTATGTTTGTACCTACTGTATTCCCATTTTACGTACAATTTTATTTTGTTTTCTTAAAAATAAATAAATCTATTCATCATATTTAATCAATTTCTACCTATATGATAAAAAACTTATTATTGTTTAATTAATGAAAAATATTTAGTATTTTTTTTTAATTAATCAATTAATGATGAATTCATTATGTTTGAGGCACATTTAAAAATTTAATATTTTCACTTTTGCTAAATACAAAAAACTACTAATTTTTTTTTTTTTATTATTAAAATTATCTACTTACCATGTTGTTGTTGTTGTTGTTGTTTTGGAAAAAGAGGAGGTGGTGGGATAAATCAAGACCCAGATGTGTCCGTCTTGTGAGTAGCGAATGTGAAAGATTTTCGTCTCTCTTCAGAGTTTATATCTGAAATTCAACAGACTTTTATATAAACACCAAGAAGAGAATCTTCTGCTGGCTGTATAGTTGGTTTCTCCTTGAGCTCCCTTCTAACTGGTTGCGAAGCCACCACCTCTCATCATAGTACACTCGCACATTTACACTCTCTATATACGTCCACCCACATAGAACAACATAAACAGATGATCGGTTACATTCTGTTGGATATAAATCATGCTGGCGTGCTTCGACATCATCACCATCCAGCACTTATCTCTTTTTTTCTTTTCCATTAACACAATTAACGACTAATAACAACACGAACAACACAGATCAATACTAGAAATAGAAAATTTTCTCTAAATTTCTTTATTATCATTTCATTTCCCTTATAAATGAAATAGTCAATAATTAACTATATCAATTTTGTTTTTTGGTTAATAAATTCCACATTCGAATCTTAAAATAAGATTTTTAAATAAAATTAAAATCTTAAAATTAATTACAAATAAAATATGGATAGATAAGTTTTAAATCTTAAATTGTTTTTTTTTAATTATACGAGGGTGGGGTGAAAAGTTTCCGGCCTGACCAAGAAAAACGTTTTAAAATTTTTTTTTTTGCTTTATTTTTGAACACAGCTTTTTATATTCAAATAGATGTGCAAAATATTTCGCACACGTTCAGCTAACATCATACAGGTCTCAGCTATCTTGAATGTTGAAAAATAAAGCAAAAAAAAATTAGCTGGAGTGTCTCCACTCGACTATCTCGCAAATTTGAATTGGATTAAATAACATATATGAATTTAAATTAAATTAAATTAATTAAATTATAAATTAAAATTAATAAATAATATTTATTGAACCAGCGCATGTTTGGCTCTTAGTTGATGGCATCACGTCACGTGTTCGCGTGATTTGAAGTGTTAAAAAATGAATTCCGGTACTTTCAATCAAGCTGAAATTCTATATATAGCAGTTTTATACAATTATTAATCATGTGAAAAATTACCAAACATATATCTTTATTTTTACGGTCACTTTAGAGGAAAAAAAATCAAAACGTTGTAAGTAATGATCCTCTTCCGGTTGAGCTACATTTCCCAAAAGTTGATAAAAACTACGAATTTTGAATAATTCCCGTATACCAAATTTCACTATTCTAGCTCAAACTGTTTTTGTGTAATCTTGTATACATATATACACACATACACACACAGACATTTTTCTCAACCTTAGTGAAAATGATTCAGGAGCCTTCAAAACGCTTGAGCTACATTTCTAAAAAGTTGATTGAAAACTAGAAATTTTGAATAATCCCGGTATACCAAATTTCATTATTCTAGCTCAAACCGGTTTTGCGTATTCTTGTCTACATACACACACACACACACAGGCATTTTTCTCAACCTTAGTGAAAATGATTCAGGAATATTCAAAACGTATAAAAACATCAAAATCTCATCAACATCGAAAATTTTCGTGATCACATTACTTTCACTGGCGAGATAGTAAAAAAATTTAAAATCATCGTTTTTTTTGGTCAGGTCGGAAACTTTTCACTCCACCCTCGTATTATTATTCAAATATTTTAATTCACAAGATGTACCTAAAATTGATTAAATAACTTTTTATTTATGTATTCCAAATGAGTTTGAAAACAAGAATTTGAAATCCTATATATTGATATAGATTTGAAAAAGAAACAATTAAATAAATAAGTTTGTTACTGGCTTTTAGTCTTCCACAAATCTCATGAAAATTTCAATACAACGGGTAAGTGAATTTGATGAAAGTAGCTGAATTATTTATTTTAAAGAAAAAGAAGCAACGTCCTGGATGAAATGTTGATTTATTTGGTACTTTATTACTATAAATAATAATAAAAACTTAAATTTTGAAACAAAGATAAGAAATACTTTCATTAAATGAAATTTTGAATTTTGAATGATATTATCTGTAAATGGCGGAAGTTTATATAAAAATTTATATAAATTTATATAAATTTTAATAAATCCTATCGATACTTTTCGGTTCATCTCTCTCTCTCTCTCTATATATATATATATATATATATATATATAATAAAATAATCAAATATTTAAAAATAATAATTTAAATATAATCAAAGTTTTAGTTAAAACATATCAACATCTTTAAAACAACTTCTGAAAAGAATTACATATATAATGAAAAATCTACTATACACATAACTATAATATATATTAATCCTTTTTTTCACTTTTTGATAAATTTAAAATAATCTATACATTTTTTTAAGTTTATTTTTTTAGGAATTTTATAAGTAAAACAAAACCTATTATATTAAATTGTTAAAGCTTTGGTGGTTGTTTTTATTTATAAGGGAATTTTTTGTAAATAAAACCACATTGATATTTTATTGTAAATTTATTCAAAAAATACATAACGTTTCCCGAGGCTGAAACCTATGCAGATCGATTTTTCTTTATAAATATTATATATGATGTGAATTTTTTAGTGCCATTTTTTTCCAAGTATAATAAGATAAGTTAATAATTAAATTAAATGTAAATTTTTTAAAATTTTTTGTAAATTTTTTAAAATTCACATCATAGATAATATTTATAAAGAAAAATCGATCTGTATAGGTTTCAGCCTCGGGAAAAATCATCTTTGTCAATTTTTTCTTAATTTAAAATAGGAATATTAATAATAAAAAAATGGCGCCGGGCAACGTTGGACAGCGCTTCCTTAAATACAAAATATTATAAATAAAATAAAATTAAAATTATTTATTTTAATAATATTTTGTGATCAAATTTCGAAATATATATTATGTTATATCCACAGGCCATACTTTTCTGTCTTTCGGTGCATTAATACGTACTTTTAAGGGCTGTATGTTTTAGATTATTTTTTTTTTAATTTATGTTCTTTTAAATTATTTTAAATTGTTTCATATATTTTGTCTTTTATTTATTTTAAATAATAATCTTAATCTTAAATATTCATAGTTCATAAGGAATAATTTTTTTAAAGTACCGAGCCGCGGCACATACTAGAATATATATACCTTTCACAATTCTTAGTCTCATCTTTGTATTCTTTTTAATTCCAATATAAATATTATGATTAATTTTAATTTTAATTCTCGCTATTTCATAATAAATATTAGATATTTCAAATTTATATTAAAAACTCATTGATGAATTCAAATTATGTACGATACTTCATAATTTCAAAATTGTCTTTGATTATAATCTATTTTATTTAATTTTTTAATTCATTTTCTTTTTTCGTTCTATTTTAACGAGGATTCATTCTTTATGTTCTATAGCGTATATCTATATATGTAAAGTAAACGATGGGTGTTGATCACGTGATATTGGAAGTCAATTAGTGAGTGCAGTGGAACGTATCCACCCCCGCTTGAATACGATCTCGTCCCCCTTTTGGTCCTCTCCCCATCCAGCAGCGTCGTTTTGTCGTCATTAACATCTGCCTCTCTTCTCTCACCCCCCTCTCTTCTTCTATCGTCCCATCGCCCTTTTTTTCTTCTCACTCTTTAGTTCGTATAGTTCGTTGTGATTCTTCATTAGAACTTCCCCCCCACCCCCACTTTACTAATAAATCAGATACTTCATCGATGGACAGCAGAACGCAGTTGAAATGTCCCATCGTCCTCTACCACACTCGCTATAAATAAATAAATGAACGAATAAATAAATAAATAAATAAATAATTGTTTATCTCTCATCTTCAATCAAATAAAAACATATGATATTCATTTTATCTCTCTAGTTAAAATATTTTTTTTTTTTCATTATAATTTCAAGAAAATAAATAAAAATATGAATATTTATTCTATTTACATACCACATTATCTGTATATAAAAGCAAAAATAGACTTGATTTTATGTTATTATTATTATTATTATTATTATTGTTTAAATAATATTAGCTAAACTTTACAATGACTCCATATAATCCAGTCATTTTACCTAGAAAGTTTTTCGAGAGTTTTGAAAATTATTTAATTTATACACACATTTCGACGTGCTCTTTCAAAATTTCAACTTTGCAACCCGGCATACATGCCGCTCGCGCCGCCATATTGAAAAAACGATGTCAAAATGGAGTTTCCAGATAATATCTTGTTTCCGACTAACTCCATGATAAAAACTTTTATATACAAAATTAAACAAATTAAATTTATGTAATTACTTTTTGGCTTAGTGGTGCCGCAAAGTGTACTTCAAATGCCAAACATGCGCTGGTTTAATAAATATTATTTATTAATTTTAATTTATAATTTAATTAATTTAATTTAATTTAAATTAATATATGTTATTTAATCCAATTCAAATTTGCGAGATAGTCGAGTGGAGACACTCCAGATTATTTCAATATTTAACAATAACGAAACAAAATTTTAGCAAAATGTAGTTAGTAACATATTAATAATTTTGAAAGATTTCTTTTTATATTTATTATGTTTAATATATAAGTTCTCCTTTATAATAAAAAATAATATTAATATCAACAATTAGAATATTTGAATTTGAATTTGAATTTTTTTTTATTTTAAATTCTATAAAAATTGTAAATTTGTAGCTAACTTCATAATGTTAATCACAGTCTGTGTGTGTTTCATACATACATAAATACCTTCATAGGAAATTATATTGATGATAAATTTAAGTTACCCCAATAAAGTAATGATAATAAATACGTCACTGGTTCATGACAAATTCAACTACATGTTTCCCTCTCTCTGTTTCATTTACTGTTTCATTTATTTATATGAATAATTTAATCAAACTAAAAGAAAAATGAAAGTCATCATCATAAGCAGATCAACAAGTGTCAACGAGATCTTTCCATTTATCACAACATAATTGTTTTATATTTAGACCCCCATAAACATTATATATATATATATATATAATTAAAACAAATTACTCTGTTTTTTAACTTTCTCTTTCTCTTGTATATACATGTATTTTATTTGACTATGATTTTTTTAAATGCATGTTGAATGATTCTTTCAGCACCCGACCCCTATATTCTTCTTCTCCCCCCCACACATTCAATACAACATTTAGATCTCACTCTTGCTGCCTGTTTTTTAATTGTGGATCTGTTTATTTGTTTGTTTGTATGTTTATTTGCATCCTTGTTGAATTGTGAATGGAATCCATTTTCATGACTCATTCTCAAACATCAATTTATATATTTGTATAATAAATATGTTTCTTCTATTTTTTTTTTTATCCTTTCATCTTTCTCTTTCAACTAATAAATATGTTCAACTTCTCTTTCTTTTCTTTTCTTTTCTTCTTCTTCTTCTTCTTCTTCGCTTTGTAAATAGAAAAATTGTTATTATTAATGAACGTATAGTATATTTGAAATAAACATAACACATAGGTACTTACAAAAAATTGGGTAATTATAATGAATGGTTATCTAGTCAAGAATTTGGATAAAACTTTACCAGTGGATTCCTTTTTTTAATTCTAAGTAAACTTTTCTTAAACAATTTTCGCGGGTCGCTTCTAGTTTACGAGATAAAAAGGATTAAAATTTGCATTTAGATACAATGTTTTATTATTTCACCACCAGAGGGCTCCATTAATTTTCCGGGGGGGTTTTTTTTATAAGTTCCGTTTGGATATAAGAAGATTGAAAAGTTAATTAAGTAAATAATTTTTTTATATCTAAACCGAACTTATAAAAAAATTAGGAATAAGTGAATAAAATTAGTGAATTAATCAATAAAACATTACTTAATGACATCATATTTCGAGGTTCATAATAAGCTAATCTGACAAACTTTAATCTTTTTTATCGCATCAACTAGAAGCGACCCGCAAAAATTTTATAAGAAAAGTTTATTTGGAATTAAACAAGGAACCCAATGGTAAAGTTTTATCAAAATCCTTGACTAGATAACCATTCAAAATAATTACCAAAAATTGTTTATTCAATTATTAAATAAAGATCAAGAATAATGAAATTAAAAATCTTTCTTTAATAAAAAAAAAATATTGTAAATGATAAATAAACGATTGTAAAATTATTTATTAAACATATAATTTAACATTTTATTATAAATTATAAATTTAATAAAAAAATTTTATTTAATATTTCAAAAAAATATATTAAAGATATGAATAATAAATAGGTTGAGGAAAATAAAACAAATCATTAATCCAAGTTAATTAAAAAGAAAAAAACAAACAAATCTTAAGGCAAATTAAATTTTATAAAAAAATTAAAACTCCACTTTAATAATTAATTCAAAATATTTCATTTGTTAAATAACATTTAAAAATATAATTAAATCATATAATAAATATATTTGTTTGTTATTTTATTTAAATTTCAATTAATAAATAATATTTTAATGTTTAATACATATATTTAAATGAAATAAACAAACAAATTTTATATGAACGATTTGTGTTTGGGGTTGGATAATTTTGCCTGATGTTTTATTGAATTTGATTTGTTTGAAGTGAATCGAAGAACAGCAAAGAAAATGGCAACCCATCACTCCTGATAAAATATTTATCATAACTTTTCTATTCAATAATAGATTTGACATTGCAAAGTTCAAGTCATTAAAATATTAACATGTTCATTAACAAATATACTATACACTTGTATATATTGTTATCCAAAATCCTTATGTAATTATACGTTCCTCCTCAAATCATTAATTAAGTTTAATCCAATCACACATGCATTTCTCGTCAAAAATACATTTTGGAATGGAATTGAAACTATTACATAAATACCTATAAATAGGGTGACCAAACGTTCCTTTATTTCGGGATTGTCCCGTTTTTAGGTGCTCTGTCCCGGCGTCCCGAAAAAAGTCTTCAGGACAGCCTATTGTCTCGTTTTTTGAAATATTTAGGACATTTCTTACTTTTTTTCAAAATTTTTTCAATTTGCTTCTTAAAAAAAAGATCAAACGTTTTCTGGACTAAGCATTTGAACATTTCAGAATTTTTTCCAAAATTTTTTCAATTTGCTTCTAAAAAAAAGATAAAATGTCCCGATTTGTGTTTTCAAAATATGGTCACCCTAACTATAAATTAATTAATTTTATATATATTAAATCGATTTCACTATTATTTACTAAATTTAAATAAATTATTATTTAATTTTCAAATCATTTCCAACTTTAAAAATAATATTATTTAATAAATGTAGTACATATTCAATTTAAAACAATTACAAGAAATTCAAATTATGTAAATGAATATAATTTCAAACAAATGATAAAATTATTGTTTTTTATTCCTGATGAATCAATTCATTTATTTTATTTATGATAAAATATTTAAGAGAATGTAAAAGACTTAATTTTATTTAATACATCCTATAAAATTTCTGAGATTTGTGTTTTTTAAATTCGTCTTCTTAAAAAATTTGAATAGAAAGATTTTTTTTTTGTTTTTTGACTTTCCAATGAATCTTGCCAATAGACACTCTAAAATCAAAACATCAGCTGTTTTATAGAGGAAGAATAAAAACTAAATATATTCCTCATCCGGTATTTTATGATATATTTACACGGTAATTTATATGAATGTGTCACTGAACATTCAATAAACGCCTGAATTATAGACAACCAGGCGTACTTTCCCATCACTTTTAGATTCGTAAACAAACAAGAAATAAATTCAATGAATGGATTACTCAACGAATTGCATTTGTTTTTTGATACAATTTATATTTAGTTATATATTCATCGGTATAATGATGTGATTACAATAGTTTGATTCAGAAATCTACTTAAATTGTTCAATTAGAAGGAATAATAACGAAAATAATTTATTAAATGAGAAATTTTGCTTCCACTTCCTTCTTCTTCATTTTCTTTAAATTTTTTATTTAAGAACAATTTCAGAGGATGTCTTATGGTAAGTGAATCTTAGGGTAAAGGTAAGTGACCCATTTTATTTTTTTTTTCTTTCTTTCATTCTTTCGGATATATGAGACATTCGTTGTGGTGAAATCGATTTAATGCTGCATTTACTGCACAAGGCAAGTTTTTTTTTTGCTAATTATTTACTTGTGTGTGTGTGTGTGTGTGTTTGTGTGTGATTGTGCTCTTACGTGTGTTCAGGCACGAAATAAGCCAGCCGATGGGGGAGGCCACGTGAATCAGAAAGGTTCGTCGTCTGGTAGTGCTAAGGGGCACCACCAGGGGGCAACGACAGGCGGGGGCAAGTCCGGGCAGCCCAAGCCACCGGCCAAGGGTGCGGCCAAAGCACCCCCAACGGCTCAAAAGGGCCAGCTGAAGGGCGCGCCGCCGGCCAAAGCGCACCACACGTCCGCCAACAACACCCCCGCTGCAGCTGCCAACAATACACCTGCAGCGGCTGCACAAATCGCTAACATCACAGCTGCCGCTGCAGCCCCTGCCAAGCCTAAGCCCAAAAACAAGAAGGGACACAAACACCAGCAGCATGATCTGGTTGTCACCATCAACCTGGTGAGTAACATTCCATTCAACTTTTAAATCATTTATTTTTTCTATTGATTACAACTCAATAGGCCAGAGGTTCTTAAACTTATGTACTCCGCGGACCCCCACTTGGAGAAATTTTTTTTGACGGACCCCATCCCAACTTTAGGTACTTTACGTCATTTTATTAGTTAATTTCTGACTTACGATCTCATAAGAACAAGGATATATGTTGAATATTTCTAACAGTGATTGGTGAATAACGATTTTTTTGCATATTGTAGAAGACATTTTATTAGAAATTATAATATTGAAGAAAGAAAATTCAGCTAAATATGAAGATGGAAACGGTAGCAATAGTTTTCTTGCACATTTCGTTGAATTTTGGTATTTGATCTCTGTTTCCTCACAAAGCCATGCCATCGCTCCTTTTATATTAAATAAAGTTTTAACTGACTCATCATTTTCTCGTGCACCTGTACGATGGCTTTGCGGACCCCCAGTAAAGTCTTCGCGGACCCCCAGGGGTCCGCGGACCACAGTTTAAGAACCTCTGCAATAGGCAATCAAAATAATAAAATAAACAGAAATTCATTGAAATAAATTTAAATAAATATTTAATCTTGGAGTTTTTAATTTTAGTAAAATTGCGTTAAAATCTCTTCATCCTCTAATCTTGTATCGAAGTCTCTTCTCATTTTTTTCACTTTAAAAAAACAAATTCTTAAACTATTCATTAATAATTAAAAAGTTAAGGTAATAGTAAATAGTACTTTTCATTTTTAGATTTTGATGAAACTTCGACAGTTGATTATTTGATTAATTCTAAGAAGGTTTTTCCTTAGGCAGCGCCCGCTCCAGGGCCGGCTGACCCGGACATTTGTTGGGGCGGCAAATCTAAAGGGCGGCATTTTGGTCTTTATAAACATAAAATATTAATAATCAGTTAAGTAATCAAAATATATATTTGTTGATGTTTAACTTATGTATGATAGATTTTTGTCTTAAACTTTGCCTCTGACTAAAAAAAAAATTATTTAAAGGGTCGGCAATTTGTCTTTTTGTCCGGGGCGGCAAAAAAGCTACAGCGGGTGCTGCCTTAGGCAATTATGGGGTAAACTTTTAGTTTTCGAGATAAAAAGGATTAAAGTTCGAAATATTAGCTGGTTAGGAACGTCGAAATGTGCAGCCATTAAGTAATATTTATTTTATTGACTAATTCACTAATTATTCACTTATTCACTAAATTTCGGTTTTTGGATTGGGTTTAGAGAAATTATTTAATTAATTAATTTTTGAATTTTTCTATCTACAATCCAAACTGAAATAAAAAAAACAACGAAAATTAGTGGCGCCCTCTGCTGGTCACACGGATAAAACATGGTAGCTAAATAAAATATCGATGGATTTATATTCAAACTTTATCTTTCATCTCCAAAACTAGAAGTTTACCCAATAATTGCATAATGAAAAAGTTACTTAGAATTAATCAAAGAGTCAACTGGCGAAGTTTCATCAAAATTTGAAGGAGACAATTACCATGTATTTACTATTACCAAAGTTAAAAAATATTTTAAATATATATATATATATATATTTTAAATAGCTATCTATTTAATTTAGAATACAATTTTACTTAATTCATTAGCTTCATTCACTTTGGTTAGCATCCTCTCTATCTCTCTCTCTCTCTCTTTATATTTCTTTCTCTTCAATAGATATTTTTTTAATCAATGATCATTTTCTGCTTTCTTTCTTTCTTCCTAGTATAATATATATTCTATAAAAATAAAAAAAGAAACCATTATTCAAATTCATTGCCAAGTTGAAACATTTTGTTTATCATTTTTTTTTAGAATTTCAATTCATGATAAAAATCAGCCTAGTTTCTTTTGTTTTATTTTTCCTTTCGATCAAACCCCATTCCTCTCATTTTTTTTCCTATATTCTAACCCAGAAAGAAGATCATATATATACATACATATATATATATATCATATATTTGAATAGAAAGAAAAAAGAAAAAAAGATTCAATATTTTAAGGACAAGATGAAATATTTATGTTTGAAGAAATGATATCGAACAAATGGATATTTCTTTGGTAACAATTTAAAATAGAATCCAAGGAGGATGAGTGAGGAATGGAGAGGAGAAGAGAGAGGGAGAGAGAGAGATATACTACAGTCATGAATAAATATTCTACTTGACTTCGTTTTTCTGGATCTTTAAGATTCGTTTCTTTTTTTTATTATTATTTTTTATTCATTCATATTTATTGAGCATTATAAAAAAAAGTCTAAAACTTGTAATAAAATTTTATAAGAACTTATATTTTTGAGTATGAAAATGTTACATTTTTTCTAAAAAACTATTCAAGAATTAATAAAAAATATTCTATGCTTATCAAAATATTTTTCGAAAACATTATTATTATTAAATTTTATAGTTAAATATTTATCAGTCTTTTGATATTAGTTCTATAAGTATTTTTTTAAAATTTTAAATAAATTATTCAAAATCAAAATTTTCCTTACATTATTAATATACAAGATAAATTTAAAAGAAAAAGTGAATTTTGAATTTTCGCGGGCTGTGTACATTCGATTATCGAAATTATTTTGTGTTATGTTGGTACACATATGTTTCTCATATGTTGACATTATCAGCCATTTTGGATTAGTAGTTTGTTTTTGACAACTGAAAAAGTAAGTCACGTTTTGGTGTGTTCTTCGATTTTTTAAAGAATCTGTATTAACCAAATATATAAACTAATGTATTAATAAATACTTTTCGTAATAATTCAAAATTCACCTTTTCTTTTGATCAAACCTCGTATGTATATTTTTAAAAAGATTAATTTTATTTTTTAAAAAGGAATATCCAGAGGAATTTTTTTATTATATATTTATTTTGTTATTCTTAGATTATATTTATGATTTATTTACTATAATAATGTTTATAAGTAATGCGAATTATATATTAAATTGATAAAAATGATTATAATTAAACTAAATTTTTAATTAAAAAAATTACTATTAAGTTAGTAATTATTAATTAAATAAAACTTGAAAAATGAAATTGATAGATTTAACCGTAAATATTCTTATTGAAACATTTTAATATAGTAACATTAATTAGTAACATTTAATTTATATGAAGGCGCTACAGGGTAGGAGGAGGCGTAGCTGGGTCACATTCTCGTAGTCCCGGGCCTGGTAATGGGATTTTCTCTAACAGGGGTATATGGGAAAAAGTTCACCCAGCTTCCGGGATCAAAATTAGGACTTGATAAAAAGTAGCGCCTCCGATTAAGAAAATCAAGGTAAAGGTTGATAGGACCCGTTCTACTGGTCATAGGACACTAATTGATATAACCATCTTGATAAGCGTTGTCCTTGCATAGAGTGTACAAAATTCAGAGTTTTTTTATTTAATTTCTATATAAATAATAAATAATAGTAAAATAATAATAGTATATTTTTATGACATATTAATAATATATATCAGTTGTACATGAAATAATAACTATGGCATGATTTTTAAATTGGAAAAAACAATTTGTTGATTGAAAAATAAAATTATTTCAATCCATTGTTTTTTTTAAATGTAATTGAACTCTTTTTGCACAAGAGCCAATACAATTCTCTCAATATAATCCATCCCCATTCTTTTTAAAACAAAGAAAAAAAATTTATAATTAAGAAATTTTAATTAAAAATCTACAATAAATAAATAATGAAAGAATTCAAGAACTCTCTAATTACTAATTAAATTAAACAAACAATTAAATACAAGAAGAGATTTGTAATTCATTTTCAAATTGTAAGAAACAATTAAATGATTTTTCAAACAACAAATCTTTAACTTCCAAAACTTGTAATAGGAATTAAATTTTCCATTTTCGTTTTAATTTAAATAAAATCATGATCAAGATATTCTCGAATAATTGTAAATAATTAAATGTATTATATATACACTTCAAAATATAATACATTCTTATAAAATATTTTATCATTTACTAAAAATAAAAATTAAAAGTGACTTTCGTTTGAAAAACGATGGTAAATAATGTTTAAAATTTTTGATAAAAATTAATAAATTTTTTCCCAAGTTTAATTTCACATTTTCATTAACGATCGACGAAGGTATTGTTTTCACACTAAATTTCAAATGTTAAAATTTTTACATATCTCCACGAATCATGCATTTTGTTAACAGAAAAAAGTATTTTTTGCATGATGTCTGTTCGTCTGTCCGTCCGTCCATCTGTCCATTGTGTGTTCGCTCGAACGGCTCAACAGATTTTGATAAAATTTGCTGTATTTACTTAATGCATCATTAGCATGAATTCATCAACTTTTGGTGTATACCCGGAAACCGAAAGTGGTAGTTTACAAAGTATTAATTTTATATTCATTGTCGGAAATATTTCACTTAAAATATAGTAGTAATTAATAATTGATTAATTAAACTAAAAATAAAAAAAAAGATAATATTATTTAGACATTTTTTAATTCAAGTTTATAAATATTTTTTTTTAATACTTTATATATATATTTATATAATGTTATTTGGAAATTTATTTATTTCAAATCGTTGGTCGGTTTTATGCATGGCCACAGCTCATTTTTTTAGTATTATATATTAATTATTTTTGGTAAAAATGTAATATTTTTTTAGATCAAACTCTAATATTTGGATCGAAATAGAAATTTAATTATTTAAAAATAAAAAATAAGAGAAATATAAATTGAAATGAAATACAAACTCAATTAAAATTATTAAAAACTTTTTAATCACTTGGAAAAAGATTCAAAGAATTTCTTTATAAATATATAATATCTTTTTCTTCTTCTATTAATTTAATTCCCCTTTTTAGAAAAACAGATTAATTTTAATTTAATGAATTAATTTCAATTTCTTGTATTTAAGGAGAATGTTTAATATTGTTCTATTTTCTTTAAACTTTGTGAATTATCACTCTCAACAAAATAATTATTTAATATAAGAAATATATATTATATAATTTAAAATTAAATTTGAAAATATAAATCTCAATTAGAATAATTTTTAATTTAAAACAATCATGCGATAACTTTTCAAGTTGTTTTATATTACTATATACTTGATGATTAGATTTAAAACTTGTTGAATAATAATTATATCTTTAGTAAAAAAAAAAATGGAGGGTGACTAGAAAGATCAATCCATCAATAAATAGGCATTCAATTTCCTTTTATTGTCACAAAATTTAAATAATATTAATAATAATAACACCTATACTACATGAAAATAAAAATTACAAAAAGAAAAAAATTATTATTTCGTCTGTATGTATTTGTTCTTTTTTTTTATAACGTTTTTCTCAACTTCACTTGGCGTCTGATTCTCTGTCTCTCTGTCTCCCTGTCTGTTCGCTCTTTTGACAAATTTTTCATCATCTTTAAATTGAGATAGACTTTTGAATATTTTTATAGATATTTCAATCGATCCCTAGAAGGTATAGAAGAAATATAATTGAATTATAATTAATTAATTGTAATTAATTAGCGATTAATTACTTTTAGTAACTAACTCCTTTTGTATTGCTCCGATTAATTTTTTTTCAATGGATTCTGAAGCATAAATATTGATTTCAGGATAGATTTTCATTTTGAACGTATTTAAAAATATTTTATAGCATTAAAATTAATGATGAATTCTTATTAATCAGCACTAGCGTCGATGAAGTAGTAGGAGGTTTCCACTCAAATGGCATAGAGAAAATCTTTTATATATATATCCCCGAGAGAAAAAAAAACAAAAAAAAAGCCTTTTTTTATGAAGACAATATGAGCATATATATATATATATATATATATATTTATAAAATCTTATATTAATAAAAATTATTTATTTATAAATATAATATAATAATTATTATTCAATAATAACATTCACTTAACATAAATACATAAAATCAATTTTATAAGATTAATATAGTTTTTGTTTTATTTAATTTGCATATTTTCGTATAACTTCATCTTTTCTATTTTTCTTGTTATATTAAATAAATTTATCAAATTAAAATTGCACTAAAAAGAATAAAATAATTTTTCTATAAGCCTGACAAAGTTTATGAATTGCTCAAACGATGAGCGCTTTTAGTTTTCAATTGATTTCTATGCAATTAACTTCCTTTATAGAGCTATAATGCATATATATACATACATACCACACTAAAACACTTCATTAACAAGTAACACTATATCTTCTAATATAATCAACCATTTTGGATTTGATTGATAATATGTGAATTTAATAAAATTTCTTTTAAATTTTGATACATACTTTGATATAAGTATATTACAGTGAAAAATAATAAAAGATTCTTAATGCATGATAAACAAATTTGTCAGCTTATGTGTTTAATAAAATTTTTATTACTACAAAAATTTGACTTGATTTTTCATATAAATAAATAAAACTAAATGCGTCCAACATTTTTCGTTGAATATGAAGCAATTCATCCATAAACTTTGTCAGGCTTATAGAAAAATTGTTTTATTCTTTTTAGTTCATGAGAAAAACGTTATTTAATAAACACAAAATTATATTTATATTATTGATTTTTTTTACTATAGAAATAATTATTTTAATAATTTGTTTTTTTCATTATTTAAAAATATTATATAAATTTATATATATAATAATAATTTAGACAGTTCTTTTTTCATTTAATCATATAATTAATCGTATTATTTGTTTATTAGCATTTTTTGATTGAAATATGTATCTGCTATTGGTTATTTTTAAAGTTTATTTAAGTCAAAAGAATGAGAAGATGGTTTCTAAAATCGTTTAAATTTTATGAGTTCTCCAGACGAGAGCCGTAAGATGCCACCAGTTTCTTTTCTTATATTAATTTTGGCCCGCATTCAAATGTGATGGTTATTTTTATCCATGAAAGCATCAGAATGGCGGAGACGTCAACCGATGAAAGCTATTCTAATGAATACACACGAATTGTTCGTCTGAGTAGTTTAGTAGAGGTGATTGTTTATTTAGAAACAATCCAGGAAGGTAGTCTGACAAATGATGACAAAACGTTTCGTTTGTTCCTCTGTCTCTCTAGTCGGAATACGGCCTCTCGGAGGAGCAGGTGGCCGAATTCAAGGAGGCATTTATGCTTTTCGACAAGGACGAGGATGGCACCATCACGATGGCAGAGCTCGGAGTTGTCATGCGTTCATTGGGACAGAGGCCCACAGGTAAACCCACAATCTTCTACTTTGTTTGTTTATTTGATCCTTGTTGAGTTACTATGTCCTCTCTGTCCAATTTTATTCATAAAAAAAATCTAATATATTAAAAAAATGATATATCTTTCATATCATTAAATAATAATAAAAAAAGATAAAATATTGATAATTGTTTACAGGGATTTGAATAAAACTTTGCCAGTGGATTCCTTTTTTAATTCCAAAGATTTTTTCTTATACAATATTCTAGTTTACGAGATATATTTTTTTTATATTTGACAGATTAGCTGGTTATGAACGTCGAAATGTGCAGTCATTAAGTAATGTTTTATTGGCTAATTGACTAATTATTTACTTATTCACTAATTTTCTGTTTTTGCTACTCAGTTTAGATATAGGAAAATTATTTAATTAATTAATTTTCTAATTTTCATATATCAAAACCGAACTGATAGCCCCTCTTAGAAAATTAGTGGAGCCCCCTGCTGGCGAAATGTATAAAACATGGTAGTGTTGAATAGAATATCAATGAATTTATATACAAATTTTAATAATTTTTATCTCGTAAACTAGAAAAGACCGGGGAAATATTGCATAAAGAAAGTTTCTTCGAAATTAAAAAATCTGGAGTGTCTCCACTCGATTATCTCACAAATTTGAATTGGATTAAATAACATAATATATTATATTTAAATTAAATTTAATTAATTATCAACTATAAATTAAAATTAATAAATAATATTTATTAAACTAGCGCATGTTTGGCTCTTTGTTGATGGCACCACGTCACGTGTTGGCGCGTGAGATTTGAAGTGTTAAAAAATTAATTCTGATACTTTCAGCTATTCAATCAAGCTGAAATTCTATATATAGCAGTTTTATACAATTATTAATCATGTGAAAAATTATCAAACATATATCTTTATTTTTTCGGTCACTTTAGAAGAAAAAAAACGTTGTAAGTAAAGACCCTCTTCCGGCGATCATGAAAATTTTCGATGTTGAGATTTTGATGTTTTTATACGTTTTGAAGGTTCCTGAATCATTTTCTCAAAAGTTGATAGAAAACTATAAATTTTGAATAATGCCCATGTACCAAATTTCATCATTCTAGCTCAAACCGTTTTTGCGTAATATTGGTTACATAAATACACACATACTCACACACATAGACATTTCTCTCAACATTAGTGAAAATGATTCAGGAACCTTCAAAACGTATAAAATCATCAAAATCTCAACATCGAAAATTTTCATGATCGCAATACCCTCAAATTGCTGAAGCTTGCCGTTTTGTAAACAATTACAAAAAATATTTGATATTATACATATTTATAAATTGTAAATTTAAAAAAAGGTTCATATCAATTAGTATTTATTAAAATTTACTCCAAAGTATATGTATATTTTTAAATGAAAATACAATATTTTGATCTCTATAATTGTTATTTCGATTGTAGAGACGGAGCTTCGCGATATGGTGAACGAAGTGGACCAAGATGGTAATGGTACAATTGAGTTTAACGAGTTCCTTCAGATGATGTCGAAGAAAATGAAAGGCGCCGATGGAGAGCATGAATTGCGGGAGGCGTTCCGTGTCTTTGACAAGAACAATGATGGTTTAATCTCCTCGACGGAATTACGTCACGTGATGACCAACCTCGGTGAGAAGCTTAGCGACGAGGAGGTTGACGATATGATCAAGGAGGCAGACCTCGATGGCGATGGAATGGTTAACTATGAAGGTAATCAATCATTTGGTGATGTGCTTCATATCGTTTTTATCTTAATTTAACAATGAAAAATATATATAAATAAATTTTGTAGTGAAGTGAGAAAAGTGTTTTACATTTCTAAACACACACAGAATAAGATTACAAACAAATGAATAAACTAGTGAATGAATAACAATTTAGGAGATTAAAAAATAATATTAATTTAAAAATTAATTAATTTAAACAATCTCTCTCTCTCTCTCTATCTCTATCTATATATCTATAAAGGTTTTGGTTTGAATTATGCTTGAAATTTAAAAAAATTTTGCATAATTTCACATTTATTGACCTGTAGAATCCATTATGGACTTTAGAATTTTACATGTCTGTCTATTTACCTGTCTGCCCGAGAAGATTCTTATATAGGGTAAAGCATACAGTCGTTGGCCCCCTAAAGCAACGCATAGCAGTCTTTAATAAATATCTGATCAAATCGCGGAACAATCTGTGTCACATTAGGTTTGCAGATAGATACTATGAGCATTTTGATGAATAAAAAAAAATAATTTTCTCATGACATTTTCAATAAGCACTTTTTAAAAAAACAAATACAGTTATTGGTCCCCTATTAGGTATTCTATAGTGATTATACAACCATACAACAAACGATAACATAATCATAGTTAATAGCGGAATTTTTAAAATAAAAATCTCTTATTATTTGTGTTTTAGTGATAGGGGGCCAATGACTGCCTCGGGGCCAACGACTGTATACTTTACCCTATCCCTATTTGAACATAGGCTATAAATTTTGCCAATATCTAATCAAAAAACCCAGAAATTATTTTTTTAAAATTTATATTAAACCCAGAGAAACCAAAAACTTGATACAATCATCAATTATTGAAATGACTAAATTCATTTATCTTTATTTTTGTTTTTATTTCAATTACCCAATTATTAATTATATTTCACAGGTAAAAAAAAATTAACATATTATTTTATTAAACAAATTGTTTGGATAGTTTTAAATTTTTTTCTCTTTAAAATTGAGTAAATTGTTAAATTTTTTTCAATTCAATCTAAAAAAGTGTATTAATTACTAAAAATGAACAAAATAATAAATCATTTCATTTAAATTAAATAAATAATTAAGAAAATAAAAGTTTTAATATACTGATAGAAATAATATAAATGTTAAGCTATTATATACACAGATTTTCAATTAATATTAATACTATACCTCATTTTAGAGGTATATCCATGGGGTTAAAATAAAATATAATATGATTAATTATAAATTAATAATATCTTTAAAATATTAATAATTGAATGATAAACAAATTTTAATATTTTAGTGTGTTTAATAAAATTAATTATTAATTATTATAAAAAATTAATTGATTAAGAAGAATAGGAGATGATGTTTCTTACATTATAACTCGCAACTGGAAAAACTAGCTTAATCAATTATTTTTGATTTCTTTGCGGGCGATACGAGGGTGGGGTGAAAAATGAACACTATTTGGCATTTACCCAGCGTGGATGTGATTTGGAGGGTGTTACTACTTACATTATTTTATTCTTCATTTTCTCATTTATATAATACGAGGGTGGGGTGAAAAGTTTCCGGCCTGACCAAGTAAAACGATGTTTTTAAAAAAATTTTTTTTGCATTATTTTTTAACATAATCTCCATCAACACTGATACATTTCTCATAACGGTGTTCTAATTTAATTAATTAAATTTAATTTAAGACTCATCAACAGTTATGAATCGTTTGGATTACGCCTATAGCGCCAAATTGGCGGTAGAAATGGTTTTTCGAAGCAATTTTTGGTTTAACGTTAGCAAACGCGGCACCCACGTTGCACACCGCTTTTCCATGTTCAAATAGTTGTGCAAAATATTTCGCACACGTTCAGCTGACATCGTACAGGTCTCAGCTATCTTGAATGTTGAAAAATAAACAAAAAAAAAAAATTTAAAAACATCGTTCTTCTTTTCACCCCACCCTCGTATATATTTTAATATTATACCTTTAAAAGTTTTTTTTTTTGATTTCGGGATGTAAAAATATTCAAAGGAGGAGGCTTATTATGATTACTTTATTTACATATATTTTAAATATTTCATCAGAACTTTTATTATTTTTTTCAGAATTTGTATCAATCTTGACTTCGAAGAATTAGTTAAGTACAAAATAAAAGAAATATATATCCAGCAAAAAAAAATCAAAATCTAAACAAAAAAAAAATTAAAAAGAATGCATACAAAAAAAAAGTAATGGAGAAGGAGGACAACTGAATTATACTACATCGATCAATGGTCGATATTCAAGTTTGGGAACGACGACGTCCGCAAGACAGTCAGACAGACAGGGTCATCTAAATATTAAATAAATTCAAAACCAAAAAAAAAAAAATATATAAAATAAAATAAAATAAACAAACAAAAAAAAAAAAATAATTAAAAAATTAATAAAAAAAAAAAAAAAAAGTTAAATAAATTATATAATTTACAAATATGTATATCTCTATATATATCTATATCAATTATATGACTGATAAAGATATAGATACAATTATGGATATGAATTTTTATCTATTAATTATGTGCAACTAAGAACACCAGAAAATGTAACAAAATAAATACATATAAAATAATATCCTTTCATTATACAAAAGAGAAAACAAAAAAATTCACAAAATACACAAACACACATATACACTTATATATGGAACGAAAAACAAACTAAAATAATTACATACACTAATTCGGGGTTAAAAATAATATATTTATTTATATATTGACCCGAAGAGGGTAAAATTTTTCAAAATACAAAAAACAAAAGCAACAAAAAAAAAAAAAAAAAACCAAACAAACAAACATACAAAAAAAAATACATATATTAAATAAACACGAAAATTCTTTGTTCGATGTATTTAGAAAACCCTCCATGTTCGTTCTCCAGTTATTCCTTTCTCCACAAATCACCAACTTTCTTCATCATGGAGTTTTAAAGTAATCGTGCCAAATAAATATATATTAATATTAATTATCTAATTTAAATTTAATCGTATTATATATAAATAATATTTGATTATTATTTTATAATTTATTTATTTTTAGTTTATTTTTGGCAATTGGAAATAAAATTTCTTTGTAATGATTTGATTATATATCAAGTCAAACGATACAAAATCTCTTTAAAATATTTAAGTACATAATTAAAAATTTATTTAAATAAAGATTAGTATTCAAAAAAATAAAAAAAAAGATATAATAGTTTTATTAAAACTGTAAAATAAAAAATAGTTTGTTTTTTTTTCAATTATTGAATAAGAATTAATTAATTATTAATTAAAACTCTAAGAAAGAAAATAATTAAAATTAATTATTTATTAAAAATTAAATTTTTACTAGAGCCACTCTAAAAGTATTTCTAAAAAAAAAAATAACAATAAAATCTATGTAGGTTATCATAATTTCACATAGGAAATTAATTAAATTAACAATTTTTAATTTTATTTATTTATTTATTTATTTATTTTAAAAAAAAGTGTTTTTCATAATACAAAAATTGTAGCTGAATTGAATGTGCTTTTCATTATTATATGATATATATGATATATACTATAGCCGTAAGAAATGTGGTATAAGGTAATATAAACCAATTGCCATAGAGAAAAAAATACATTATAATATAGAAAATAATCCAAGTATATGTATACTAGTGTTTATTTATTTTGGCACGATTTAATTATTTCTTTAACTCCATGATTATCTTCATAATTTCCAAACTTTTTTCTCTTATCTTTCTCTCCTGATATAAAATTTAGATATAGAAAATTATATATATATATATATATATATATATTAGAGAATATTTCAATAGGGGTGACAATAATATTTTTTTAAAAAATATATAATATATTTATTATTGAATGTATTATTATATTATATACGACATATATACTAACTAACAAACGCCCTTAATATTTGATATGATGATGTTTTTATTTATTTATTTATTTTTTTATTTTCATCAACACCTAAAATTGTTTGTCTAGTTTTTATTTTTTCTATATTTTTTTTTTATTATTATTAATAATTTGTAATCTAAAAAATTCCCTCTTAAAAAACACCTCGAAATAAAATTAAAAAACAACAAAAAAAAAAAAACTAAGAAAAAACAAGAAGATCGAAAGCGTAAAAGAAAACTTATCTCTTATCAATAAAAAAAAAACACTGAAATCAAAGACTGATTGATTTTTTTAATCCATCGAAAAAAATATTAAATATATATATTTAATCAAGAAAAATTAATAAAAAAAAAAAATTATTCAAAATTAATTTTTTTCTCTAATATTAAAAATAAATATAAAAAATATAACATATAAAATCTTAAAGTCTAGAAAAAAGAAAAATAATAATTGATAAATTAAATACAAGTGGTTTACTAATAAAATATTAAACTAAAATACGTTTTATTGCTGAAAATATTTTAAATTTGAAGATTTTTTTATTGATAAGCTTCTATTAAACGTTAATCGCGATTAGATTTATGAAAAAATAAAATAATGACAAAAAAAAACAGAGAATGAAATCAAAGAATCTAATGAAATGAATGAATGAAAAATTATAAACTAAATCCTATTTTTAAAATTTTTTTTTTGTGTGTGCAATTTCTTATACTTATCTTTTTTTTGTGGAATTCAATATGTATATAAACGAACTATACATAGAAATATGAAACAAAAAAAAACAAAATAATAATAATAATTATAAATATATTAATCTGGTGAAGAGAAGGTAAAGAATAAACACCAAAAATATAAAGAAAAATATATTTATAGGAAATTATAAATATAAATAAATATATATATATATCAAATTTTTTATATAGTGATATATAAAATAAATATATAAAAATTGGGAAAAAAAATTAACAGAATGAAGATGATAATAATTGAAAGCAAAGATCCATGGAGAAATCTATTTTTTACGGAGATTGAGCGTTTTTTCTAAAGATCAAAGAATTTTTAAATGTACAGTGGCGTAATTTTCAATTCTAATCCCTTTCATATTTTTTCATTCACCAACCCCTATTGTTAGTAAATAACCCCTCCATCTTCCCCTCTCCTTTTTTCCTTAAACCATAATTTTCCATCAAATATTTTATAAATATTCTCGTATTCATTTATTTTCTTACCTCTAATAAAAATATAACCAAAAAAAAAAATAAAAAATAAAAATAATAATAATGAAACGCTTGGCTTGTAAATTCCTCAAATTCATTTTTATGATTACGCCAATGTCAATGTGATAACGTCGATAGTAAAATCATAATTAATTAAATAAAAAAAGAACAGATTAGAATCTATGCATAAAAATTATTCTATTCTAGATCATAAAAAATTAGACAAAATGCTTTTTAGAGATTATAGAAATTTTATGTAGAAATATTTTCTATCACCCTGAAATTTCAGGGTAAATCATTTAATATCAAATTTTGATTAAAATATAAATTGACTTAAGATTTAAAAATAAAATTTTAAAAAGATTAATTGTTTTATATTTGATTTATTAAAAATTTACAAAAAATAGATATATTTGCTATTATTATTATTGTTATTATATTCATTTATAATTAAAAAATGAATTTAAATTAAATTTCCAAGTTGCAAAGATTCGTCTCTCATCGTTCAATCAATTCCTCGCTTTAGAGACATAGAAAACTTTTCATCCATTTATTCTTTGTTTCTTTCTTTCTCTTTCTCGCTAACAACATCATTTCATTATGTAATGAGATTTTATATATATATTATATATATATATATATACAATTTGTCTTGTATTTTATTAAAAAAGAGGTCTTTTTGGAAAGGATTATTTATTATTATATAATTTCTTAAAAATATAAGTATACCCCATATATATATATATATATATATGAATGATTAGTAAATTTAATTAAAACGATAAAACTAATAATAATAATAATGACAACATCAAAAACACACACAAAACGCGAATGTCATGTTGATTGGTCTTCCGCAAATTGAATTTTTCTTTTTTTATTTTAATATAAATTTTTCTCTAAACCCTTTTAAATGACCCACTAATGCATTCCTTCATTATTCGATTATCTCAGAAAGAATATATATATATATATATTTTGTATGTATAAACTTTGTTATATATGACAAAATAAAAGTCATTGAATTGAAAACCAAATGATTTTAAAATTTAAAACACCAGTACTTTAATAGTTGCCTAATAATTATGCAACCAAAACTCCTAATATTCTTATAAGCATATTTGGTTGTATACCCATTAGGCGCATACATTTTCTTTATAGTATTGTTGTTTTAAATTAGCTCAATTTCTATAATATTTTTAAAATATTAACGTTCATGGTTTAATAGAATATGAATGCAATTAAACAAAAGAAAATGATTAAACAAATGGTTATGGATATGTATAAATAAATGATGAAGTCCGAAATGAATTCTATTGATATTTTATTTAAAAATAAATAAATAAATTATTAAATATCAAATAATTTAATAAAGTTTGTTAAAAAAAAATAAAATAATGAAAGTGATACCAATTATAAAAATAAACAAAGAAAGTTAAGAAAATAAAATAAAATGATGTTAACTTTTTGCATCTTTTGAATGAAGTAATTATTAAATAAAATTCAATACCTAATAAAAACGCACAAACAAAGACGATAATCGAATAAAATATTTTTATTTTATTTTGATTTTAAATTTTTAACTTTAATTTATTTTTATTTTTATTTTTTAATAAAAGTATTTTTATAATTCACAAATGTTCCGATATTATCTATAAAGCGAAGGTTTTTGTTTATAAATATAAAATAAATATATATATTATTGAAATTAACTAAAATGCATTCTAGTCTGGTCAGTTGTTGTTTTAAAAAATAAATTAAATAATTTAAATATTTACATATAGAAAAATGCTGTGTCCAAATATTATATTAACAAGAATTCACAATATTACTAGAATGCATTTTAATATTTACATAAAAATAAATCATAAATAAAATTGTTGCGATCGTTCCTTGACAGATTTTCTATCTAGAATTTTAAATTAATATTTAAATTTAAATATTATACTTATATCAAGAAATTATTTTATTTTCTTACATTATAACTATGAAAAGCAAATTTTAATTAATATGAAATTTTCTAAAAAAAAAAAACTATAAAAATAAAAATTACTATTCATAAATGAGTTGATTAAATTGTTTTAAAAAACTTTTCTTTTAAAAGAATTTCAAATCGAAAAGAACTAATTCGAATTTAAAATAATACTGCTAAAATTCTATGATATGAAAAACTGTAAAAGAAAAAATAATAAAATAAATAAAAAAAAAACGACGCCAATGAAATAAAATTCAACTTATTTACTCAAAAAAAAAAAAGAAAAAATTTTCTTATTTCTTTTTCTTTTTATTTATTTTAATTTTTTATTATACATATATATATGTATGTTTGATTTCTAAAAGACATCATCATTCATCAATCGATAATTAATTAATTTTCAATCAACTTAAGTAATTATAAAAAGAATAGGAGAAAATGAAATAAAAGAATAAATATAAATAAATCCCCCCATTTTATTCCCTCCTAATTTTAAAATGCAATATATATATAAAAAATTATTTATACCTGAAAATAATTAATTATTTATTAGGAATTATAAAAAGAAAAATATTAAAATATAAGTATATAATAAAATATATAAAAATATATTTAGAGCCCGAACGGGGGGCCAAAACGAATTGGCCCTTGTTGTTGTTGCTGCTGATGTTGTTGATTACACTTGTTGTTGTGTTGTTTGTATTTACCAAAAAAAAACAATAATATAATAATAATAATAATAATATATAATTATAATATAATATATACAATTATTAAACTGTGTTTTGAGAGTGTGTAGGGGCGTTATGTCCACCAAAATATATAAATCAATGTTCCCAATCCTAAAGCCAAAAGACAATCCTTTTCCTTCTCATTCCAGCTTTTCTCACATTACACTTTAAACTTTCCACCTTCTTTCTTATTTTTTTTATACCACGATTTCAATGATATTCAATACCTATAACAACACCTCAATAACTAAACATTAATAATTAAACACACACATACACACACACCTCTATCCATTTGAATTTTGCCTAATTTTTTAATTAAATTAAAATAAATATACATATTTGATTAATAAATGACATGTTTTATGAATTTGATCTTGAAGGAATATAGTAACTGAAAATTATTATATACTATAGTTAAATTAAAAAAAAATATATATATATATTTTTCTCTATTTATTTCAATTTATTACTCTTATTTATAGAAATAAATTCAAAACTAAAAACATTTCCACAAATTACATTAAAAATTAATAAGTATATTAATAGTTTTATAAAATAAATAATGTATAGTAACTTTGACTAGAATCTAACAAATTGTGATTTGTCAATAGATATTCAAATAAATTGGAAATTATAAAACAATAAATTAAAATTGTTTAAGTAATAAATAACAAAATATATATTACAAGTTGTGAATGAATAATAAGAATTTACAAAAAATAATTCAGTCTTTAAAAAAAATTAAAAATCAAACTTTCCAATGTGATTGGATAAGAAAAATCAGTATTTCTTGTAGTAAATCACATTATACAAGTTTAATACTAAACTGATAAAATCAACGTCAGAATTATGCTATTCAAAGTTGCTATATATAATTTATTTATTTATTTCATTATTTTTTTAATAACTCGAATCCTTATTGTTATTTGGAATAATAATATTATTAATATTATTTCTATCAATATAATAAATTATTCCATTTATTTAATAAAATTTTAAAAGCTTGATATTATTATGCATAATTATTTTTTGAGTTTTAACGATCATTGTATTTTATTAGTATTTTAGAAAAATAATAAGCAATAAGAGAAAAACAAAAACAAAAAAAAACAACAATGCACTATATAAATAAAGATAATATCTAAATAATCAGAATATGAAGAAACATGTGTCATTCCATTTGAACGAATGAATTTCATGATGAGATTGTGTTAAAAGTGAATTTGTATGAATATGTATCTAATTTTGAGGTTCTCAAACTTTTTGAAGTTGGTACCATAGAAACTTCCATCAAAAAGTTCAGGTACCACTAAAATGATTTCGTTACTAAAAGTAACCTGTAGTGGAGGTACCACCATCAGATTGTAAGGTACCCCACCAGTGATACATGAACCATAGTTTGAGAACCTCTCAAACTGATCTGGTCACTGTTGACTGAACAATACGATAAATTGTCATCAAATTGTTATTTCATTTTTGCTGCATTTTTATCTTTTTTATATCAATATATTCTTAAAAGGCAACCTAATCTTTTTTATACTCGAAATAATCAGCTCAAGAAAAAAAAATAATATATGTTTTGTATTTTTTTATTTATATAAAAATACATATTTTACAATCAAACTGCAATTTTTAGAATATTAAGTTGAAAATAAATAAAAAAAAGAATTATGATTAAAAATTTAGAAAAAAGAAACTTATTTGAATAATATATATATATATATATATAATTTGTGGATATAGTAAAAAATAAAAAACAACTATAAGAAATACAAAATAAAACTTTAAAATATACATGAATATTTTAAACATTTTTATTTTAAATATTTTCTTTATAGATTGTGTTTTTTCTTCAATTAAATAAAAACTTATTAATTAAAAACTAAAATATTAAAAAAAAATATATATGTATTAGCATCTGTATTAATTTACAAAGTTAACTGTATTTGTAAATTTTGATCGTTGCATTTTGACAATCTATTAATTTCGAAAGTGATTAAATACCCAAAAGTACAACCAAATGCATTTATTATAGAAGTGAAAACACAATCTTTAAAAATTATAATCAATTTGTTATTATTATTATTATTATTAGTATTACTATTATTATTATAATATAAATATATAAAAAAAAAATTACCAAAAAAAGATCCCGTAAATCCCCCGCCCTATTGCTCTCTGCTTTATAATCAATAAAACAAAAAACAACTTTCTCTTTCTATCTCTCTTCTCTCTGTCTCTCTCTTTCTATCTCTCATCTATTTCTATCTTTCTCTTTTTTCTCTAAATTTAAGAAAAAAAAAACAAATTTAATCAATTAGTGCATTTTGGTGTATATATTAATCAATAAATATCTCTCTATCTCTCTTTATACTTATTAAATAAATAAATTTAAATATATCCATATAAACATAAAATCTGAAATCTAGAATTAAACAAAAATAAATAAATAAAAATAATAAATAAAAGCAACATACTCTCAATTCCTTTTCACTAAAAAACAAACAAACAAAAAATTCAAAAAATAACACATCCTTAATAATAAATAATTTATTAAAATTAACTAATTAATCAATAAATAAACTAAACCAATAAATTTAATTAATATAAAAATAAAAAAAAATAATTATATTGAAATTAAATATAAATTAAAATAGTGCTACTATTAATTAATGATAATAACGCATGTTTGAGGGTGATGAGTTTAATGAAAATAGTTAACGACAAATAAGGGCTTATAAACTGATCTGTTAGATTGAAGAATAAAATTCTTTATAAATATTTAATTTATTAATGATAATTTTACAAATAAAAATATAAAAATTAATTTTTTTTTAATTTTTTTAAAAATTATTATCAATATATAAATTAACAATTCATATTTAAATAAATTATTAATTTATTAATTTTGATTTTTCATTCTTAAATAGTATAGGGTAAAATTTAAATTTAACCTTTGAATTATGAAAAAAATTATTTTTGTATAAGTAAAATTTTTCTTTTAGAATATTTTTGGGGGGTTTCATTTCTTTTTTTGAAATTAATAGAAAAGAGACGAATTAAATTCACACTAATTCAATTCTAACTAGTACATTTAATCAAACCATTATGAATAAGTTTGATCAAACATTAATTGTTCAATTTTTATTTTTTTTTTCTTAAAACTATTATAATTTAAATTCATATTCACTTTATGAAGAATTTTATATATTTATGTTTATTTTAAAAATTTTATTTAATGTTTTCATGGACATGCGAAAAGAAAAAATTACATGATATTAATGCTAATTTGATATATGTGCCACTCAGAAGCCAAAGCGATTAACTCCAAATATAAACAAACTGAGAAAATAAAGCCCAAAGTTCACAGCTTGTATTAAATTTAGGAGTTATTGATTACAGAAAAATGTATATTGCATGCAATAATAAGATTATCAAGTTCAATATTCACTTCACATTTTGTAGATTACCTTACATTACATTACATTAAATGCAAAATTTTAAAAATTGGAGTTAATCGGTTTGGCTTTGAGTGCATATATATATTGAGTGAGTGCAAAAGTTCGTGAGGAGTTTGTGAGTCACACTGTGATTAGGTGAACAAAAATCCTTATTGAATCAATGATCGTTTTCTATAATCTTTTTCCAACGTTCTGGCAGCATACGGATGCTTCGATCATAAAAACTACGCTGTTTAGATTCGAAGAACGAAGAGATGCCGTTTTCTAAGGCCTCTAAAGAGTCAAAATTTTTTCCATTTAAATAATTTTGCAATAACCGGAACAAGTGATAGTCAGATGGTGCGATATCAGGAGAATACGGTGGATGCATTAAGACATCCCATTTCAGGCTGTTCAGTTTGCGCAGAGTCTTTTTCGAAACGTGTGGTCTGGTGTGGTCCTGATGAAAGACGACTTCCTTGTGATTTGACAAAATCGGACGTTTCTCTTTTATTTCTCGATTCAGATTGGTTAATTGGCGACAGTACTTGTCCAAAATAATCGTTTTGCCAGCGGGGAGAAGCTCGAAATAGATTATGTTCTTGCAATCCCACCAAACAGAGAGCATTGGGTGCAAACTGGCCTTTGGCATTGCGTCACCATGCTCATCTGACTATTTGGATGGCGGTTTGTGCTGAACATTGATGTAGAGGACCCATTTCTCATTGCCCATCACTCATCGATTCAAAAACGACTCGTTATTGAGCCCCCAAGTAAAGAAACGGCTGCAGAAATTCGCTTGATTTTGTTGTTTTCGGTCAGCCGCCAAAAAGCGGTTGATCGGTCAACGTTTAGTGCTGTAGCAATGTCATCTGTTGAAATTCGTGGATTATTGAGCACTAAAGTAGACAAAACATCGCCATCTTCGTCAGAAGCTCGACCAGAGCGTGGCTCATCTTCAAGTTTAAATTCTCCGGGGCGAAATTTAGCAAATCATTTTTTCACAGTTCGTTTAGCTGGTGCTTGATCCTGATAAACATCCTGAATGTTCTTTACGGCTGCGGCAACGTTTATTCGTTATCGAAACTCGTAAAGCATAACATGCCGTAAATGCACCTTATCGATACTCATTTTTAAAGTGATATTTTTGAAGCACATTGTAAAAAAACAAATGATTTTTTTTAATAAAAGCTGAAGACGTTATATAAAATGTAGATGTGTGGACAACACTACTCTAACTTACTCCAACAAACTCCATCTATTCAAACTCCGCACTAACTTTTGAGCTCACTTAATAAATCCTTTTGCGATTTTAATTTATATTTAAATCCTAACTTAAATTGAATTAATAATTTATGAAATTAGGTATTTAAATTACTACAAGATTTATCAATAACATATTTCAATCAATGTTCATAATTATTTTAACTCTACTAAGTAATTTTATTTAATATTTGCAATATAAATATAAAAAAAATTAAAAAATTGGTGTTAATAGACAATAAAAATAGCATTTTTAATTAAATAAATATGGTTATAAATAAATAATCTGGATAAATTGAGATAGAACTTAGGAAACTTGATAACCCATTAGAAAAGTTTAGAATAGTTTATTTGAATATTATGTTATTATATTATTTATTTATTTTTTTAAATATCAGAACATTACTTTACTCAACTAGTATATGACTTAAAATTTTTACTCTTCGAAAAGTAAATTATATTATTTTCAACCATACATTTTTATATAACGTTTATTATTGCTGTAACAAATTGTTTAAATAAGGCGGTTCTCTAAAGTCATATTAATTTTTTTGAAAAACATTATAAAAATTAATTTATATGTATTTCATTTTTTAATTTAAAAGAATTATAAATTAATGAAGTATAAAAAATAATATTAATTGAAATTTTAAATTTTCTGATATTCTTTTATTTTATCTTTAATTGAATATTTGACATTTGAAAGGCAGTCAGAAATTAGTTTCTATCTTTACAATGGATTTTAAATCTTTCCATCTTACAAATAAAATATAAATTAAAATTTATTAGTTAAAAAATTTCGGTCTCAACTTTTGGTTTCAATAAAATTCCATATAATTAGAAGATTCATTTATATACCTTTTAAATTGATTTGATTAATAGATTAAAAATGCCTTCTTTTTTTAATAAATTAGTTTTGAAATTTTTTATGGCTAATATAAATTATAGGAATGAATTGAAATTTTATCAATTGAAGAGACATTTTCCAAACATTCAGGTATTATTTCAACTTATTATCATTAAGATATTAATCCTAATTAAAAAAACATATTAAAATTTGTAATTTTCATTCATAATTTTAATCTACAGCAATAGCTAATAGCCTGAAATAACAATTTCGTTTTTTTTAATTTATTTTTAAATAATAACATAACGAATATATTTTTTTTATAATATTTTATTTATCATAGTGAAAAAATTATACCAATTAAATTTTTCATATTAAATCAATAAATATATACAAAAAAAACAATATAAAATTGAAACTTTTTAGAATGTTGATTTTTTTCAAAATAAATCGTTGAAACAGGAAGATACCAAAGAAAATCACCCAGAGGTAAAAAACCCATTATTTATTCTATATATTCAAATTCTCAATTTAATTCTTTCATTCAATTAATTTTCTATATAAATATATAAAAATAATCTTTTCCCAAGTCCCAATAAAACCGTATGATTTAAATATGACTCATCGATGAATCATACTTTTATATTTTTCCCGTAATTTTAAATTATCAATTATTCCAGCCAGAATAAAATTTGATTAAATTTTTTTTCTTATTTTTATCAATTAATATAAATTCTGCTCATTTATTTATCGCAGAATATTCCAAACTATACGTTATGTGAACATCAAATTATTATATTAAACAACACAGTTTTTGTGGCAATAAATATACGATTAAAGAAGATTTATTATATTTATATATATTTATTATATTTATATATATTTATTATATTTATATATATTTATTATATTTATATATATATCTATTATATTTATATATATCTATTATATTTATATATATCTATTATATTTATATATATCTATTTATGTAACTAAATACTTAATTATCATTCACGATTATATTATGGATAAAGATTATTATTCATAAAACTGATCAAAACTTTATTATTATAATAAATTAACAATTATCTTATCAATTATATTATAGGATGAGAGTTAAATCAGACAGTTTGAAAATTAGTTATTAAAGACCGGGCTAATTAATCTGATAAGATCTCCATTGATTTTTGCATTGAATATTATTTTATTAATAAAATTTTGTTAATTATATATATATATTTCATTCACTTATTTAATATTTATTCTTATTTTCTCAAATAAAATTTATTAATTAACGTTCATTAAATATTTCATATCCAAACATAAGAATTATTATTAGAACAGGATAAAGGAAAGATAAATAAATTTAGTCCAAGATTATTTATTTATAATGCAAAAAAAAAGAAATTAACGAGGATCGAAGAATAAATTTGGTTATCCAAACAAGAGTCAGGGTCCAACTTAGAACTAAAATTAATTGTAATGAAATGGTTATAAAGCGATGAAAGTAACAACACTGTTTACATTTTATAAATTAATGAATACTAATGCATAGGTTATTTTTTCAGATCTTTCATAAATTTAATTTTCTGGAAGAATTTAAAAAATCGGTAAGATGATAAAAACAATAATTATTTTTGTTGTAAAAAAAGTTTCGAACAGTTAAAATCATAGTTACTTTATTATATAATTAATGAATTGTAAACATTAACATTAACATTATGCTTAATTTATTGTAAGAAATTCTTTTAAGAAACAAGTAGTTTCATTCAAATAGTTTTTATTTTTAACTAGCTGAACAGAGCGCCTTCCAGGCGCTCTTCACACCTAGACGGGGGCTCCGCCCCCTGTACCCCCGAGTGATACATAGTATTTGGTTGAAAGTCTGTATGTAAAAGGTTTTCATCCATTTTGTTTCAATCAGTATAAGTAGATAAGACATATATTTGTTTTCTTAGAAAATATATATTTTAATTTAATCAGTAAATTAATTATATATTATTATTGCATATAATATAACTAATGTATCTGTATCTAACTATACAGTCTATACAGTTTTCGAAAGTTCTTAGCTGCAGCATCCACTTTTCTCTAAGAGTCCCTATCCTGAGCTACAACCAAATCCTGTCCCATCTCTCCCATGTCCCTTCCTTCATTGCCCACCCACCTTGATCTTTGGTCTTCCACCGGATGTTTCCCAATATTCTGCATACATATCTACGTAAATGATAACTGAATAATAATAATAATAATGTATTAAATGAATATAATTGAAATTTTAGTTTTAATTGCACTTTTTTTTGGTTTTTATTTTTATTTATTTTTATTGGAATTATTACAAATAATAATAATAATAATATACCGTTTAATACGTGAAAATAATAATAATAATAATAATAATTTATTAAATTAATATAATTGAAATTTTATTTTTTATATTATTACATTTTTATTTTTATTTTTTACCGACCGACGATAGTAAGGGAGGTATTGTTTTCACACCAAATTTCACATGTGGAGATTTTTACATATCTCCACGAATATTTCTTAATTTAAAATTATATGAAGTCACCCAGCCATTCATGACGTCACAGCCTGGTCTTACATATATATTACAAATAAAATAAAATTAAAAATATTTATGTTATGTCCATATCTGTTTTTTTATTACATTAATAGATATATTAAAATTATTTGAAATTGTTTCTGTAGCTGGAAATTAATTTACTTCAAACCGTCGGTCGGTTCGGACCTGGCCACAGGTCAACTTATTTTGTTAATAATTTATTTTTATTTTTTATTTTTTTGTTAATAATTATTACATTTTTATTTGTTCGAAAATTATTTCTACTTTATTAATTGTTAATAGTTATTACATTTTAATTAACAGTTTTCGGAATAAGTATATTCTCTTGTTTTATAGAGATTTTTATTGTTTGTCTCAAAAGTCTACCTACAATATTTCTTTACCATTGTATGATTCAAAATAAAATTCAAAATATTTGAAAGGACATGACATGATCTTAGTATTTTTCCCATCCCAGAATATTTGCTAATATTACATGTTGGAGTTCTAATTACCTGCATATTTAATGGCGATTTCAATGCTGAATATACTTTTAAATAAAAAAATTAAAAAAATTTGAAGTAAATGGAATTATTATACTTAATAAATCTATATATAAATTTAATAATTGAAACAATATAAATAAAACGATTCAATATTTTACTTACATTGTGATTTATATTTCTATTTTTATTACAACTGTTATTATGCGTATGTTATTTTTGACAGTTTAAAAAAAATTAAAAATATTTGAATTTGGAAGATTATATGTAGCGCCATCTGTCGATAATTTTGTGACACTACAGACTTTTACCAAAATATTACTAATTAAATTAATTTTGGGTAAATTAATTTTGGATTTAACTACACTAAAACCTTCCATGGGATGCCCACAACAATCCCTGAAAGTTTCACCGTAATCGGACGGGTAGTTTTTGAGTCTATAAGAGACAGACAGACAGACAGACATTGCCTTTTATATATATAGATAGATAGATAGATTATCATTACTTTTATTATTTTAATGCCTTTTAATTTGTGTAAAATTTCAAAATGTTTTGAGAATTTATCAGATTATCTGGAATCTAAGGGGAATAATGTGTTGATGTAATATCATATCGATACTTGTCATACATGCCCAAAGATGTTTCAATCTCACGGTTTGTCACATGGCGATCTTTCACACAAATAGCATCAATAACAACCCGATTTGTGAGGAACTTAACAACATTTGTCCTGGAGCGAACAATGGAATTCTTCATATCAGTTTACAGTCTAGTATGCTGCTTTATTGTCGAATAAAAAATAAAGTTCATTGATGCACTCTTGTCTTAATAATCCACATCGAAAATTATGAAAAATCGACTGTTAATCCATGTTCAATCTGAGTTTCAAACACATTTAAAAGGTTATTGATTTTGTTTTTTCTTTATTAGACCAGGAATATAATTATCTGCCCTTATATAAATAGTATGATTTATTATTATTTCTGAATATTCTGACAAATAATAATATTTTTTTTCAGTACTAAAAGAGAATCATATCATATACTCTGATTACACCAGATTATTTAAATTTCATTCTTGCTCTTTATCAATATGGATTTAAAAATAATTTATTACCTTGTATCAGATAGTTTGATATAATATATATAAAATAATAATTAGAGTTTAAAATGAATAAATCAAATAATTCTGTTTACTCCTGTAATTAAGATATATGTCTAGTGGACTGATTAATATATTTTCCAGTCTTGCTAGCGGTTTGTGTTACCAATTAGTATACTTATTTCCATCATTTATTTTATTTATATTTTCATTTTGTTTTTCAGATAATTAATGATTATTTTACTCTTCAAAGTTATAATGAAAAGGTATTTATTCATTTAATAATTATTTGTAACTTAAATATATTTTGTTAAAATTTTATTTTTGCTCATATATCTCTTTCTCTCGTATTTATTCATTTTAATATTATTTCATTTTTAATTTAATACATTTTATATACATATTTATATATTTTTTTTAGATTTGGGAAAAATTAAATGTTCTAGATAATTCAATAAATTTCAACCAAGGGGTAAGTGTTCTAAATGTTGAATTAAATAAAAAAAGTTAATAATAAACAATTAATAATAATTATTATTATTTTTAGATATTATACTGTTCGACTGATTCATATAATAATAATAATAACGATAATAGTGATAATAATTATATAAATAAAAATAATAGAGTTTGGAAGAATAAAAAAATAACTAATATGAGTAAATTAAAAAAATTACCTGTTGAGGATATTAATGAAATGCTTGAGAATAACATTATGCCTTACGGTTGTGAAATAGATTATGTATGTATACTGATATTTAATAACTTTTTTTTTATTTTATTTAAAATCTCTATTTATTATATTGTAATAAATACGTATTATTTATTTATAGGAGCTTAGTGATGATTTCCATATGGTTGACATTGATAACAATGAAGATATTTTTCAATCAATTCTTGAAAATAATCTTGGAGCTGTGAAATATTATGTATTCGCTTATAAAGACATATTAAAACCACATAAATTTTATGGCAATATGACTCCATTACATCTTGCAAGCAAATGGGGAATGATGAGTATTGTAAGATTTTTAGTAATGAAGGGATCGGACGTCAATGCAGTCAATAATTATGGAGAAACGCCAATGATGCAGGCTGCCTTAACAGGAGCAGATTATATTATGGAGTATTTGATTCTTCACGGGGCAAATGTCAACTTTCATTGGGAAAAAAATAATCGATCTGCTCTCATTGTTGGAATTCAAAGAGATAATATTGAGGTAGTTGAATTAGTTCTTAAATATGGAGCACATACAGATTTCAAATTTGCAAATAAATGGACACCATTAGAGTATGCTATTGAACTTAATTGTTCCAAAGATATTGTGGATTTATTAAAATCAGTTTCCAAAAACACTTAATCTAAGTTCGAATTAATTCAATTGAAATTTTTATAAGTTTTTTAATAAAATAAAATAATTACCTTTATGTGGTACTTTTTTTTATTTTTCATTTCCTTATATATATACATAGAAAAAATTATTCTATCTATCTGTCTGTGGTACTATTGAACAAAATATTAAGTTAGTTTTGGCCGCAGCAACTACTAAAAAATAGCCATCTACTGGTTGGAAAATGCAAGCACAGCGGTGAAGGTGACATCCTCTGCTGGCCCAATCAACAAACCATTATTAAATGGTTGCTAAATGGTACTATGATAAGTACAGTTTCTGTCAAATATTAATAATTTTTATCTCGTAAACTAGAAGCGTCCGCCAGATACTATTTAAGGAAAGTTTCTTTGGAATCAAAAAAGGAATACACTGGTAAAGTTTTATCCAAATCCATGATACATATGCTAAAGTGAACAATTCTGGATTGCTTCAGGACCCATCTGGACCCAACATTTACGTTGTTTCTTTCTTTTTCTTTGAGCTTCTTCATCAAATAATATTTAACTGGCAATTAGAATACAATCAGGAGCTTTTCTTTTAATGCTTATTATATTGAAATAAACTTTAAAATAACAATACGTACACTCAAATTAACAAGACTGAGCAAAAGAATATAAAACAAACTAGACAAACCGATACACTTTCAGTTGAGTTTATTATAAAATTTTTTATAGAGTTCAATTGCACAGTTAAATTGAAAGTGTATGGGCCGCTAAGTACTATTCACTTAATCTGTAAATGTTTACTTATTATATTACAATTCTCCTTCTGTTGAGATAAAAGATTAATAATAAAGTAAAATTACAGCTTCTTGATAGTAAAGTGTACACCAAGAGGGTGGATTCGGAATTAATTATGATTGACAAATAAGAATATTGTTTTTTCTTGAAAAACACAACTCTATAAAAAATACTAAAGAAGAGAAAAACCAACCAATGATTAGAATATAAAATATAATTTGTAAATCTTCCAAAGTGAATGATTTCAAAGGATGGTCATTCTTGATAGTTTTTATGATTTTTTTAAATTTAGTCCATTCATTTGAATGATTCTCCATTTGCAGTATACCGCTTTCTAAATAAGAATGGAGTAGTTGGGAAAACTGTTTATCAAAAAAAAATGAAGAGCATAATAAAGGGAAGGAAGCAATTTTTTCTTCTATTATATGTAATTTGTCTTTTAAAACGAATACCCTAGAAATCATATTTTGCGAAAAACTACATGGTGCTATGAATGCTACTTTATCATCAAGAATACCTTTTAAATCGATTTCAGAAGTAAAATTCCAATCGTACTGATCATTATGAGGAATTGATAATTGATTTTTCATTTCAATCAGTAAGGAATCTCTTTCAAATTCTCTACTGAGGTTTATCAAGTTGGAAGGAAAAAGTTGTAGACACGTATAAACATACCGACATTTAATGGTTAAATTTGCTTCTTTTATATCTTTAATTTGTTTCATTGGTGGATATAATAATGGAACTCGTAAGTGGGTGTAAAGTTTACTTTGAAAAGCTGTGACAGTGATTATTGAGGCTAAGATAATAATACAAGCTACAATACGATTTCTATTACCATGTAACTTGCTTGTCCATGACAGAGGACGAGCCACCATGAGGCTACAAATCTGGCAAAATGATTCAAAAATAGAAATATTTTGTTTAAGAAACCACCAGACAATTCCAGAAACTAACCAAACAACAAATAAAATTAACCATAATGTCCAATGGAAACAATTCACAATCGATTCCCATTTCGGACGTTCTCTATTTTTTTTAACAATAAAACACATGGATACCACAGAATAAGGTTCATAAAAAGGATCCTGCATTGATGGTTCAATACCAATTGCATTTGTAATTAAATTAGCTCGAACTCTACTTTCAGTCAAAACAGTGGCATTCCACTTTTCACATAAATATTCTCTAAGAATTTTGAATTCATAATTTCGATTAACATCTACTAAAGGAAACTCCGAATCTTCATACTTTGTAACAAAATACACTTCAGCTCCATTTAAATTTGGTTTTTTATGGAAATAAGCTTCTTTGACATTTTTAATTGTTCTTCCTATATATTCAAGCCAAGGTTCAAAAGTCGTGAGTTCATATTTCTCGGAACAATTGGAATGAAACTCGAAAAGAAAAATGGATTGAAACAAGAAGCCATACAAAATATAACCATAAATAGTTTTATTGTATTCTTCTTTTGTGCAAATTGAATCTTGATCTGTTAAATCCACATATATAATAATTTTATTTTTTGGATGAACCATTTTATTTTGATCTAAATAAAACAAATCCACATATAAAACATTGATACCTCTTACATGTTCCATTTCATTTTCATCAGTTGCAATCACAACTGTTGGCCAATTTTCACTGAACACGCCACACAATTTTTTCCAATATAAATATTTTGATTCTGATTTATCCACAATGTATACGTCTTTATCGAAATAAAAATGTTGTTTAGAAATATTTAATAAAAGATCAAATATTTTTTCTTCTTTAACTATTATTTGATTATTCACTGAATTTTCTATCAATCCAATTGAAATACAAAGGAATAAAAGTATTAACAAATACATTTTTTAATTAAATGGAAAAATGATGTGCTTTCTATAAATGTTTATCAATTAACTCACTGGAATAATCTGAGAGTAGAAATAAAAATTGGTGAAATAATAATTAGTATATACAACATTTTAATATATATAGGTAGATATATATATATCACACAATAAAATTATTCCCTAGAGATTTATTGATTTTTTTTTTCATTTATATTTAAAAGCATAAACAAATACATTTTTTAATTAAAAGGAAAAATGATCTACTTTCTGTAAATTTTTATCAATTAACTAACTGGAAAATCTTAAGAGTAGAAGTAAAAATATATAAATCAAAATTGGTGAAGTAATAAATAGTTTATACAAAATGTTAATACAATAGAACCTCGATAACTTAAAAACCTCTATAACTTCAAAAAATAAGATGTCCCCTTCCCATCCTAGCCCAAAAACTCAATAACTTAAATAAGTAATCTCTGTATTGGCCCTCAGAAGCTGAAATCTTGAAGAAACAAGAATCAGGAGAAAGTCTTCAATTTAATAGACGAAAAATTGTCGAATTCCCTAATTTAGAACAATGTTTGTTTACTTGGTTCAAACAGTACCGAAACAAAAACATCACTGTTAGTGGACCCATACAGAAATAAAAAGCTAAAAAGTTCGCTAATTCGCTGAAAATCTAAAATTTTAAAGCCAGAAATGGCTGGATAGAGAATTTTAAAAAACGACATGATTTAGCCTTTAAAAAAAATGTTATTAACCTATCCGCCTATCCCTAACATAGACCCTTGATAACTTAAAACCTCTATAACTTAAAATATTTTGTGTTTCACTTGAACTTTAACTTATCGAGGTTCTATATAGATAGATAGATATTTATATATCAATAAAATTATTCCCTGGAGATTTATTGATTTTTTTTCATTGTATTTAATTCATATGTGAGTTACGCCTAATGTGATAATGATAAAATAACAAAGAATATATATGTATATATAATTCTATAGGGGATAAAGTTGTAATGTTCCAGCGTTTTTTTTTGACCTTTATTATAAATATATATTAATGAATAATATGAATAATTAATTATATGTAGAGATTAAAGGAAGGTTATTAAAACACGCTGTTTTATTTTTCAAAATTATTCGATCGTTACTTTTTACTATCTCGCCATAGATAATATTGCGATCACGAAAATGTTTCTCTCAGTGTGTGTGTAGCACAGACCATCCGTTGTGTAGACAAGATGACGCAAAAACGGTTTAGAATAATTGAATAATGAAATTTGGTACATGGGCAGTATTCAAAATTCGTAGTTTGGAGAAATGTAGCTCATTTAGAAGAGGACCATTACCTACCACGTTTTCATTTTTTTTCCTCTAAACTGACTGTAAAAATAAAGAGGTTTGATAGTTTTGCACATGATTAACAATTGTATAAAACTGTTATCTAGATATAGAATTTCAGCTTGATAGCATCGATGAAAGTACCGGAATTAATATTTTAACACGTTGACTTGCAATCACGCGCCAGCACGTGACGTGGTGCCATCAACAGCCATCATCAAAGAGCCAAACGCGCGCTGGTTTAATTAACATTATTTATTAATTTTAATTTATAATTTAATTAATTAAATTTAATATATGTTGATTAATCCAATTCAAATTTGCGAGATAGTTGAGTGGAGACACTCCAGATTTTTTATTTTTATATTTATATTTATTTATTTAATTGAAATTTAAGATAATTTTTTCAATAAAAAAAAAATTTGTCTGAAATAAATAATTTTTTTTTGTACTATAATATATTTTTATGAAAAAATTAAAATTCTAACGTAAATGGTATAAAAATCTATAGAAAAATTTATATTATTTTTTAACTTGTTATTTGTGAGGTGTTGGAAAATAACTTTTAATTCTAAAACGTATTCAATTAAAAATAAATTAATTCTCTTAAAAATATTTGAGCCTATTTGGTAGTTAGCAACTTTTAAATTTAATTGTGGAAACTACTGATTAGATCAGCTATTCTCAAAGGGGTCCATGTGGACTCCCTGGGGGTCTATGATCACCAAGGGGTCTATTGGGGTCTATGGATGTCTCTTTAGTAAAGAATAAATTGAAAGGGGAGATTTAAGAATAAAACTTAGTTATTTTAGGCCAAACATAAAAGAAATCGCACAAAAACGTCAATTATAATTTTGTAAGATATTAATGTTATTTTTTATTATGTGTTAAATTTAATGATTAAATAATATATTAAATATAATTATTAATATTTCAGTTTCTTTCTTCTGTACAATTTCCCCTCATTTTCCTATTACTATGTGTTTTAAAATGAGTCGTCTGTGATAGCTTTTGCACACACACAATTGGATGTATATATATATGTTGCAGTCAAAGCGTTCATTTAGTCAATGTATACACTTACTAGCCAATGCATACATTTGCTAAAATCCTTAGTTAAAGTATTCATTTTGACTGAAATGAACACATTTGCTAGTGGATGTATGCATTCACGGACTGCTTCTAGTCAAAGTGGGAATTGGGTTAAATTTACCGGGAAACCTAAAACTTAACCTCTTTATTGATTAAGTCATTAATAAAAATAATAAATTTGTTTTTATAATTAATATTATTAAATATTATTATATCTATTTATTTTATTTGAATTCAAATTGATTTCCCATACATGTTAGATGTTTTTGTATTTTTATGTTATAACTAGCTCTAGTGCAATAATCATCGAGTCAATAATTAATTTAATTATTCGCATATATTTTATTTAATATTATAACCTATTTTCATTGTTCAAACTTATAATTATTATGTGTTATAATTTCAAACTAAAATTGTAACCATTTATATTTACTTTTATTTAATATAACCTATTTTCATTGTTCACACTTAATTATTGTGTGTTCTAATTTCAAATTAATCATCCCGATTCAACATTTATGTTTTATTTAAATGTTTATGTTGCACAGACGAGCGGCTAAATCTAGAACGGCGATCATGGTCCTGCGCTTGTCAAAAAAACTTGTTCCAACTAAATTTTATTTTGAAATTCATCAATTAACGCTTTGACTGCAGTTGGTTAGTAACTGCATGCATTACCTAGGTAATGCATGCATTCACTAGGCAAAGTGTTCATTCTAAGAGTGAAGAAACACTTTGACTAAAATGGGAAGTGAATGTATGCATTGGCTAGTAAATGTATACATTGACTGGATTTACACTTTGACTGCAACATATATATTCCTTAGGTCAGAGGTTCTTAAACTGTGGTCCGCGGACCCCTGGGGGTCCGCGAAGACTTTACTGGGGGTCCGCAAAACCATCGTACAGGTGCACGAGAAAATAATGAGTCAGTTAAAACTTTATTTAATATAAAAGGAGGTATGGCATGGCTTTGTGAGGAAACAGAGATCAAATACCCAAATTCAACGAAATGTGCAAGAAAACTATTGCTACCGTTTCCATCTTCATATTTAGCTGAATTTTCTTTCTTCAATATTATAATTTCTAATAAAATGTGTTCTACAATATGCAAAAAAATCGTTATTCACCAATCCCTGTTAGAAATATTCAACATATATCCTTGTTCTTATGAGATCGTAAGCCAGAAATTATAACTAATAAAATGACGTAAAGTACCTAAAGTTGGGATGGGGTCCGTCAAAAAAAATTTCTCCAAGTGGGGGTCCGCGGAGTACATAAGTTTAAGAACCTCTGCCTTAGGTAGAGGGAAAAAAATAAAATTCCTACAGGGGGTCTATGGAAGAAAAAGTTTGAGAACCCCTAGTCTAACCAATCGATCATATAGAAATGTTTTGTTTTTTTTAAACAAATTAAAAAATGATCATGTTAGAAAGAGTAAGATGATTAATTTTTCGTGCACTTTCGGCATGAGTCGGAAAAATTCGTTGCATATAAAAGTTTATTTTTTATCTCTTTCCCACCTATACTAAGCAAATCTTTTGAATCATTTCAAGTGATTTTAAGAATTGCGGGTGGCTTCGGTCGAGAATATCAGAACCGAACCGAACCGCAACCAATGAGATCTTGATTTGAAACTGCTTAGGTAATTTGAAGTCTCCCACTGGAGAATTTTTTCTGTGATTTTGATATTTGAATTCTACCGCCTTTTATATAATAAACCTATATTAATTAAAAAATAATGATAATTAATAATAAAATTATTTAAAACTTCATCGATAAAAATAATATAAATAGAAAAAATATGTAAGTTCTAATAAAATATACTAAGATCACAAATTCCTTTTTTAAGCTCTTGTACACATATATACAATATTTTTTTTTTTGAATAAAATAAACAATAAATAAACATTTTCAAAGTAAAGTAAATTAATTTAGACAATTGGACAATTTTAAATAAATAAATATATTACAAAGTTTATGTTCATTATCTTTATTATTATTTATTTTTTTTTGTGATATAATATTGATAAAATATAATATTAAATCTTAAATAAATTTAAAAAAAAATGAATTTGTTTACAATTTAATACAAATATTCAAACAAATATAAATTAAATAGATAATTGTAAAGATCAATGAGTGATTATTATTTATTATGTATGAGGCCAGCAGGATCAAGGGGGCAATAAAACGCTGATGTTGTTTGTAGAATCGCTATTTATTGCTTGACGTGTTCGGGAGTGTAGAGGTTACAAATTCGGTGTTGTTGAAGTCGCTGAAGGTGGCCGAAGGCGGATCGTCGGTGTGGGATCCAGAGTACGAAGTCCTCTCGGAGTGCTGCTAGATGGCCCTGGGCGGTCGGTGATGTGGCCGGGTCGGATGATGGTCCGTGAGCAGTGTGCGGGGACCGGAGGGCGACTCGTGGACGACGGTCTGGAGGACGGTCACTGGACGATGCCCGTGGCCCGGAGGATGGTCAGTGGATGATGCTCGTGGCCCAGAGGACGATGCTCGGGCCCGGGGAGGTATGGCTTACAGAGTCTCTATCTGCCTACTCTCTGCAAGCCGGGAAGGTGAGGAAGGGAATGATGGTGACGGAGCCAGCCATGGCAATGAGGGCCGTAGGCAGTCGAGGCCCGGACGTAGCCGTCACGTTGGGGTCCCCAAGTGAGGGGACCCGTGTAGGAGAGGATGGTTAGGAGTGGATGGTGAGGATAGGACTGGGTGCCGGACTGCTGTTGGGCTGCCCTTATATACCTCCAGCAAGCGCCTCTGGTCCGCCCTATTGGGCGTGTCCGGGGGCGGAGTTATTTCTTCTCGAAACGCCTGGAACCTTCTGGAAGTTTCTGAGAGCATCTCGAAACGTCTGGACTGTTCTGGAGCCTTCGAGCATGATTTGTGTGACGCCACACCACCCCCTGCCGAGAATGTTGGTCACGGAGTGTTTATGTCTCGAAGTTGTGCAGAGCTCGGAGGCGACGTATCTTGCGTCCTGTTCATGAGGTCCTGTTGGGGCAGTTTGATTGCCACCCGATTCGCTGCTGGATTCTCGTTTTTCAATCATTTTTCTTCGTCGGGGGAACCAATTGAGGCCCCCCATCACGTCGGGGTCACCAATTGAGGCCAGCAGGATCAAGGGGGCAATAAAACGCTGATGTTGTTTGTAGAATCGCTATTTATTGCTTGACGTGTTCGGGAGTGTAGAGGTTACAAATTCGGTGTTGTTGAAGTCGCTGAAGGTGGCCGAAGGCGGATCGTCGGTGTGGGATCCAGAGTACGAAGTCCTCTCGGAGTGCTGCTAGATGGCCCTGGGCGGTCGGTGATGTGGCCGGGTCGGATGATGGTCCGTGAGCAGTGTGCGGGGACCGGAGGGCGACTCGTGGACGACGGTCTGGAGGACGGTCACTGGACGATGCCCGTGGCCCGGAGGATGGTCAGTGGATGATGCTCGTGGCCCAGAGGACGATGCTCGGGCCCGGGGAGGTATGGCTTACAGAGTCTCTATCTGCCTACTCTCTGCAAGCCGGGAAGGTGAGGAAGGGAATGATGGTGACGGAGCCAGCCATGGCAATGAGGGCCGTAGGCAGTCGAGGCCCGGACGTAGCCGTCACGTTGGGGTCCCCAAGTGAGGGGACCCGTGTAGGAGAGGATGGTTAGGAGTGGATGGTGAGGATAGGACTGGGTGCCGGACTGCTGTTGGGCTGCCCTTATATACCTCCAGCAAGCGCCTCTGGTCCGCCCTATTGGGCGTGTCCGGGGGCGGAGTTATTTCTTCTCGAAACGCCTGGAACCTTCTGGAAGTTTCTGAGAGCATCTCGAAACGTCTGGACTGTTCTGGAGCCTTCGAGCATGATTTGTGTGACGCCACATGTATGTCAACTTATTTAAAATTTGATATCTACATACATCTCATTCAAAGAATATGTATATTTTTTATTATGTTTATAATTTTTTTAATATAATAATGGCCTTTTTAAATAAACACTGAACACATTTTCAAGATTATATGAATAAATAATTTTAATTTTGATCTCATAATTGGATTTTCATTTTTAAATTAAGTAAGATGGCTGGAATCACAATATATGAAGGGACACACAAAGATAGATAGATAGAACATTTACAATAATAATATATAATTAATTTACTGATTAAATTAAAATATATTAAAAGTAAAAACACAAAAACAAATAAATGTTTTATCTAATATACTGTGATAATATATAATATTAAAAATATATTTACGTTTACGGAGTATAATAAATTGATGATGTCATTTAATTCTCCTACTATATATCGAATCGAATATAAAGAAAAATCTTCTTTTAAACGAATTAATGAAATAAAAAAAAATCAAATATATGAATATAATATAAATATTTTTAATTTTATCTTAAGAATAGATATATATATCTCACAGGCGGTGGCTGTGACGTCACATATATACATTTAAATTTAGAAAAAAAAAACTAATAAAGATGTATTTTCCAGAGATATGATCAATAAAACTCAATTTTTCTTTATAAATACTATCTCTGGTGTGAATTTCAAAAAAATCGTTAGAGCGGTTTTTGAGAACCCATTTACAAACAAACAAACAAACAATTTTTACTCGTATAAGAAGATAAGATAAGATTTAAGGAGGCACTGGCTCTGTCGTCATGAAGGGCTGGATGACGTCATATAATTTTAAATTAAGAAAAAACTAATGAAGATCACAGAGCATCCCACAGACTAACTATAAGATGTCCCCACTTCGGGTTAAATTTTGAAGCAAAGTTTTAGCACATCGCGCCACCTGGTAATTTCAAACAAAACTAAAAAACGTTATAAACGTTATATATTGTGTGTGTGTGTCTGTGTGTGTGTTTTTTTTTTTTTTTTATGAAGGATATTTTGAATGTTGTTGTAGAAAATTTTCTGTTAAATGAAAAATTATCTATTTAGAGATAAATATTAGTTTAATTTCCAAATAAATAATTTTTCATTAAACTGAAAATTTTTACAATCTTTTTATGTAATTAACATATCTAAAAGAAACGAATAATTTTTTATGTATATAAACAATATATATTTGAAAATTAATAAAAATTATAAAATTATATTTACAAATTATGTGGTGATCTCACTATTAAACATATCTTTTTAACATATTGTTTTTTCGCTTGTGCAAAAATTTGACAATTTTGGAATTGCTATTATTTAATATATACAGCTAGATGAAAATAGTAATGTTTTAAGTAATAGATAATATATAATACATAATACATAATATTTATTTGAAAATTAATAAAAATTATAAAATTATATTTACAAATTATGTGGTGATCTCACTATTAAACATATCTTATTTACATATTGTTTTTATTATATATTGTATTAAATTTTTCTCTTGTGAGACGTATAAATTTACACCTTTGAAAATAGTTTTATAATTAAATACACAAAACTTGGGGTACTTTCTGAGGTATCACTCCACGGTTTAACTTTTTCTTCTCGCTTGTTGTAAAATCGCTGTTTTCATGATTAATCCATCTGAGAAATGATAACAAATAATTTTAAAATAGTTTAATATATATGTTTGGAATATCGAGTTTTAAGTACATGGGTTGTGATCGACAGGTTATAAATATGGTCTGTTTAATAAAATCTTAGCCTATTGTCTTGGATCAGGTATACAAGGAAATAGAAGAATAGTTAAAATAGAAAGTAAGTCATTCATTTTCAATAGACAATGAATATAATATAATTCGAAAATTGTCTTTTGGCCGAAAATATAAAAAAATAAATTTTTCCATATTTATATATTTATATAAGCATATATTTAAAAATTAATTTAATATAATTTAACATATAATAATATATTAAAATATTTTATTTTATATATACATAATTCAGTAATACGTATGGTATGTGGGTGTCGAGTTTGATATTCAAATAATTGCAGGGAATTCGGAAGGCCTGAGGGAGGGGGTGATCTGCGGTCATTTTTGCGGTGCCATCTATTGGGTGCCTGAAGAGTTAACCGTTTAGGCCTGCAACACCATCTGGCGTTCGAGTTTCACCTGTTCAATTGAAATGGCCCACCCCTGCCCCCTGCGTCACTACCAGCAACTCCCAGTCCCAGTCACTCCATTGATACCTGCATGTCACAGAGCATCTGTTAGTGGTTATCACAGACCAAGTTGTTATTATAATTGAAAATCACAATCAAAATTTAAAACGTTTATATCACACACCATCTGGTTCATATTACATATTATCTAGTATATATTTTATAATTGATAATACATTAATCAATTAAAAATGGATCTTTATTCACAAGAAGACACAATATATCCAATATATAAAGGTTAGATTTTATTTCTATGTTTTTTTCATCTAAAGTAATAATAAGTAACTGTCACTAATAATAATATTTGTAATGATATTATTCCTTAAATTTTTAATTATAAAATAGTTAGATATATAAAAATATAATGATTTAAAATAACGAAAACAATTCTTTTTTTAGGTCCTCTATTTCTTTGTGTATATTGTCATATAAATTTTATAAGTGAAGAATTTTTATCGAAACATCATAAAAAATGTTTTCATAAAAAAATATTTTCCATTTTCAAAAATGATGTAAAACTCAAAAAGGATACAGAGAAATATTTAGACAAAAAATTTAAAGAAGAAACTGATTCAAACAATACAGAAGACATACGTTTTCAATGTAGTTATTGTAAAGAGAAATTTAATCAGAAATCAACTTTAACTACACATTTATTAATTCATACAGGAGAAAAACCTTTTGAATGTAATTATTGTGAAAAGAAATTTAATCAGAAGTCACATTTAAATCAACATTTATTAATTCATACGGGAGAAAAACCTTTTGAATGTAATTATTGTGAAAAGAAATTTAATCAGAAATCAACTTTAGATCAACATTTATTAATTCATTCGGGAGAAAAACCTTATGAATGTAATTATTGTGAAAAGAAATTTATTAAAAAATCATATTTAAATAGACATTTATTAATTCATACAGGAGAAAAACCTTTTGAATGTAATTATTGTGAAAAGAAATTTAATCTAAAATCAACTTTAAATACACATTTATTAATTCATACAGGAGAAAAACCTTATGCATGTAATTATTGTACAAAGAAATTTAATGACAAATCAACTTTACGTAAACATTTATTAATTCATACAGGAGAAAAACCTTTTGAATGTAATTATTGTGAAAAGAAATTTAATCTGAAATCAACCTTAAATACACATTTATTAATTCATACAGGAGAAAAAGCTTATGAATGTAATTATTGTGAAAAGAAATTTATTAAAAAATCACATTTAAATCAACATTTATTAATTCATACAGGAGAAAAACCTTTTGAATGTAATTATTGTGAAAAAAAATTTAACCAGAAATCAACTTTAACTACACATTTATTAATTCATACAGGAGAAAAACCTTATGAATGTAATTATTGTGAAGAGAAATTCAATCAGAAATCAACTTTAACTACACATTTATTAATTCATACAGGAGAAAAACCTTTTGAATGTAATTATTGTGAAAAGAAATTTAATCAGAAGTCACATTTAAATCAACATTTATTGATTCATACGGGAAAAAAACCTTATGAATGTAATTATTGTGAAAAGAAATTTAATCACAAATCAACTTTAGATCAACATTTATTAATTCATACAGGAGAAAAACCTTTTGAATGTTATTATTGTAAAAAGAAATTTAATAACAAATCAACTTTAAAAACACATTTATTAATTCATACAGGAGAAAAACCTTATGCATGTAATTATTGTAAAAAGAAATTTAATAACAAATCAACTTTACGTAAACATTTATTAATTCATACAGGAGAAAAACCTTTTGAATGTAATTATTGTAAAAAGAAATTTAATGTTAAATCATCTTTAAAAGCACATTTATTAATTCATACAGGAGAAAAACCTTATGCATGCAATTATTGTAAAAAGAAATTTAATCAGAAATCATATTTAAATAGACATTTATTAAGGTCTATTCACACACATCAGTCACGCCACGTCTCCGTTCCGTCAGTTCCGTGAACTATCAGTAACAAAAATTATGTTTTATTGAAAAGTAAATGGCGCTGTCCACACTGGCCCGGCACAGTCACGAATCAGAACCGTCAGTCTCTCTTCAGTCATCTTACCGTCATTACCGATTTCTTCAGAACGATATTTTTTTTTGACTGACGCAACCAGTGTAGGTAAAGTACCACTTCCGGTTAACCGATTTTGACGAAATTTTGAGAGAAATCTAGAAACTGTGAATAATATCAGTGTACCAAATTTCGAAGTCCTAGTTTGATTAGTTTCTGAGTAAATTTGCTCACAGACAAACATTACATACATCCATACATACACACAGTCATAATTCGAAAAATGGTATTTTCCGACTCAGGGAGGTCTAAAACGTTTGACTGAGACGGTTCAGATTCGGATCGGTGACTGAACTGTGACGTGACGGACATGTGTGAATAGACCTTTATTACATACAAATATAGCTTATATACTTCATAACCCAAATTATAATTTAAATCAAAAAAAATCTGATTTATTTAACTTAGTATTTATATTTACTACTTTATTTGCTCTATTAATAAATACATGATTACTAATTATCAATTACATTTAAGAATCCTATCCTTTTATTTTCCATATGTTAATTTATTTATTATTTATTTAAACAAATCTAAAATATTTCTATGATTCTTTTATTTTACTAATCTATAATTGTAAAAAAAATAAACTTTATAAAAATCTATCTATTAATGCAATAATATAATATGCAATCCAAAAAATAGGGGTGTCAAATTCGTATGTAAAATAAAGGGAATTTACTCAAATTCCGTTTATTAGCATACGTTTTAATAGCTTAATGATTCCAAATACAAAATACACCATTTGCACCGCATATTTCACCAGGGAATATACAACGCAATTTATGAAATTTACTATCATCAGAGGTTGTCTTTTTCATTTTGCACAATGCATTTATAGAAACATCAAGTCAATGCCAGAAGTTTTGAAGCTCTATAATGATATAGATAATCCTGACAACTCCACTCATTTACGAACTCTTGCAGCTTTGGCCTTGGTACCACCATCAAAAGTCATTGTAGCCTACCAAGCATTAGCTGGACGACCAACAGGGCAAAACTTCGTGATCTTTTTTCTTACTTCGAGCGCACTTGGCTAGGTGAACAATATTTGCCTGACTTTTATGACCCCGAATTCGACATTGGAACAATGGAACATCTACGATGCCACTTTGATGGGTTTGCCTCGAACAAACAATGCATTGGAAGGTTAAAACAATGCTCTTCGTTCACGCTTAGGAGGTTATAAGACATCAGTATGGGACCTGATTAAGCAAATCCATATTGAACATAACCTTATCTCTTTGGAAATCTGTCGGGATGTTCGTGGTAAGAAGCCTGATCCACCAAGGAAACGATTCCGCGAATCGCATAATGAGCTTCTGACCATAATGAAGGCAAACCATGAAAAATGGCTCGCTAAAAAACCAGATGGAACAGATGTGATGACACCAAGCATGATGTATAACTAACTACCTCATTCAATCTCTTCGGCTATTCATTATTAAATAAGTAAAAAAAAATTAGGGAAATTTTTTATTTAGGGATTTATTCTTTTAGGGATATTTGCATTTAGGGATTTTTTCTTAGGGATTTTTACATGATTTCTTTCAAAATATCCTGTCACTACGGGCGGACGAAAAGCTTTCGAAATCTTAAAGTAGTTTTTTTTTATAAATAACTCCTTTATTACTAAGTTTAGGTAAAAATGAATATAATGAAACTGTTAGTAAATTCGATTCTCTATAAATTTAATACGATAGTATGATAATTCTCATAAAAATCGGTATTTATTGAGAAAAATCAATAAAATGTCCGATCTTGACCAAAAACAATCCAATCCCCGCCCATCATTCCCCAAAAAACCATCTAAATATCAAATTTCAAGACAATATCTAATTTTGTTTAGACGTAATCTCGTTAACAAACGGCCGGCCGGCTGGTTCAAAATTTTTTTTTTGCAGTTTTGGATTCAGAACCGTCTGAAAAGTGGAAATCTCGAAAAATTTTCCGACCATCGTATAAGCTAAACTCATTCCATGAGGAAAGCTAAAATGATTTACTTATAGCTGGAAAAAAATATTTTCTTTCTAAAACTGAATATGAGTAAATAAAATACAAAATTAAATTTTTTTGCCAGATTTTGTAAAATCAGATGCCATCAACAAAGAGCCAAACTCGCACTGGTTTAATAAATACTATTTATTAATTTTAATTTATAATTTACACTATTTTTCGGGTGAAACTCGAACGCCAGATGGTGTTGCAGGCGAAAACGGTTGACTCTTCAGGCGCCCAATAGATGGCACCGCAAAAAAAATGACCGCATATCACCCTCTCCCACAGGCCTTCAGAATTCCCTGCAATTATTTGAATATCAAACTCGATACTCACATTCCATCCGTATACATAATATTCGAAACAAACCCAGCAAACATGGTATTAACTATTACTAATATTACACAATATTTAAATTATACAAAAAAAACTTGTTCATCAATGAGACCAATCGAAATAAATTGATTTCTTGACTAATTTATATTTTTCACTTAACACTATTTAACTTATGAATTTATATTATTTATTATTTAATAAATATAAATATAAATTTTATTTAACACTTAACACCAATAAAATTAAAAAATGTATTATTTATTGTTTGATAAATAATTTAAATTACATTGTAACACTTCGCGCTATCGATCAAATATCAAAGTTACATTATTTAATATTTGATAAATAAATACAAATTTCACAGCAATATAGAAACTCACAATAAGCACTATTAAATCAAATATATTAACGTACTCCTCTCAGTATATCTTTTATAGTTTTTCACATGTTTAAAAATTGCATAAAACTGCTATATATAGAATTTCAGCTTGGTTAAATCGCTAAAAGTACCGGAATTAATTTTTTAGCACGTTGACTAACAATCACGCGCCAGCATATGACCAGATGCCCTCAACAAAGAGCCAAACTCGCGCTGGTTTAATAAATACTATTTATTAATTTTAATTTATAATTTAATTTAAATATAATATATATGTGTTAATTTATCCAATTGGAATTTGCATGATAGCCGAGCGGGGAGACATCCCACATTTTTTTCATTTATAAATTTACCCAAATGTACGTAAATCAATTGTTTGATAAACTTAGATGATTAAAAATGCGTTGGATTAATCATTCTTAGTTAATCAATGATTTATGGATTTCTTGTGATCTTTTTAAATAGTATCTTTTTGGAAATAGAAATGATTATTTATTTAATTATTTATAAATTTCCTTCTCGATAAGAACAATTCGTATGTGTCTCTCTCGTTTCAAATATTGACATTGATAAAAAATTTTAATCCATACATATTAAATATTAACAAGATCATTATTCGTTTATTTTATTTATGTAAATTACATAAAAGTAGGTGGAGTTTTCTGTTAATTTAAAAATTATTTATTTGGATATAAAACTAACATTTTTGAAAAAAGCATATTTGATTTCTGTAATGCTAATTTTATAACTCAATAAATAATTTTTAAATTCCAAATATTCATTCAAAAAAAAATTTAAAAATGCATCCATACTTTCGTCGGTCGGTAAAAACGCACACACATGCCCACCCGGCCTACAAGCACTGCATGCACTAGTAACGAAACAAAATAGCATTGAGTGGACGCCCCTGTGTATGGATGAAGATGATTTTTCCCGAGGATAAAACCAATAAGATTCGTGGAAATATGTAAAAAATCTCATGTGAAATTTGGTGTGAAAATAACCCTTCCCTTCCTAACGTCGATCGGTAATACTACCACTTCAAGTTTCCGGATATACACCAAAAGTTCCTACAGGGGGGTCTATGGAAGAAAAAGTTTGAGAACCCCTGGATTAGATCTTAAAATAAAAATTAATTTTTAAAAGTAATACAGTGAAACAATTTTAGGCCATAAGGTAGCGCTTTTATTCATAAGATATTAAATTAAAGAATCACCGCCAGATGGCATTATATATATTTTAAAGATTTAAATTTTAAACAATATTATAGAGAGAAAAATTTGTGAACAACTTATTTTATTAAATATGAGATCTACTCTAATTAGAATTTAATTTCCATTAAATTATCCTTATATTATCATACACTAATCAAGGGAATTTAAACCAAATGCACTTAGATATTCTTTCTCTCGGAATTAATTAATTAATTAATTATACATAGTATCAACTATTTTCAGAGAGAAATTAATTATTTAACAGTCTTTGATTTTGTTAATAAAATGTGCAATATATATATTTGTTTGAAATAAATAGATATTAAATAAACATTTTTGTAACGATAATATATTTTTATGAATAAATTAAAATTATAAATTAAATAGTAGGCAAAAAGTTAGGAGGGGAGAGGGGAATTAATGTCAAAATTTGATTTTAAATATCAATTTAAAGGAGTTATAAATATGATTTTAATTACATATATAATTTTCTTATATTTATTCAGTTTCAGAATCTATATGTATGTTCACCAAACTCTTAGAGTGACATGGAACAAGAAGTGAACATGAATTCAATCTAAGATTTATTAGAAATGTTAATATAATCACTTTTTCTAAATATCTTTTTAATTCTGAAAATTATATCAATATTTAATAGTTTAGTCTTAAAACATTTTGAAATTTTCTCTTCACCAAAATACTCTTAAATTTTGCTTATAAATCTTCGGAACGTAATATATTATATTAATTATTATTACAATTTCAAATAATTTATTTTCTTCACTTGATGAACATTATATATTTCATTATATAATATATATATATATATATAATATAGAATTTAAATTTTATTTCATAATCAAATCTTTATTAAACGATGACCTACAAATAGTTTTTTTAACCCAGACTTAAATTGTATTTGAAATATATATATATATATATATATATATATATCATGAAAATTATTTAGTCTAAACTATTTTTAATTAATCTTAGTATATAAATATTTTCTTATACTTAAAGTATTTAGAGCCTAAATCTGATTTTAAAATTGTATTAGTTTAAAAAAATCACCAAAATTTTTATAAAAAAAGTTTTATTTAGGTGAAGATCACATATTGATCTTTTTATGTACCTTAAAAAGTAAAAGAGAATTCAGGCCAGATGGATAGATACATTTATTTCTTTATATACAAAGCAAGAAGTGTCGGAGGAGAAGGAGGAGGGGGAGTTGAATCTTCTGTTTGCTGCGTGTCTCATCTCTCTTAGAAAGGTACAGTTAGATGAAATCCTCCCTCCTTCCTTTCCTTCCTCACTACTTATTCATTTATTCATTTACACAGGTATAAATATTTTTGTTTAGTTTTTTTTTATTAATCATTCTTTTATATAATATAAACATACATTTTTTATTCCCTTTAAATGTATATTATTTATTTTATATTTGTAATTCAGCATTTACTTTAAATAATAAAAAAACATTTATAAAAAAAAAAATTCTTCAAAAACTAACAACAAACATTTATATGAGCTACTGAAAAGAAGAATCAAATCTTTAAAATCATATGCCAAAATTCGTGTTCTATTCGTGTTAATATTTCCTACCAAATGAAAATAAATAAAAAAAAATATTGTTTTACAAGATTGTTTAAAAAATAATTTAATTTTTGCTATTATATTTACTTAAGCCTCAAATATGTTTATATATTTTTAAAAAAAACAATTTAATTTTTTTATTTTTTTTTTATTTTGAATAACATTACTCAATTACAATTATTTATTTATTTAAAAATATACCTATTTTAACTGATAAATATAAATCGATAAATTAGTTAGGTGAACCAGATAAAATATAATAAAAAACTATTTAAGTGGGAGGGTCAGTAGGGGTCACCCCTCCTCAATCTCTAGTGATTCAATACAAACATATTCTCGGTAATTTTTTTTTATAATACTTTTAAGTTGAATTTCTTTTATAAATAAAGATAAAAAACGATAAGCATTTTTCTAATCTTAATTTTTTTTAGAATAAAACTTCAGTTTATTCGTGACATTTATTACAAATACATTTAACTTTTTCTCTCTTTCACTTTTGTTATTTAATTCTTATGTGTGTATCCAGAATCAATTGATTTTATACCTTCATCCTTCTTGGTATGTATTATACTATTTACTATATTATAGATAAATAAAGTAGGAAAATATTTTTTTAAATTTGATTTATACATGAGAAGGAGAAGCATATTTTCATTTTATTATATACAAATTTTGTATCCTTCATCCTTCAACCCTCTATAGGAAAAATATATTACTATTAAAAATTAAATATCTTTTGTTTATCGCGCAATTGACTCTCCAAGTTTGTAATAAAATATTTTCTTTAAAATAAAAGAATGTTGTAAATCTGATTTGATCCATTACATTTCTATTCAGTGGTGTATTGGGTATTGGGAGGGGAACTCGGGGAAACGACGTTCCCTTACCTTTTTTCAGAACCGGAACGCGTTCCCGTACTTTTTCATGTCCAGACATCTCGCACTTAAATATACTGTTAGAATTTCTTTTTCTGTTTTGTAAATATTTTGTATAGTAAGAATAAGAAAAAATAAAAACTTATATGGAAAAAAAGTTTGCTGAAGATTTTTCCTCCCACTATGCGTTCCCTTATTTCTTATTTTACCAATACATCACTGTTTCTATTTGACAATTAATATTTCTATGCTTTTTATATAGAATCATTTTTTTGAAATAGCAACATCAATAAGAACAAAGAAAGTTTATTTAATTGTCTTCTCCATCGATTGTTTCTAATGAACACACAATCTTTTTTAATTTCATTGAAAATCTTTATTATTTAACAATAAATATCTTATTCTAAGAAATTTCAACTTCTCCATCACTCTAATATTTAATTAATCAGAGCATCTTAAACTGCATCTCCGAGTGCGTAGGTGGTGGTCGGGGGTGAGGTGTTGCTCAACGGATTCCCTTCCACAACTCACTTTAAGTATGTAAAATGAAATCTTAGATTAGAAGAATTATCGAGCTTGTTTCTATTCAATACGTTTTAAAGGCCCTGAGTTATTTTCACTAAGGTTCAGAAAAAAGTCAGTCTCTGTGTGTGTGTGTGTATGTGTAGACAAGATCTCTTATATGTTTTGTAAATATATTGGAGTTTTATAATTCGCTGCTGGTGTAAAAAGTCATATTGATTTGAAAAGAAATACCTTATGTGATTCTTTTTTACTATCACGCCAGAGAACTTTTGAGAAATGTAGCTCATTCGGAAGAGGACCATTACCTACCACGTTTTCATTTTTTTTAAACTGACCGTAAAAATAAAGATATATGTTTGATAGTTTTTCACATGATTAAAAATTGTATAAAACTGCAGTGTATAGAATTTCAGCTAGATTGAATAGCTAAAAGTATCGGAATTAATTTTTAAAATTTTTTTAACAAGTTGATTCACAACCACGCGCTTAACCACTTAAAAATGAAGATAAAGGTTTTAAATTTAAATTTAATATATGTTAATTAATCAATTTAATTGAAAAACAATACTATATTGTAAATTTAAATTTTTTAAATTAATCAATTAATTCAATTTAATTATACTTAATTTATAATTTATTGAATTGAATTAAATTAAATTTAAATATAATCTATGTTAATTAATCCAATTTAAATTTAATTTGCAAGATAATTGAGTGGAAACACTCCACACATATTTTTGATTGACTTTACAGTTTAAATCCAAATTTTTATTTTAAATAAAACAACATACAATTTGGAATTAATGATAATTTTCCATATGATTAAAAAAATAGGATTTGTCTATTTCTAACATCCTTTCTATTATTAACGTTCATCATTTATTAAGATTATTTAACATTTCGTTTACATTTGGTTAACGTTTGATTGAAATCATAAAAGTTCTAATCGTTAAAATGGGTAGCGTTATATGAACTGGTAATTCCATACCATCGATAAAAATCATTTTAGAGGAAACAAAATTTTAATCCTCTGCTTATTTGATAAATTCAGTTTTTTTAATTAGTTAATAGATAATTAATACATTATTATGAAATATTTTAGATGCGAGAGATTTTTTATAAAAGATAGAATCTTCACTCTCCCCCACCTAAAAAAAAAACAAAATTAAAATCAAATTAATTTTAGAACTCAATTGTTAATTTAATTATACCACGATTTATTTTATTTTTTTGAGACCTTGCGAGATCAAACTTGAAATGTAAATGAGACTTTCTAACTAAAAGTATTTTATAAGACTTTTTATTTAAATTTAAACATTAATTTCAATTAAAATTTTAAAACTTATATAATATGAAAAAATTTTAAATTTATGAAATCTTACAAGAATAGAATATAGGTACTTAATTATTTTGTTGTATATCTTATACAGATTTTGATATTAATAAAAAAAAAAACCTACTCCACTCAACTATTTTTTTTTTTTTTTTTTTTTTTATTTAACTTCCAAAAATTCCACATCTGCCTTATAAAAAAAATTATTTATTTCAGACAAATTTTTTTTTATTGAAAAAATTATCTTAAATTTCAATTAAATAAATAACTATAAATATAAAAATAAAAAATTTGGAGTGTCTCCACTCAACTATATTGCAAATTTGAATTGGTTAATTAACATATATTATATTTAAATTAAATTATAAATTACACTTAATAAATAATGTTTATTAAACCAGCGCGTGTTTAGCTCTTTGTTGATGGCACCACGTCACGTGCTGGCGCGTAATTGTCTAAAAATTTAAAAAATTAATTCCGATACTTTCAGCGATTCAATCAAGCTAAAATTCTATATATAGCAGTTTTATACAATTTTTAATCATGTGAAAAAATATCAAACATAAATCTTTATTTTTACGGTCAGTTTAGAGGAAAAAAATGAAAACGAGTTAGGTAATAGTCCTCTTACGAATGAGCTACATTTCTCAAAAGTTGATAGAAAACTATGAATTTTGAATAATGCCCGTGTACCAAATTTCATTATTCTAGCTTAAACCATTTTTGCGTAATCTTGTCTACATACACACACACACTCAGACATTTTTCTCAACCTTATTGAAAATGATTCAGGATCCTTCAAAACGTATAAAAACATCAAAATCTCGACATCGACATTTGGTGAAATAGTAAAAACATCAAAAAACATATCAGTCACCTCAAACCATTTTTAAGTACCATGAGCAGTGTTATTGTTCACTTTAATATACTATTATTTGTATGAGATTTAAATATTAATCTAAATTGAAACAATCCTAGTGAAATGATATGTTAAATGATAATGTTCTAAATTATGATAAGGCAAACATTTAGATAATTATATAAATTATTTATTATTATTTAAATATAATAGTTATTTTATTCTGTTTTAGAGAGAATGTATAAACTAAAATAGATTCATATGTCATCCAATTAATTAATTATGTTTATTTAAAATTTATTATTATTTAATAAATAAGTAAATGAATCAAAACAAAAAAAATATAAAATAGATTATTTTTAAAATAAATAAATATTGTGAATTTCGTTGTTGGTCTATTTTCTTTCACATCATTTTATTAAAAGGTTAGTAAATATAATTTATAATTTTTTTTTTTTTTTAAATATATTTGTTTAAATCAAATATATATTCGGAAATACATTCTAATATTCAAATGTTGTCATGTTGATTAATAATAAAAAAATATTAAACTAATTCCAAGTGGTCTTTTTGAAAATAACATTCAATGGTATAGAACAGTGATTCTCAATCTTTTTTTTTTACCGCGGCACACTTTTAACGGTTTAAAAATTTGGCGGCACACAAAGAAAAAGATGAGTGTATAAGTTTACCATATTGAAAAAATGTAGTCCCAAAAACGATTTACCTATTTTTTTTAGACCCAAATTGAAAAAATTAAAAAAAAAGTTTAAGAGCCTCGTAATCTCGCGGCACACTAAAGTGCCGCGGCACAATGGTTGAGAATCACTCTTATAGAAGATTAAAATAATGAGATTTTTTTTATATTTAAAAAATTATTAATTAATTAATTAAAATAAATATGTAAAATATAATTTGTTAGTTCTATAAAAAATATATCACTTTTACTGAATATTATTACAATAGACAAATAATTTACTTAATTTCATTAATTATTAAACTTTTCATTTTCTTTTCATTATAACCCTTTCTTTTGTCCATTTTTGTTTAAATGATTCTATTGTCAATCAATTTCTCCATTTATCTTTATATTTAATTTCCAATGTTTAAAACATCAGTTGAAATTGATAAAACAAAATATCTCTGACTTATAAAATCAAATTAATAAATTAATAAATTATTATTATTATTATTATTAATAAATTATAAATAAATATTATTATTATTATTAATAAATGATCTAATATAATTCATCATGATTTTTAATATATTAATAAAATTACATTATTATATTTTAAATATGAATATACACTTTTTGAATTAATTAATTTTTGTATGATGTATAATGTATCTAAGAATATAGATTTCTATCCCCATTTGAATAAAGTGAGGTTGTTTTATGGTTGATATATAAGAGTATCCCTCGAAGTGATGCTGGTTGATGGTTGTTGAGGAGGAAGGCTTGTTGGTGGTGGCTGTCCTTGTTTCTTGACCCAGAATCGAAGCCCAAGGTCGAGTCTCGAACTCATTGCATCTGGGCCAACGACTCTCGGCCGCTCACTTCATCCATCCAACTACCAGATGCCCAACGAGATACATCATCATCCACGAAATTCAACCGGAAAATTATATTAAATTTGTTAAAAGAAAAAAGAAAATATAAAAAATTTATTTTTCGATTTCAGCAAAATTTTACATTGAAAATTTATTATTTTTATTTAAATAATTGTTTATTATATATGTTTATTATAAATATAAATCACAAATAAAAATTTTCATAATCTTAAAATTGTGACTTTCACTTAGATTTATATATATATACTAGACGAACCCGTTGCAAACGGTGTTTGCAATTTAGTTTAAACTGAATTTGTAACTAACTTCATAGTGTTTCAGACATCACATACATTCATACTACGGAAATTATATATATTATAAATTATATATAATGAATAAATTAAAAATTAAATATTTATAAAATAAATATTCTAGATGTTATTTATTAATATATATATTAAAACGTAATTTGAATTTAAAAGTCAAATCGTAACAAAAGAATTGCTCTATGCCAATCGAATGAAGTAATAATATTCTTTGTGATGCTCTTTTAAATTAATTAAAAAAATAATAATAATTATTATTATTATATAGAACAATTGACATTTTAACATGAAATATTTCATTGTTTTTTTTTTAATGCTCATTAAAAAGAATAAATTAAAATTTATTTCTAATACAAATCTAAATAAATATTTAAAATATATAAGTATTTGAAAAAATAAAGGAAAATGAATAAGGAAAACTTTTAATTAATAAGACTTTTAAGCTGGCAATTATACATTCAAAGAAAATGTTAGTATATATTAGACTGTGAATATGTGAATGTATTCTTTTGTTTCATTTTATCTATTACCATTATATTAATTTATTTATCTATTATTATATATTTTATTTAATCAATTTTTAATTTATTTGTTCACTAAACGTTTGTAGTAAAAGTTGAACTCATTTCTCTCTCATATTATAAAGGTTAGTATATTATTATATTTTTTTTTATTATTATAATATGTATATATTTATTTAAGCAAATTAAACTGGCAATATTTGTTTTATCTTGAATCATAAAAAGCTTTGGCCACTATGCTAAGAGAAAGACTATAATGGGAAGGAGAGGTCAGTCATTCGACTACTCTCTCCAATTAAGTCAAATCTAGTATGCAAGAAATGATAGGATAGCATTTGATAAAAGTAGAATTTTTTATGTCTTAAATAAAAAAAAACAAGTTTCTTATCATCATTTACTCTCTTTTTATGTTTTTTTTAATTTTCGATTTTATTATAGTAAATAAAATTGAGATTAGAATCCCAATACTTATAGATATGTTTGATGTTTAAAAGATATAAGAAAAAAAATTGATTTGAGATTTTTGTAGTACATCCCTTCAAATCTAAGCTGTTTTCTAAAGTAATTCAATTGATAATTTTCTAGAACTATAAATATCAATATTAGTTAGATTTTGGACTAATGGGACAAGAGACGAATGAATGAAAATAGTAATATAATGAAATTTGAGCCGAGTTAAAGTAGCGTTTCTCAACCTTTTTGGACCAAACGCCCACTTCGTAAGGCCGGCTTCATAATTCGACTCCCTATAAATTTTAACAGATAAAAATTGCATGATAATCGCAAAATCATCTTACCGTTTTTTTTAGAACCATATTGAAAAAAAATTGATAAAAAAGCGGAAATGTTTAAAAGCCTGATCGCAAAATCATCTTAACTTTTTTTTAGAATTGAAAATGATTTCGCTCCCCAAAAATAACTATCGCCTCCCAAAAATAAATTATCGCCCCCCCCCAAAAAAAAAAAGTGTATAGTCAAATAATCGCCCCCTTTAATATGTCGATCGCCCAGGTTGAGAATCACCAAGTTAAAGAATAATTTTAAAAAACTTTAAAATTTACAAAATTTATTAAAAAAAAAATAAAATCGAGAGAGAGAAAGATAGTGTGATAAAATAAAACTTTATATCAGGTTAATTGATGGTTTAAGAAAAAGATGGTTAATTTTAATATAGATATCACTTTCTCTATACTCTCAAGCTTTGATAGTCTCCTTGTATACATATTAATTTATTTACCTCCCCCTCCCTACTTTCCAAAAGCAATTTTAATTAACTTTAAAAAAATTTGAAAATAAAAAAACAATTCAGACATTATCTTAAAATTTTTTTAATATATTAATTCTATGACACTTATTAAGGGACCAAAACATGATTAACTATTCAATTAAGTTTTTCATAGTAAAACTAAAAATATTTTTTATTCTTTTTTTTTTGTTCGAGTATATAATAATAAATATTTTATAATTTTCATTTTCGATTAAATATATAATAAGACAAATTTAACTTAATTTTATTTTTTTTTTTGTTGAGAACTAAAGAGACCAAGTAGTACTACCCCGTAATAATATATTAAAAAATAATAGTTAATATTTGTATGATAAATGTTCTAAATCACAATAAACTGTAGTATTGGAAGTCGAATTATTTTTTTTCCCGTGTGTCTCCAATTAAAAAAGAATTACCACGCCATTCCTACATAAGTGTTTATATTATAAAAATTAATTTTTATTTGAACTTATATATATATTAATAACGTGAGACTTATACCCAAGCTATATTAAATGCTATTGTTTATATACAACTCGAAAAGTTCAAAAAGAATTTTGTATTTTTATTTATTAATTTAGTCACACGTCATTGAGACACTGACTTAATTTCTCACACTTAACATACTATAAAAGTAATCTATGGTAATAATAATTTTATTCCGAATATTCATTCATTGAATTAGTTAAAATTAATTTACTCATTATATAGTATTTGTTATGTATTTAATTTGTTAAAAAGTTATAAAAATAATTGTAAAAATATAATATGGATAAATTGTATTGTATATCTTATCTTATTACTCGCGTAAAAATTCTATATATTTCGTATTTTTGTTATATTAAACGGCTATAAGAATTTTTTTTGAAATTCACACCATAGATAATTTTTATAAAGAAAAATCGATTGGGATTGGTTTCAGCCTCGGGAAAAATCACCTTTGTTAGTTTTTTCTTTATTGAAAATAGTAAATTTAAATGACGTCAGCAACTACGTCAGCCCCAACGGTTCCTTAAATACAAAATATTATACATAAAATAAAATTAAAAATATTTATTTTAATAATATTTATAATCAAATTACGAAATATATATTATGTTATATCCACAGGCCATAACTTTTCTGTCTTTCACTGCATTAATACGTACATTTAAGGGCTGTATGTTTTATGACTATTTTTTTAAATTTACTTTCTTTTAAATTAATTGAAATTGTTTCATATATTTTGTTTATTTTAAATAATAATCTTAATCTTAAATATGGATAGTTCTTAAGGAATAATTTTTTTAAAGTACCGAGAGCCGCGGCTCGGTGAACCAGGTACTAATTGAATATATCTCAAGGATAGAGTAGATGAAGTCTTACCGTCCCTTTAAAGATTAATTTAAAAAAAAAAGAAAAAAAAACAATATAATTTTTTTTTAATTTAAAAAAAATAAAGAAAATTTTAAATACACAAATAGTTTTTTATGATAAGTAAACAAACAAACATTTTATTGTTCTTTTATAGATAAATGTAGATAAAATAATAAAAAAACAATAAATTAATTTATTTTAAATAAATTAATTTCTAAATATTCTGAAAATAGTGAATAAAATTGTACTTACATTTTTGTAGGTCAACATTGTAGGCAAAAAATAAAACAGTTATGAATTTTATTAAATAAATTTGATTTTTTTTTAACAGACATAATTTGAGTAAAATGATCAATGTTAATATAAGTTAAAAATCGGTTCTTTTAAAATTTTTTTTTTATCTGACCTTCTTAAACACCTTAACGGTATTAATGAATAAATAGTTAACCCTTTTTTTGTAGTTTATAAGGGATGAGGTTCGCATCTGTTGGAGTGTCTACGAAACTTCCTTTCCCATATCATCCCGTAACATACGATTTTTTTTTTCAATTAAAAAAACCTTCCTGAAGAATTAACTTTTCTAGGGTATCAACTCTCACCCTATAAAACGATATTTTTATTATAGCTAAAATAATTAATTTTTTTGATCTAAAAATAAATATTAAATCGTATAAATCAAATAAATTAAAAATATACTTTTTTTATTAAGGAAAAAAAAAATAATTAAATAGAATTTGTAGTGAATTTATTTTACGAGTCTTTAAAAATCCTATCCCGTTTTATAAATTTAATTTAATTTAATTTTAAATAAATGCAAAAAACATTAAAGTGTAGTCCCTCTTAGTATTTTGACAAAATTGATTTCTAGATTTACAGATTCTAATGAATTCTTTTTCATTTGAATCATTCACTCACTTTTAGTATAAAAACGTTTTTATTTTTAATTAATTAAATTAAAATAAAAAAATAATACTTTTGATTAATTAATATTAAAAAAAATTAAGAAAAAAATAGTTTTATTCTAAGATTATTGGATTATTGACAAAAAAAAAAGATATTAATAATAATTTTTCAAATTTCGATTGAAAATAGGTAATAATTATAATAAAAAGTAATTTGGTATTATTTCATTATATTTTGAATTAATAATTTTCTAAAACTCATAAGAATAATAAATACTTTCTGTTGTTATGATTTTTTTTTTGGATGTCACCTGTTCAAATGAAATGAAATGTTAAGTGAGTGGAGTGGCCCTGTTTCGCTAGATCTGGTTGCTTTTCGGGGCTCACTGTCCCACTGGGCCACTTGTTGAGCTTCGTTTGCTGACGCTTTATTCACTCTTTGCACACGAATACAACAGCAACAGCAACAGCAACAACAGCAGCAGCAGTAACATTAATAATAACTTGACTGTCACAGTGTGTAGCTTGCTTTCTCGTTGAAATGTAGGTTCCCGAAATGAGGTTTGTGTTTCTATGTTGAAGTATTTGAAGTGTGCGTGAATATGTAGGTATATGTCGGGCAACATATTCGAATATGCTCCAACGCAATTCACATAATCTGCATAATGAAACATGTCCAATCTTTCATTGCTTCTTCTTTATCTTTTATTATAAAAAAATAATTTCATTTCTATCATTGAATTTTATAAATAAACTCATGAGTAAAATTAAAATTAAAATTTTAATTTAATCATTCAAATTTAAAATTATATTAAAAAAAAATACAAATGGAAAGATTGACAATTTTTGTGTCCAATATCAAAATTATATTGTAATTAAAATAAATGTTATTTATAATATCAACGTAGATCGGGTATTCAATAAAAATTAATATAATTTGATAGAAATAAAAAATTTTATGAATTAAATTTTATAATTTTTTTTTTTTTGTTTTATTTTTAAAGTCATTAAAATCTTAAATATTTATATTTTCATTAATACTGAATTATTACTTAAAATATTGATGAATAATTTTGAATAATTTTAGTATGATTAATTTATTAAGATAATTTTAGTTATATTTATGTAAATTGAATATTATTATTATTATTATTATTCGAGTTTTTGCACTTACTCAGTATTTAATACTGGAAAATTTTCACCTATCCCCTTTTGGTCTTTTTTTGGATTAGGCTCGGACGATATTATTACTATTATTATTATTATTATTTATTATTATGACTTGCGTTTGGACCATCTGGGATCACGCAAAGCTCCCACTTAGTGGTTGTTTATTTTTTGAAGTAATCCTGCTGGTGCAGGGTTATTTAGAACCAGGCTTGTCAGTTCCTGGAGCGGGAGGCAGCTGATGTTAAATTGAATTTATTAGAAAACTTTTGTTCTTAGTTGGAATCGAACACCGACTTCATGTGTAGAAAATTGCCACTATACACGCACGGCTAAGCTGCCTCCTATTATTAATATTTAAAAAAAAAACAAAAAACAAAAACAAAACAATATTGTAAATTTGCAAATAGAAACTTAATTCTTATATTTTTACAATCTTATCTATCTGAATTCACATCTTATCAAAAATTCTTATCAATTCATATTTACATTTTTATATTTTATTTTATTTTTCTATTTAGTTAACATTTTGTTTTACAGATATATGATATCTGTCTATAAAATTAAAATAAATCAAATAGATAAAAAATAATACTTACCTTAAAATATTATATGTTGTAATTTATGAGAGAGTGAGAGAGGAGGAGGAGGAGGAGGAGAGAAGGGTTGGATAGGTCGGAGGTGCATTTGGAGACCTCAGTTAATACTCGTGTTGGCTGTGATGGTTGTCCTGGCTAGTGGAGCGTGAGCTCACGCGTCTCTCCAATCTAGCACATTGTGCTACTTTTCTACTCTTCGCGTTCTACTCTACCCCTTCCACCATTAAACACAGACAGAGCTATTTTTTTTTATTTGTTTAATTCTTTCATCTCGTTTTGTTTGCTGCGTTCGTTCTGTGCGTAATCTTCAGTTCATCCACCAGTAGCAGAAAAATTTCACTAGAAAAAATTTTTAAATTTGTTCAGCAAGAGAGAAAAGACCACAAATGCATTAAAGCAGAAATAGAAAACTTGGATGACCAGAAAACGTGGAGTGCAACTGGAAGGGGGAAGATATCAATTAATAAATAAAATTTTATTTAAATAAAAAAAAAAAAACAAATAAAAAAAAAATAGAGATAAATTAAAATAAAACCAAACTTGTTAATTAACCAATACTTACTATAAATTTAAAAAAAATAAATATATTTAGGAAAAAACAGAGCACATAATAGCATATCATTAAAATATAATAATGTAGAATTTTTAAATAAATTCATCGGTGTTAATGTAGGTTAAGAGTTATTTAATAGTCCTTTTTGGTTTTATTTATGTTTATGGGCTCTAAAAAAAAAGAAATCTTGAAGCGAAGACACTCGAAGAATGAACATGGCTAAGTATGGAAAGATAAGATGAAGAGTAAAAACAAAGCAACAGAATAGTAATTTAATAATTAACAAGAAAGAAAGAAAGAAAGTAATAATTATTGAAGTATTAATGTTTGCTTAGCGAATAGAGATAATTAAAATATGCTGAAACAATTCCATCATTCCGTCATTCTTGATTTTTTCAACAAGGTGTAGATCATAGGTTCCCAAAGTAGTCTATATATACCCCTGAGGTCTATTTCAACCTCCAAGGGGTCTACGGCAGCGAATAACAAATTTGGGGGTCCATGAAATGAAAATGGGGGTCTACTTGTTTTCCCGGCTCTAAAAACAAGGTAAATTGTTTTCCGAGATGACTCTTAAAACATTTTCGATTTTTCAATAAGGCTCTAAAAAAAGGGTAAAATTTTTTTATAAAAAATCAATTTAGGGGGTCTACCCAAATCCGAAAAACATGGCAAAAGGTCTACGACACAAACAAGTTTGGGAACCTATGGTGCAGATAAAAAAATCTAATTTTTATTAAAAAAAAATAATCTTAAATAAAAATAAATATTTGTAATTTTTAAAAATTTAACAAAAAACAAAAACAAAAATAAAATAAAATGTTTTCATGTGTAAGACTTCTTTATTATTAAAATATTTATTTTAATCTATTTTTATAGTTTTGTTTTTTACAAAAATTGAAATGGTACTTTTTACATTAACATATAATTAATTATATATATAATATTTAACAATAATCTTTAGAAAAATAGATATTTAACAAATTTTCTTAATATTAATATATTTTTTTTCTTTTTTCTTTTGTTTAATTAAAAAAAAGAAAAACAATATAGTTATATATATACAATATAAGATATTTGTATGTGCCTAAAGATGTGTTAAATGAAGTGCCTTGGGGTTAGGCAACCAAACGAGCAAGTCAATAGCGAATTCTTTCAATAGG